>JAWWLV010000001.1:97657581-97683190 GCA_035041135.1 Platyrinchus mystaceus
AAAACTTTCAAATGCTGCAGAATTGTTTTGGAAGACCTGTAGCTCTGGAAGTAAAAAAGAGACTGTTTTCTCCTCCTAAACTGATTTGAAGGGGGGAGGGATACTTCTGTAAATATATAGTACTTTTGCTTAGTTAGAATTGTTATATATATATATATATTTCTTTAGTTTTTATTTTGTTAAGTAATAAATCCTAATATTATTTCCCCACATCAGATCTCTTTTGTCTGCATAAACCTTCTCTCAACTCATAGCAATTGTGTGTGTGGGGGGGGAGCGAAAAAAAATTAGCCCATTACCAGACCCACGACAGGTTATTTGTTGTTTTGGTTTTTGTTTATGTTTTTGTTTAGGGTTTTTTTTCCTGAAGGAACATACAATGGCTTTGGTTTTATTGTGTTTTCTCTAAGTAATATGCATTAGAAATATTTGGTTTTTTTCAAACAGTTTTATTTGAAGTCTAATTTACCTTACAGGATGCAGTGACAGCCCTGTTAGCTAGGACCACTGCCCAGCTAGAAGCAGTTGAGAGAGAGCTGGCAGAAGAGAGAGTGAAACTGGAGTACACAGAGGAAGAAATCTTGGAGATGGAAAGGAAGGAAGATCAGGCAGAAGCCATATCAGAAAGGTAAAAATAGTTGCTTTAATGCCTCATCAAACAGATAATAACTCATCAAAGATATTTACACTATGGATGTAGTCTGAAATACAGAAGGAGTACAGTAGGTCCTTATTCTGAAATCTGCTCCCTGTTAATACTGCAAGTATAACATTCCATTCTGTCAAGACGTGCAAACAGGAGAAAACCTTATTTGAATAGCTGGTTGAGTTTAGAGGCCTTGGAATTTGGGGAGTGGGAAACCATTATATCATACAGAAACTTTGCTAGGGAGGCAACTGTAATGGGTTTGTAATAGCCCTGTACTAAAAAAAAAGTAAATAAAATTTTGTGGAGACATGGGAAAATGTTAGGGTTGTGATTTCATCCCTAATAGTACTCCTAGTTTGTCACATGAGTGGTGGTGTTCTTTTTGTTATGGTTTTCTTAGAATTGTTAAAAAAGACCAGAAAATATGCTTAAAGAAAATTAGGGAAGGTGAATTTTTTTGCTATGAAATGTATTTGCTTCTCTGTACCTGCAGAAATGCAAACAGGCTGTGTTCTACCTATGAAAATTCTGTATTTTTATTGGAGAAATAATACTTTTAAATGATAAACTGACATGATGCATAATTGCATGGGTTTTTTTAATACCTGCAAAATTATTGTGATGTTCTGACTTTAGGAGTTGGCAAGCAGAATCTGTTGACAGTGGATGCAGTAATTGCACCCAGACTAGTCCTCCTTATCCAGAGCCATTTTGCGGGGATTCGTTAGCTGGACACATGTTTGCAACTCAAGCAGGCCAGTACAGTTCTGGAAAAATGCAACCTCCACCACTAAAGGTAATGAGAGAAGAAACTGCAGTGCAGAAACTGCCAAATGCCTGGCCCACACACTGTGTGTTACTGCTGCTCCTGGAGTTGGAGTCTGAATTGATCAGGAGAGAAAAGAATCAGAAATTCCATCAACAACCCTGTGTCCTCACTGCCTTCATTTACAGCAGTGTCGCTACTGAGTTGTTAGAAATGCCCCTTTAGGGCTGGGGTTTTTTTCTTTGCTTACTAGTTTTACTTGTTTGCTTTACTATTTCTAAACAGAATTTGGATTTTATATCAAGAGGCAAACTATTTTTACTGTGGCCTTTACATAATCTGTAAATATGCACCTGTATCAATTTCTGTGCATACCTGAAATTTCAACAGAAAAGATCATGGTCAAATTCCAGTACTTTTAGAAATAAGAATTTTGAAGGAAATGTGAAGAAGGAAGTGTAATGTTTTAAGATTTGCATTACTGTTTGAGTGTTACAGTAACATGGAATAATTGTGCTGAAACTGATGTGTTTGAAATCTTTTGTATTCAAGATACGAGATACTAAAAATAATCCTGAACAAGCTGAAGTCAGCAGATTTCCATTGAAGTAGAGGAACACAAGCCATTTGTGCTCCCTTTAGGGAAGATTATACCTCCTTTTGAGGAGTGAGTTAACTAAAAGTTTGGAAGCTTTGCTAGAGTAGTCCATGTTTTCTGTCTTTCTGAATATTTTAGTGTTCTTGTATCATTGTTTGAACAGTTCCTTTTTTTTCCTTTCTTCGTTCAACTTCCTCTAATTTTAAGGTGGTTATTTGCTTCAGAGTCACTGTGCTTATTGAAAAGTGACTCAGTTTTCTTCTGTTGAGGCTGGAGATCAGGTGGTAGCTTGGTTAATGCCTAGTTGCCAGTCCTGAATGCAGTCCTTGTGCTCTGCAGCTATGATTCATGTTATAACTGCATCTCATAATTGTTACTGCTCCAGTAAAGGCATCTGATAGGTAATCTTATAATTCTGAATGACCTAGTTCTAAAACTTTTTAAAAAATGAGGTAATTCATCCTCTGTTCTTAGTGCTCATTGAGATTTGAATCTAGCTAGCAGAGCAAATTGTTTACTTTTGATATTGTTGAAATGTCTCATTGTTTTGGCTACAAGAGAAAAAATAAGGAAAAAATAAAATTTCCTTCATTGAAATTTTAGGTGGATAAGGAAACTAACACTGAGGATCTGTTTCCTGAAGAAGTTGCTATTCTTCCAAAGGAGAGAACCAGCCGCAGGCCACGGGGTTCTGCTTTTGTTCGAAGCAGCACCATTGTTCGTTCCCAGACCTTCTCGCCTGGAGCACGAAGTCAATATGTTTGCAGAGTGAGTAAGACTTGAAAAGAAGGAGGGGGGGAGGGGCCTCCATGCAAATATATGTTTTTGATAATTTCTTTTTAAGGCTTTGTTGCATTTATAAGAAACTTATGCTACTTTTTAATAGTAATGGATAATCTTTCATTGAATTTAAACATACCAGTGGGGAAGAGTTTCCCTGACTCTTTTTAAGAGTTTAAACCTGGATGCATTTAATTTGAAATTTAGGAATCTATGAATTTAGGAATCTATGTTAAGCTCTATTCCTTGTCAACCTCAGATGTTAGGCTAGGGTGATTGGTTTTACAGAGGTTCAGTGCTGTCTGATGAGGTGTATGAACAGTTAGCTTGGAAGCCATGTTTAACTTCCACGTCTGTAAAAGTTTGGAAAAGGGCACTACATGCTTAATCTTAGGGTTATTGAATAAATATTCTTACGACTCTCATTGCTGTCATGAATATCAGTCATAAGGTGCCTGTTACAGCAGTGGAACATAGGTTTCCTGGGGGCACTGGTGCAAGTAATTGAGGATCAGCTCACCTTGGTTGATTGCTGTGTTCAGTGGTGAAAGGCTTATAAGCAACTGGCTCATGGTTTTGTAGATTAATATGTGGGTATTGGTTTTGCAACACTGGTGGAATACACATAGCTTTGATCGTACTCTTTCGTAAGTTTCTGAGATCTTGAGTTTGAAAATGCAGTAATGATTTTTAAATTTTATGCTTTGTCCTTAACCAAGGAAATTCTGGGTTTTTGTTCTTTCTTACATTGTGCATGGTGCACACAAACTCTCCGGTTCTTCAGTTTGATTTCTGAATTACATATCTGTTTGTAATACAGAGAATGTGAGTAAAAGACCCTTCCACACCAGATCAAAGATAGTACCAAAAGGAAAAGATTCTTGAACACCGTCACTTAACCTGCATTTACTTAAAGCCAGATGGCAGGTAAAAGTGGGAGACTGTGTTCTTTGTGCCCGTGACAGTAAATGCTTTAGGATGAAATATTATTGCTTCTAAGTCTCCCCTCCATGTTTTTTTAGGTTACATTGTCTTGGATATATAGTAGAATGGTTGGTGAAACTTATCTGTATAACATTGATGATTTTAAGTTTTCTTCAATTATTGTTACTATACCATATAAACACTATTATATATACATTTTTATAAATAACTAAAGCTGAAAAAAAAAATCAGTTGCTTAAAACAAAACGGTTTCAGTGTATTTTAAAAAATAAGTATCAAATACAAAAAAAAAAAAAAAGTAATACAGATTTCTTAATGGAGATGACCTTGTAAGCAACTTACATTTTCACTGTCTTTTCTCATCAGCTGTATCGCAGTGACAGTGACAGTTCAACCCTGCCAAGGAAGTCCCCTTTTGTCCGGAATACGTTGGAGAGGCGCACTCTACGGTATAAGCAGGTAACATATCTAGGAAACGGGTTGTTGCTTTTCACTAGGTTACTAGAACACTGGTATTTATTACCCTTAAGCTTTAGATGTCTGCAGGTGCATTCTGATCCTTTTAGGAAGCGTACAAAGCTTCTGCAATGTAATTGGGAGGGCGGTGCATGTTTTGTGTTTGTTTTGGGCTTTTTAAGCTAAAAGGTAGACATGGAGAAGTTAAATACAGTTGTGAACAATTATTAAGGAGGGGAAGAAAGTGTGGCAGACAAAAATTAATTTAATGGGGACCGAATTTGTATTGATATAGATGTAAAGTTTGATAAATCTTTACAATCTAGTTTACGATGCAGGGTGTGAGCCTAGAGAAGTGTGTGTGAATATGGCAGTAAAATATTCATCTCCTCTCCCATGCAGCCTAACAAATGATAGTATTTGAGACCCAAGTATTCGGGAATTGATAGGTTAAGCTCTTCTTTTGCCCCTGTGCCACTCCTCATGCTGTGGAACAAGTGGGCAGAGAAGGGCAGATTAGGCATTGATGCCGTGTATATAAATGACATAAGATGCAGTCTGGTCAGCAGAAGTTAATGTCTTGCTGGTGTAGTCAAGTAGACAGCTATGCATCCCATTTTGATTCAGAATATATCTTAAAAACAATATTGAATGAAGCTCTTTAAGAGGAATCTTGCTCAGTACAGTATTTTCTGACATCATGACTTCATTATGAATTTTTCATATTGCACCCCTTTTATTATCATCATAACATGGAATTTTAGTCCATAAACTTCAATTAGTTAACTATTTATAAGTCAAAGGAAACTGTAAAAGGAGGTAGTAGAAAAATTCAAAAGTAGACTGTCAAAGGAGGTAGTAGAAAGCATTTATTGATAAAGTTTATGTATGATACAGAAAACCCCTACAGCTAGGTAGCCTTGCACTGGGGGATATAAATAATCTCCAAAACTTCATGTGAAGAAGACTTTGTGTGCAAACTAAGTACATAAAATGTACGGTCTGTATAGCTAAAGCAAGACCAGTAAACCATGTTAAGAGTAATATATTGTGCATTTTATTTGAATCCTAATAACTCAGCAGTCCTGCAGATCGTCTTTGGCTGAGCTTATGGCAAGGACATCCTTAGACCTGGAGCTGGATCTCCAGGCATCCAGAACTAGACAGAGACAGCTGAATGAGGAGATATGTGTTTTAAGAGAGCTGAGACAGCGTCTGGAAGATGCCCAGCTCAGAGGGCAGACAGATCTACCCCACTGGGTCCTTCGGGATGAGCGATTCCGAAACTTGTTGAAGGAAGCAGAAAGGCAGGTATGGTAACATGATGTAAGCACTCAATGTGTTCAGAAACTTCTGATTTCAAAATGTCTTAATTGTGACAAAATATCTGAAGAGCTGTTTTTACAAAATTGTGAACAGTGAGTTTCCTCCCTTGAAGTTTGCGCAATAAAAACTATTGCATTGACTGTTACCAAACTATATTTATTTGAGGACAGGTTTTTGGAGAATGGCACTATTTGCCAGTGTCACTTTTTGTTTGGTTTTGGGTTTTGTTTATTTATTTATTGTTGTTCATTTGTTTGGGTTTAGGTATTTGTTATTGGAACTTTAATAATTTTCTTTCTTTTGATCTTTGAAAGAAATTTTTCTTATTTGATATTTTTTACAAGTATTTTGAATGTTCCCTAAGTATGTGATTTCTTTTCTTTTCCTGTTCTTAAAGAAAGAAATTGTAGAAAAAGCTGGCAAAACTGCACAACAAACAAGATTGTCATTGGATTATCTGAGACAAAGACTGAGCCTAAATTTATTGGAAGATCTTGTTTGACAGTTCTGTGTGCAGTAAATTTCGTTAATTTAATACATATCTGTCTGAAGAACAGTAAGAAATGAAACAACTCGATCTTTTGCCTTAATAATTCTTAGATTCTTAGCTGTTTCAGACAATGTACTGTTTCAGTGTGGTTTCACTGTGGTGAGTGGGAAAAAAATCCATTATTTTAATGTGGATATTCTTGTATTTTATATATTTACATGTACATTTTAAGCATTATGTTTCTCGTTTTCAGACCAGACAGACCAAATTTGAACATCATCAAGAGCAAGCAGCTGAAAAAATGCTAAAGAAAGCATCAAAAGAAATTTACCAGTTGCGTGGGCAAAATCAGAAGGAGCCTATTCAGGTGCAGACTTTTAGGTAAGTGGTAATGCATACTGAAATAGCATAGGAACAGTTCATTAGAGAGGTTAAAGCTTTCTGAAACATTTAGCTTTAATTCTGTGTGTCTTGTGATAGCCAGTACTTCTAAACTGTATCTGGATTTGGACGCAAGTTCCTTTTGAATTCTTTGTACTGCAAAGAGCCAAAGCTAAGGTAAAATTGCAGTGTCACAATTCGCATAAAATTAAAAAATTAAAAAAAGCTTCAAATGCAGACAAAGCTTAGATGATTCTTCCATCTAGTTGCTGTTAAGTTCAAATGCTGTGTCAGTTCTTCAGTACAAGCCTATGCACATAGTTTGTTTAATGTAATACATGTATGTCACTAGTAACACACTTTCCCTAAAAATTACCCAGTAATATTTCAGCTTTCTCTCAAGAAGCCTTTTCTTTGGACTCTGTTTTCAGTGTTGCCATCTTTTTTGTTTCCCCTTCTTTTTGTAGACATTATTGCAAAATGTACAATGTTGTATTTTGTTTTGCAGGACTTGTCCTGTGAAGACTTTTTACAGTCAGCTATGACTGGTGTTCAGTGAGTTGTATAACTCTTCCACCTAGATTTAAAAAAAAATAGTGATTGTGTTCAACAGAAAGTTGTCAGAAGTATATAGTGAGGTTTAGTAGTTTTTAAAGTCTGTTGTACTCAAATAAACCACCAGTTCAGTACTTAAGTAACAAATACTAACCATTAACCAGAGTAAAGAAACCATGTTCTTGCAGGGAGGAGGGGGAACATAGTTTGATTTACTTCCTTTTTCTCTTGTTTTGATCACAGAGAGAAGATAGCTTTTTTTACAAGACCAAGGATTAACATACCTCCTCTGCCAGCTGATGATGTATGACATGTTGCATTGTAAACATGAAGTATTTATCGCTTTTATTTTAATGAAGTTCTTAGATTAGCCAAGTTTCTTTAAAAAAAAAATTGTGCAAAAGCTAATATACACGTTTTGTAAAAAATAAAAAAAGTAAAAAAAAGTAAACATAAACAAAAACATATATATAAATATATATACATATATATTTTATAATAGCGACTGCAACAAGGCTTGGTTTTTCCTTGTTGTGAAACTGACATCTCTGAAGACAACTTATTTTATAAAAGATCGACTATCCTGTTAAGAGCGTGTACAGTTTTTATGCTGTTTTATTTGACTTAAAGGCTGGAAGACAGAAACAAAGTGAGTTCAGGCAAATTCACTGTAGTGTAATTTATTTATAGTGCCTTTTTTCCTTGAAGGAAAATACCTACTTTAAGATGTATTTTAAGACTGAAATTTTGTTCCTCAATATTTGTCATACAGTAGAATGGAATCATTGAGCTGGTTTTGTTTCTGATACCTGAAATGAAAATACTGTGTTCTAAAATTGTCACTTTTTTCAGCTTTATTACCTGTAGCTTATTATGTGCATTGTATTCTTTAGCACTGTCTGTGTTATAGCAAAATATTATCACCTGCAGTGTGTTTGACACTGATTAGAAGTGGTGTTAAACATTGCAGAATTCATTTGCATGTTCTTACTGTGCACTAATAGATTGTTTTCATTTCAGTTGTGTCTAAAGTATCTTTATATTCTTAACTAGATCCTCAGTTTAAACGGGGGAAGGAAAAGGGTGACAGGTCTTTGTTTTGCTGTTTAATAAAAAGGGAGTTAAAAGAGCAGTGTGAGTGAGCTGTATGGAAAGACTGCTGATGGAATACTACAGTAATTTCTGGAGTTCTAAAGATTCTGATCTGATTCAGGAAAGCATGTGTGTTCTGACTTTGGAAAGCGGCTGCTTTAAGTAAGGGTGCTTAAACACATGTTCATCCTAAAGGATGTGCTTTGCGGTTAAGTGAAACTTTCCAGGAGGAAGGTGTATAATTCTGGAAGGTACAGCTCACTTGATTGCTGGTTGAACCAGCTAAAATCTGGTTAGAAATAGTTTTACTTGTGACCATTCGTTTTAATGAAAGACTGTCACCCTAAATTCCCGAGAATGCCAGTTTTGTGTCCTTGCATCCTGCAAGTATGTAAAAATACTTCTTTACTAAGCTACTATAATAGAGTTTCTCATATTTTTCTAATTTTACATTACCTACAAAGAGAGGTGCCCAACACAAGACTGATTTGTGCAAATTGCTGGAATCTCCTAGAAGGAAATTGTGTTGTCTTTTAATTAAATATCAGATTGGTTCCAGATTTTTATATGTCAGGAAATTCAAACAGCAGCCAAAACCTAAACAGATCTATCAGAATATTTTCAAATATTTTGTGAGTAAGTTCTCTTTGTGAATTTCAAGAGCTTAGACTCAGTTACTTTGTCAAAGGTCAGGAAAACCTGGAAGTGAAATTGATTTGCTTTTACTTATCCATGCCGAGGCAAAACGTAATAGGAAAAAAAGATTGTAAACCTAAATCATTAATTAATGAGGTTGATTAACACAGACATTTAAGGTAGTATTCCCTGTTTCCTAATATGGCCTATAATCATTACAGGCATCAAGTGTTGCCATCATACATGTATGTGAAAGTATATTTAGCATTTATCATGCTATTCATCCTTAAGCCTGTTTTTGCCAGTAAGTTTTGGTGGGTGTATATTGGGTTCCTTGGGCACAAGTAGATGTATTCGGAAACTATGCAGATAAAAACCAAATCATGTAAGAAATTTGCAATGTTTGTGTAAAAGTCTAGGGACAGCAAGCTTTTCAGTGCTCATTACTTGAAAAGACCAGTTAGTCAGAATTTCGCTTCTCATTTTCCATGGAGGCCGTCACATAGTAGCATTTATCCAAAGTTACCATGCAGTGACAACAGAAGTACTTGGTGTGCCCTAAGAACAGACAACACCATGTTCCTGTGAGGCTGCTCAGGTACTGGAAGGGGTTGCCCAGAGAGGCGGAGCACTCTGTCCCGTAGGGTGGATGAAGAGTTGAGTGGATATAGCCCGGAGCATCCGGGTTGGTTAGGCCTGCTTTGAGCAGGGCTTGGGGTGGGGACCTTTTTTCTGCCATAAATTGTTCTGTGACTGTGTAACAAAGGAGCAAAGTCTGGTGGCCTCTCTGCCAGGAGGTTCAGTTGGTGTTTTTAAATTGTGACTGCTGTGAGATGTCATCAGTGTATCTTGTGGGTCTGTGATTCTGACTGCTGTAAAGAGTTCTGTCTTGATGTGGTAATGAGTTATCATATTCAGTATTCATCTCTCTTGTTTTTGTCACAGTTCTGTATGATTGTGTCATTTTTGTATTATTTGAAAGTATTTCTCCTACAAAATAAAATAATTTGCCATAAACAGAAATAGAGTTTTCTTATATATCAAAGACATTTTTTGAATGTTTTATATTTGCTGTGTTCCTGGTGCTTTCGTTAAAAAAATTGAATTTTGAATAATACTGTCATTTAGGTGAATGTAATGAATTTTCAAATAAAAGTAAGAGAAGAAATCTAAGAAATTGGAGATCCTAGAGAGGTTACACTGAAGACCTGAAAGGGATGCAGAGTGTAAGGAATGTCAGGTATGTATGTTCTTTCAAGAGCTTATCACTCATGATAAGATGACAACTGTATCAGCAGCTCATAGTTGAATATTCCCAGAATTCTTGGGTAGCTTCACTCAAAACACAACGAATTGCCTTTTTTCATAGCAAACATTTGTACTCTGTAGATTTGTATTGAAAGCAAGTTGACATTATTAGTTCTGTAATTATGACTAATTCCAAGGTGGAAACCACTCAATACTGGATAAATTTTTTCGGCAGGAGTTTATTGCTGCTTTCACAAAGGAAACCTTAAACCCGCATTAAGTACAGAAAGGCCATTTCTCAGTTTCCCTCTACGACCCTAAGCTGCAGGAGCACAGGCAAAATCCCAGCTCGGACATGTGACCTCTGTCTCCATCCAATATTCACAGGGCGCAAAGGGTATGACAGAGTTTAGGTTATTTTTAAACAGTGCTAGAAATAGTCATTTGGAATACCAACAGTCTCTGTCTCACTGCCATCAGGATCAGCAACCAAAGCTATAATGGGTACGTCATTTTGGATTTTCTGTTATGAGAATGAAGTATTATTTGTATTTCTTGCTGCAGTTCTTGTAAGCACTTCGCAAGCCTTAAAGGTAAGTGCAGAATAAAAAGATTTTTTTATTTTTATTTTTTTAGGAATTAGATGAACTTTGTATTTTGTTTACAGTGGATGTAAAACTGAAGTTTGAATTTTAGGGAAGAGGTCCCTTCACAGCTTGTTTTGACTCTAATCTCCTCTATAACTATAGAGTTGCACATCTTTGAGAGGAAGAAGCATTTACAGAGAGACTTGAGAAACTGCAGGCTAGCAAAAGCAAGAACAATCTTTTCTAAAACATCATGTGAAGTGTTATTTTCTTTATTCTGATATCACACTGACTGAGTATCACTGAAAGAAAATACCGAGGAGTAAAGTTGATATAGTTTTGGAATTTGTAAATGTCTGTTAAATCACTTGCTTGCACTTTGGAAAATCTCCATATTCTTGGATTTAAAAGCTTTTTAGGAGCTGGTTCTGGTTTCTTCTGATTTCTAAAAATTCCTTAAAATTGAGCATATGTTATCTAGGCTATAGAATCACATTTTCTATAGAAGATTAGGTATTCTGTCCCTTGTTTGCAGTTTGACCACCCAGCTAAAAATGTACTTTCAGTAGGAGACTTAATGAGTTCAGCTGTGGTAATAGGCAAGGAAAAAACAGGAAATGAATTTAGGAAAGTCTGTCCAGAAAAAAACTGGGGGGATTGAGACCTTTGTGCTCATTTGGTAAGTGCACAAAACTACTGTTCTGTGTCTAGGGCACAGTGTTTCTTGTTAAAGTGTGTGTCTTTGGCATAGAAGTTCCTAGGTGTAGATGTTTGACAAATGCTGCTTGCTGTTTTCCATATTTCCCTCTCATAAACTGATTAAAGAAAGTTGCAGTTATATTATCAAGAAAATTAATCAAGTGCTTGGTGTTTAACTTCCTCCACAGAATTCAGTTGGCCTATTAATACTGATTTCAATGGGGACAGAGAACAGACACTGTCAGGAAGCTGGGATTTCTATCATTTTTCCACTTTTCACTGACATGGTTATAAAGGCCTGGGGCTGTTGCTGGTTTATGAGTGGTAGAGGACTATGATCTGCAGTGCTGTGTGTGAAGGGCATAATCAAATCTTTTCTCTAAAGGCGTGCTCCTTGCTCCAGGAGGGTGTGGGAACTTTAGCTGTAGCAAGCTATGTGTTCACATTTCACAATAAAATCCAGCATGGGGCTTCTGCAGGGGAAGTCCCAGTCAGAAATAAGGAGTACAGGAACTTTCTTCAGCTCACAGACGAGTTGGAAGGAGCCGTGTGTCCATTCACAACAAAAAAGGTTTTGTACACCCAGTATCAGCTGGGTTGCTTTACTGGCTGGGCTCCTTGCATGGCACATCCATAAATTACTGCTCAAACACACTGGGACAAAAAGGTCTTCCAGAACTGCATTCCTTCACGTTTGAAGTGAGTTGAAGTCATGTGTGCACCTTCAGTCACCCGTGGATATTTTCATGGGTGCTTGTGCAAGACCTCCCTCTACCTGGCTGTTGCATCTGCTTGGAAACAGAAAGCAGAAGCCTGGATACCCCTAAGGGTAAAACCAGTCTGTGCAGTATTCCAATACAGGTGAATGTCCTGAAATAGAACGCACTGTACATGTATAAACACATACATGGGCTTCACAAAAACAGTTACAACCTCTGTCTTGCAGAACATAATCCTAGTGGCTTGAGCAAAATTTGTGCAATCAGAACTTCGGAGGTTCTTACCTTGTAGAAATCAAATACATCGCTGAGTATGATAAAGTTCTCAAACACCCCACTTACACCTCTAAAAAAGCAAAAAAACCACAAACCAAAAATACAGTTCTGAGATGTAATACTCTGTTAACTAGGCTAATTATTGTGGGGAGGTTTGTTATATGTTTTAAATATTTGTTATATATTTTAGAATGTTCTAGCTTTTAAATATTTTGGGAAAGCTTAAGCAGACATTTTGAAAAGGAAAAGTAGGCTGGCATATAGGAAAAGATCTTTCAAGCAATGACAGTTGCATTGAAGAAAAGGCAGAAGGCTGCAAGTGAAGGGATGAATGGGTGGATAGGTGGTAGGGACAATGAAGAAGTGAAGGTAATAGGATTGAAAGCTTTGAGGGAAGTTTGCGAAATATGAATATGATACAGAAGATGGAGGGAAGTCAGTCTGGATAAGCTTGAAATGGAGTGCTGGGAGAACGAAAAATGCGAGGGATGGTGAAATTGTGGTTTGTCTCATATCCAAGCTGCTGTGATTACATATTTCATAGAGCAGCAACCTAGGTGTTGCTGCAGAGTCAACAGGAATACTTGTTGGCTTGCACACAGCATAATTACACTGCTTTTTCCTTGTGAAAATGTGAATGTTTTTGCTGTTGCAAAAAAAAAAATGCACAGAACAATTAGCTCAGGCTAGGGAGGGGAAAAAAGCAGCACACGTTCTAATGGTGACTGAATAGGTAGGGCAGGGTAAAGAGGCTTGCAGTTTAATCCTGCAGGATTGCAGGCTGGTCCGTCTCCCCCGATCAGATATCCTATAGACGGAGGATGCAGTCACATGATTGTTACTGCTTCCTCCCCATGACATCACTGCTGTTGCAGCCATACCACCCCAGAAAGGATGCTATTAAAATCTTTGGGATTGGGCTAAATGATGTTGCATTGCAGGTAAGCAACATAATTCTTAGGAAAAATGATTTGCCGGTTGCTCTCGTGCTACCGTCCTAGAGCTCCAGCTCTGTCGGGCAGAGTTTCCTGGAAAATAAAGCAGCACAGTTTCTCTGCAGGCAGAGGGTTTGCAGGTGCAGAGGCTGCTTGCTGGCTCTGTGTTGATCTCCCGGCTGACATCTCCAGCAGAAATGCTGCCAGATGGAGCTTTATAGCTGAAGAAGGCCCTTTGTTCCTTGTATTTTCTGATGGCTCCTTCGGGTGTCTGTGGAATTCTGTATTTATGTGAGGAGCCATCATTCGGTCGTGTAAAGAGAGAGCAGCAATAGTGTTTTGCTTCCATTCCCTGCTTTTTTTTTTTTTTCCTGGATGCCTAAAGGAAGTTGTTGCACAAACAGATGTATCTAAGCTTATAAAGGAATGAGGATTAACTTGCTTGAGGGGCTAAGAGGTGTATTTGGGGAAAGAGGCTTTTCCTTTATTGTTAATTTTTGCTGACGTGGTTTCAGAGTACCTAGTCCGGCAGGTTTCCTGCATAACTGGCTGTACTGTAAGGTAGGTTCTTCCTTTTTGTCCAATATAAACATGAAAAATCCTTTCCCAAAATGAACACAGGACAGGACAAGCAAATTTTTACTTCTTTGCAAAATGCCAATCACCAAATGGCTGAAAAATCCATGCTACGCTGTGTTTTTGGAATTTATATTTGTGGAAGCAAAGTCCATGGTCTATTTTCCTGGTGTCGATATTTAATTTTGCACTCTGTTCAAATACCTGAATATATATCTGTGAAGGAAAAAAATGGTGACTCTTCTGTGGTTTTTTTTCTGTATAGCTTTAAAAAAATATTTAAAGGGTTTAAAATTTTTAAACATCTAAAAATTCATTCCAATACAAATGTTACAATCTGAGAAACTAAATTTATTTTTGAGCTTATACTAGTTAGAAAATAAAATTATAATTTTATTTTAACAAATCTGATAAATAATTCTGTGCCTTTGCCGGAGAATAGAGGATGACTCAGCCACAGCTTCACCAGGCGGAGAGTCAGGTGACTTTTCATTCCCAGTCTGCAGGAAGTTTTCTTATTCTCCCAAATCCTGTTCTTTGTTTAAATAAATTTTTCCCACTACTGCAAAAATGTGAAAATTTGGCAGGCCTAGAGTCTCTTTGTGCTAACCCATACATTCAGGGGGGAGATTTTTGATCTCCCATGCTGCAGTAAGTTGTACATCCTAGTGAAAGATGAATTCTGGTTTCCAGTGATCAGGTATGCAGTAGTGTCAGGATCAGAAAATAACGCAGGGCTAGGGGAGAAAGCAGATAATGAATTATTGAAACGAAGTAGGAAAGGACAACAGTTGTTCCAAATGGAAATGAAAAATAAATTTCAATTTTATACTTGCTCCAACAGAACTTCTGCTGTTTTTTCAAGATTGAGCCTCTAAAGTGATAGAAGTGTGAACCTGTTGCTGCATGAGCTGATGGCGTGGTTTGCATTGGCACTTGTGCTGGGTTTCTCCTTGATTCCCTCTGGAGTCAAGGCTGGCTCAGTTCCCTCCAGCACTGGCCATGAGTGGAGCTGTGCTCTTGCTCACCAGGCACACCAAGGCTCAGCTTTTTGCCCATGTGAAGAGCACAGCAGGGCTGCCACACTTGGGTTCTCCAAGTGTGACGGGTTTCCTCCTGCTCTAGATCATATCTGAATGCCCTGTGGAAATATGTTCCAGGCAGTGGTTCTCCTGGTCTACTGATTTGAGTCAGACATCTTTTTTTGCAGCAAGGGAAGGCACCAACCTTCTATGTAGGCCGGGTCAACTGTAAGGACTTAAGTCCTTTAAGAATTGCTTAGTATAAAAGGGTGGCCCTGGAGACATCCCCAGCTGGAAGGTGGTCTCTCTGGCAGCACCAGGGTGCTGTGCTGGGGCTCCAACATGTGGCTGTGAGTGCTCAGCCCCTGTGGACATCAGGGCCTGCCTTGTAAATATTGTACCTTTTCAAAGGTAGTGGTGGTAGCTTTTAAGCAGGGCCCAGAGGAGAAGGGGAGCATTTACCCTGTGATTGAGTCCTTCCTATCTACCTGGAGCAAATGGGCTCTCTGGAGTGCTGTAAACTTCCAGGCCTGGGAACTGCTTCATCATGAAGCTGTTGCTTGTTGGCCTGGAGGGGAAAGTGATCAGGATCATGACTGTAGCCCAGTGCTAGGGGGAAGGGGGGACTCCTGACCCCTATCTCACCCATGGCTCAGGGCCATCTTGTGTGTCTTGGTGGCCAGTGTTGTGTTGCCGGAGCCTCTCAGGTTTGAACAGCTCTTAGCTCAGCATGGTGCACAATCCTCTAACAGCAGTGTAGTGCCTGTAGATAACCAGTCCTTTTCCAGTTTGATTTGCCATCACACTGCAGCTCGCTGGACACCCAGAAGGGGGTTGTGTGTTAATTTTTCCATTTAGTGAAATGGGATCAGGTTGTAGAGTGGGCGTCTAATTCATTTTTGTGTGTGTATGTGCGTACACGCACACCAGGTGTTGGGTTTTCTCAACTTGCTTCATCTCCAGACCAGCAGAACCAAAAAAATCACACACGATTGTTAATGCGAAAAGAGAACTCTGGCAGAGTTACAGTAGGCTGCTATTCCTAAAACACTTTTGACATTTTGCTCTTGATCATCACACCAAGGAAAAGGTTTCCCCATCTTGCAGAAATGGGAGCTGCCTCTCAGTGGGATGAAGTAACTCGTCTGTAGTTGTGCAGCCCATCAGCATCAAACACAGCAGTGAAAAACAGTGCCCTGCAAACAGGAAAACATTACCTTCCATCTGTGTGCCAATGACTCACTGCCTCCACTCAAATCATGAGAAGTGATATGGTAGAACAGTTTAATGGTTTTCTAATGCAGGTTTATCAGCTTTATTTCAAGCTGAAGGCATAAGAAGGTTTTTAGTGAGAGGTGCGTTTAATGCTATTGAACACCCATTTAAGGAGAGAGCTGTTCAGGAGTAACTGACAGTGCAACTCTATTCTCTCTGAATGTATTTGCTTTTTTAACTTGTTTTTCTGCCGTAATCTTACAATTTTCTGAATGAGGAGGCACAGAGCAGCACTGGAAACCCAAATCTGGTGGTGCAAAGCTCAGCTGTGTGTGACACGAGAAGGAAAACTGGGTAGCACCTATGACCCTACAGCTGTGGCTTTAGACCTCTCTGGCAGTAAAACCAGTTGGTTTGGAAGGCAATTTCCCCTCTTTTTTGTGAGAAAGAGGACTTGAGGGAAACCAAGAATAGAAACCATACATACTGCTACACTGTTAGCCTGATTTCCAGTCTGTCCTGTCTCTTGAATTTTAGTTTCTTGCTCCAGTAACAGAAAACTTTCAGAGTTTTCCTAATCAAATCTTGTTTCCTTCAAGAAGTAAGGGTGTGGGGGGTTGATACAGCCTGCAGAGCTCATCTGCCCAAGCTGCTGGGCTTTTAGCAGAGGGGCATCCTGTAATAGGCATGTTTCAGCTCAGTTTGAAAACTGCAGATGGATGTTCCAGAGTCAGCATTGCTTCCCTCCTGCTTTTTCCACAGCCCCAACATGTGCACTAACAGCTAAATTTATTGGAGGGACCTTTAAGACTCGCTGGAAAGAGAAACGTGAGTTTAACATTTTTTTAATATGTAGCCAATTTTGGCAAAAGTTCGACTTGGAGCTGGTAGGGAAAGAGCTGGGATTTTTTTTTTCTCTTCTCTTTCTGACATAACTCAGCAGCTGCACTAATTTTGCTCAGACTTTCCAGGAAAACTCAAATGGGGAGCAGGCACATGATATTTCATACCAGAAAGAATTGGTTTCTCAAAGGAGAGTCATCATGGGAAGGAGCAGGAGGCAGGATGCTGAGGTGAAGTTTGCCCCTCAGAGAAAGCCTCTCAGGAGGAGAAAAGGAGAAGAGAGAGTCAGGCTGTCATGGAAGGATGGGGAAGCCCTGACAGTTGGTTATCAGCTCCTGATATGTGCTGGTGCACCCAAAGTCCCTCCATGTCTCCCTTTGCCTGTGCTCCTGGACAGCACCATTATCTTCTCTGTGTTCGCTCCGTAAGCATGTGTGGTGGCTGAGGAGGGGCAGCTGAAAGCTGTGGTTTGGTTTGGAGGAGTCTTTTGTGCCTCAGTTTTCTGCCATTTATCCCAAATGTTCCCTCCTACCTTCCCCTTCTCTCCCAGGCCCTCTCCCTGTGTTCTGGTGCCCTGTGTTTTTTGAGCTCTTCTGTGGCTTCATAATTTTTTCCATAGAGGTTATGCAGGGTAAAGCTGCACATCAAAGATTTGACTGTATTTAGCTTGCCCAGACTATCATAGCTGGAAACTCCCTAATATGTGGTGGTGGGGCCATACAGTAAAATGTTGCAATATTTTATAGTACTGTTTCCCATACTGCAGCCTGCCTGTGCTAGTGTGGTGAGAGACTGAGAGTTTGCAGGGCTCTTTACTTGTATATGGAGGTGGTGCAATTAGTCCTTGAATTGTAGGAAAGGCATTTTAATACCCATTTTTTCCCCTCCGTATTTTCCCAGTTTAACTATTCGTTGCTTTTTATGTGCCATATTATGTTTCCAAAAAAGTCTGTAAGTGGGTTCAGTGTTTTCTGATTATTTCCAGGAGTCTGAACTAGATTTCTCTTATTCAAGGCCATTTTAACATCTATTTGAAACTCCATCATTAAGACAGAAGGTCAATAACTCAATCAGCTTGTTCAGTGTGAAGCTTCTAAGTTGAATAGTCTTAAATTGCCTGTAGATATTTTCCATTCTATAGAAGATTACCTATTTAACTTGCTGGGGATTTCAGCCTGCTTGCTTTTGCTGAAGACATCTTCCTTGTAAAATCACTCAACAGCATCTTACTTCTTGTTTCATAACTGTTTACTTGCCTCCTATACCCTGTGCGATGTCATGTTGATGTTTCTAGATCTTCTTCTACATGGCAGGTGGTGGAAGAGGAATTACATCCACATCCCCTTGGCCTTCCTGGCTCCAGATCTTGGTCTCTGACCCCTTCCCAAAAGACATACACCCCTAATCATCTCCCTGTACTTTTCATTCATGGTGACCCTGTTAATAATCTTGCTTTCTGCTTCCTAAACTACCAGGACCATTTTCTCTAGCTAGGTGGTAGTGAAGACCTGTGGTGTAACCACGCTCAGCTCTAGGAACTTTCCATCTCAGCCTTATCCTCTTACGGCTCTTTCTGAACGCTGACTCTTCCAAACCCAAACCGTTCCACGATTCTCTGATTCAGCTCACTCTGCTGGCAGCACTGACATCCTATTCGGTTCAAGCCCTGGGTGGAGAGTGCTCTGGGTCCATATCTGTGACTAGGTCTAAATCCCTTGAGATGCGGGATGGATGGATGCTGGCAGAGCACTTGGCTCTTGGGACGAGGTGACTTTGCTTGACAGATCACACTGAGCAGCTAATGGCCATGAGGCTGGGGCACCACACTGCGCTGTTTTGTGAACTTGGTACTGGGAATAGTCAATACGAGTATTAAGGGCACAGAGCGTGGCAAACCATCTGTCAGTATGAAGGCGTCTTGAGATGATTGCCAGTAAAATTGTGTTGTTCATTATTGAGTACTATAGAAAATAAATCCCAGGGATATTCACAGCCCCCATGCTCCTTCATTTGTGCAGTAGCTGCTGTCATGTCATGCCACATGAGCGCAGCTCATCCAACCATTCAGGTCAGTCGGTGGGCTCAACTCTGATGGAGTCATGATTGAAATGACCTTGAATCACTTCAAAAGCTTTGCATCTGGAGTAGGATCTCCTCTGTTCCATCACTGTGTGTGTCTTGGTACTAGAGCAAAGAAAAGCCCTGAGATGTGCCATATTCTCCTTTTATGTGCTGGCTGACGCATGACACATTTGGAAGAGATAGAGCAGGTGATGCTTTGGATGCCCTGAAAAAGTCACTCCAAATGTGAATTGAGGAACTTGCAACTGCCATTTAGGCTTCTGCCTTCTTCTCCCAGCCTCTTGCCAGGTTCACTTATTCCTTATGCTACAGCAGAAGAGACGTATGTTTTGCTGCCGGCACACTGTCATATTTCACATAACAACATCCCCACTGCCATCTTCAAGGAAAACAGCCTACAGATGAAAGCACATAGGTGAACATTCATCTGCTAGAAACATTTGAAGTGTTGAAGTAATTCAGTAACTGTGATCTGTTGAAAGCAACTTGAAACTTTTTGGAATTGCATTAAAAATCATACTGCCTGCCTCAGTGAATGTGTCCAATTAAAACAGAAAACAGGATGAGGAGAACATAGCATGGAACTAGCATGTCTAGGAGCAATAGGCCAGGGCCAAGACTTTTCCTTTGATGGCTGTTCAGCTAGTTGTTTTCCATCAGTATACTTTTCAGCCCCTTTGAACAATGGGATGTTTTAGTCCGTGCTTGCCATGTCAAATACATTTCAGATCTGATCAGTCAGTCAGCATACTACCTAGAATGTCAGTTCACTGGTAGAACTCTTCTAGCTGTGGCTTTTATGTTTGCACATGCTGTAACAGTGCTCTAAAGCTGAGAGTATGTCAGCATTTTCACTGTAAATGCTCTTGTATAAAACTTACCTCCAAGCTGCAGTGTATCATACAGCTGATCCTAATCACATGATGAGTTTACTCACTGTGAGACTTGCAGAAAAAAAGTGACCCTGAATATAATAATACTACTACCTTTTGGTTCTTGAACAAGAAGTGAGTAAATGTACCAGAAGAGACCTTGTGTCCATGCAGTAGCTGCTGTGCTTGTTGGCCCAGCCCATCAGCAGCTCCCAGTGTTCACACCCTGGCTTCTGTAGGCTGTTTACATGAATCTATTCTTGGCTTTATTTATGTAGGAGGTTTCAGTGCTTACTTAAAAATTATCTGGCTTTCTGCAGTCATAAAGCTTTGCAGGCCAATCTTTGGACTTGCTCTTTTGGCCCTTACTTCCAGCTGCTCTCATGCATTTGACATTGGTAGGGTAACAGTTCTTTCTTTCTGGCTTCAGAATACTGTGTGCTAGGCATGGCTAGTTGGGAGATCAGGGACTGACCATCAGGCTGATCTGGCCCAAGATTTCTGGAAGATATCTAGGATTATGTGGTAGCGAGAAGAGCATCTATCAGGAGGTACAAGTGCCAGACTAGTACTGTGACCTCTCATGATTTGTGAATCGATCCCTGCCAGGACCTTACTCCATCTACAGGACCACAGTAGTCTGGCATGGGTCTAAATCCAGGGAAATCTGTTTAATCTGAACCCTCTGAGTTCCAGAGGTATGTAGTTCAGTCAGATTTCTTTGTTTTCTAATTCAGTTTCTAGAAAGAACCTATTTGCAATTATTAAGCAGAGTGTTGAATCAAATGTTCAGTTATAGATACACTAAACTAGACAGTAAAAATGAGAGCTGGCTGTTCAGAGCTGCAGAGGCTCTCTATTGTATTGTAGGGAATAAAATGGCTGATGGAATTCAAAGCTGATAAAGGCAAAGCAAAGGGGAAAATATCCCTAAGAGATCGCAGAATGATGGGCTCCAAACTGGCCGCTGTTTCTCAGGGAGTCATAGCAGGCTGCTCAGTGCAAATGTTGGATGTCTGCCCTAGGAAAAGTTGGTGGGATACCAGAAATTATTAGGAAAAGATATGGGGACTAAGCAGGAAACATTAGCCCTTGCACAAATTGTGTTGCATCAGCATCTGCAAAAGTAGTGGGAAGGACAACAAGGACATCTAAGACGTGGAAAAACAAAGGGGCAAAATGCATATGTCAGACAATTCCTCAGCAAGACTTAACACCTTTCAGTGTATATAAGCTCTGTCAGAGCAGCCAAATCTCTTAGATGCTCAAGTGTGAGGAGATGCATTTGTTACTAATTCTGCATGTCGTAATGTTGCAATTGGTAGTGTTGCCCTCTTTAGATCAGATAAAGATGTTTACCTCCAACGTCTCTTTGTGATCAATAAACAGAAATTATCACTTCTGGGACACAATCTGTCTCATTCTAGTGTAAATAATTCACTTCCTCTCCTTGGCTATGAAAGCAGTCCATATTTTAGTGTCCAGAGTGTAGTGCTGCAGTACACCTGATTACAATTCAAGCTTGGAAGAGATTAATTTGCCCTTAATTTTTGTGCATTAAATATCTGTAACTGAGTTATTAAATTATTATCTGTAACTGGAGTCAGGCTCTAGTTCTTCTGGCAGAATTGGAAACATCTCTGCAAGCTTCTCTAAGAGGACAAGTTAGCTTATCCTGAAATAAACTTTGTAGATTTTTACAGATGCTGAAGTGAGAGAAATAAGTGCAAAATAAAGAGAAAAAAAGGGATACTTATGGTGCTTAGTGCTAGGACATAAGATGGCAACTCTGTAGTACTCAGTTCAAAAGTGCTGTAGCTATGTTTTTTTTACTAAAATTGGATTTTGCATAATCTGATATCACATCTCTGCTTTCGAAAGCGTAGTACCTGAAGTGAACTTTATGGCTAACAATCATCCAGTTTGCTGCAACTTTCAGGTACTGATATGCTACCTAGAGTTCAAAGCTTGTTTGTTTTCTTAGTCTTCCATGGCCCTGTGGTCTCTAGCACATTTTTTCTCTCCCTGGATGTGTTGTGTAGCACGTATTTTTGGGGTTGATTCAGGCTGAGATTGTAATTATCCTACATACTTGTGGTCTGGCCTGGTATTATCCATCACAATATTGTCATGTGCTGGGCACTGACAACATACTTAAAAAGCTATTTTTTACGTGATATAACTAGCATGTTGGGTAATTTTCTTGTGGTATGAAGGAAAACTTGCCAATGCTTTCAATGCAAGAGTTCCCAGAAGTTTGTTTATTTAGTGGGTTGGGGCTGGCTCGTGCAGTCTGAGCTGCACGTTCTTTACAGGTCTTTCTTTGCTGTATGGGAAGAATAGGGTGAGTTAACTGGTCTGCAAAATATCACATTGCTACAAAATAATAGCACAGCCTCCTTTCACCTCATTTCAGCTTCCTGTTCCAGTCCTGGGAAGACATTGGGCTCAATGCCTTCTTGCAACTTTAGCTGCCTGCTGTCAGCCACATCATCCCACCTTCAGATTCTCATTTCACTTAGCAGATGTAGGAGTATGCTCTCACCTGCTTGGCGAAGTATTACTGTTCTCAACTGTCACTCCTTTTAACTTCTGATTTTTAAATCACCTCAATCCTGCAACAGCTTGTTTGTGTTCCACAGGTCTGTGTAGGACATCTGCTCTGCTTTGAGTTTCCTTCCCCAGGCTGCAACTCCCTTGCTTGATTCTCTTTCAGACAAATGTGCCACGATATTACTTGGAGATGACTTGATATCCACACTTTAAAGGGCTTCTGCAGTGTTACAATGGCGACCTGCTGGTTGCCTGTAGTATAATGCTTTTCTCAGCTGCTTGTGCTCAGCACATTGTCTGTATCATCCAAAATTTCTACATGGTGAAGTGCAAAGAGCAGACACTGACAAAGCTGAGTATTCACATTTATTACACTGCTAAATTCCCACCAGGGCAAAAATGGAGACATTTCAAGTAAAATAGTTGAAAATGGGGAGAGGGGGAAAAAAAGGCAGCAAATAAAGGGGGCCGAGCAAAGTATCATGGTGTATGGACAGTCAATTAAAAGCTTATCTGCTGCATTTCTGCCTGTTCCAATTACAGAATTGGGAAATTTCCACAGATTCAAAGATCCAAATTCTTTACTTGTGATATCCCCATTCCTGTACTTGTTGGAGGAAAGTTGGTAGCAGCCATTGGTACCATACTGGCCTCATCAGCCACCAGCAATATTGTCTCATTTCCGTAAAGGAGCTACAGCTCTGCAGTCTGTTCCATACAGCTTCTAAAGTCTGTATCTGTCTCCAATTTTCTTATGCATTTTCATGGGTTTTTTCCTTGTAGTTCCATGATAACAGACATTTTTAGGCTTGCCATTTGAGACTACAAACCTCAGGTATTCTCTGGAAGATCCCATTTCTCAGGCACCTATTTTAGGATGGATAGGATTAACCAGTCTTTAAAGCAACACTTTGTTAGAAGCACATGGCTGCATCCTTCAGCTGTCCCAGCCCAGGACCCCCCTGCCCAGCTGCTGGAGCCCTCATGGGCCCAGGCTCTCTGCCCATGCTGGGAAACATGGCTGCCACTTTCTCTTGTGCAGATTCAACCAGCAGCTGAGCCTGTATTCCAGAGGCAGACACACAGTTATTAGCTCTTCAATTAGTATGAATGGAGAGGTTTGTTTCTGGTCATGGTCTTCACGTTTGCTTTGTTGGGTCTATGTCTCTGTATATTTTGATTCTGATTTCCCCTCTTTTTCCCCTAGTTTTCCAATTGACAACATCCCTAACCAGACAACTTTGCTGGAATAGGTATTCTCGCACTCTCACATGCCCTCATCCGGGTTTGGTTCTTACCACCTCCTCCCTTATCATTTGCATTGCATTTGTGTCCCTGAAGGTTCTTGTTCAGGCTTCCTCCTTTGCTCATTATCCTTATTGAATGATTATTATTGAAATAGGTCCTTGGCCATATACTTTTAAAGGAGTGGGCACTCTCTGCCACACATCCTTACACTTATCTTTCACTGTCTCTAGAGGCAGCCCAGGTGGTTCCTACAGTCCAGACACCAAACTTTTAGATGGCTGAAGTTAAGTTGTATGAATCCAACCCTCTGTGCCTAAACTGTCCCATTTAATAAAGTCTCGTGCTACTCCCTCTCATTGGGAATGAAGTCAGCCTTTTCTGGAGCTTGTCATAGTAGACACTACTTTGGGACTTGACTTTTAAAGGAGGTAACAGTAATTTTTGCATGAATTTATTGACATACTTGTTTTTCCTCTACATATAGATCCTAATATGGTCAATGCAGGCGACATGAATGGTTCGGGCAACCTGATGGATTTTTTGGATGAGCCTTTCCCTGATGTTGGAACTTATGAAGATTTCCATACCATTGACTGGCTACGAGAGAAATCGCGTGACACTGACCGCCATCGAAAGGTAACGGTGTCAGGCTTTGTTGCATCACACTCTCTGGTCACAGCCATCCTGGTAGTGAGGAAAACAAGCAGTTTTCCAAAGTTATTGCTTCCTATCTTGTTGTATGACTTGAGGAGGAATTCTAAAAACATAGATGTGGGATGTCTTGAGTTTGTAAATATGGAAGGGCTGCTGCAACTTAATCAGCAGAGCAACTCTAAAAAATGATTGGAACAGCAGGGAGTAGAGAAATTGTGTACACAGTCTGGGAGTCTAATTATTTTAAACATTCTACTCTAAAACTGTGTCAGCCTGAATCAGCAACATATCTATGTTTATTTTCAGATTACAAGCAAAAGTAAAGAATCCATATGGGAGTTCATCAAGAGTTTGCTGGACGCCTGGTCAGGATGGGTTGTAATGCTTCTCATAGGACTACTGGCAGGTACATATGTGTTAGTGCTACAGTTATGCCTGAACTATCCCACCCAAGTTGCTGCAGTGCTATCTCCTTCTCTCTTTACTTTGTTGTCTCTCCACTGATGCTTCAAGCTAAAAAGACAGCTTTGCATCCATGCAGTTATGATCCTTAGTAAATATACCCACTTGCAAATCCCCCGCTGAGTGCTGACCTAGAAAAATGTTACTCACCAATAGAGGGATTTTTCTATTGCTTTTGCTTCACACTCAATGGGCTACTTTTTGACTTTATGAATCTTTGATTTACAGAAGTCAATTTTATTGGTACGACGTTTTTCTTGTCATCACTTTAATTTTGCAAGTAGAAAATATGATGTGGGGAAAATGTTGGTTGTGGACACTCAAAGGGAAGCTTTATAAGTTGCTATATCCACTGGGTTATCTTCTTTATATATGTGTGAAGGCAAAATACAGTTTCAGTCTCAGTTTTGGATCTGCTTCCAGGCCAGGCAGACATTACATATTTAACATCCTGCTCAAACTCACATGGCAAATTCATTAATTTCCTCAATTTCTCCTGTCTTCTCCTCAGTTTAGCACATCTTCCAGCTTGGAAAGCTTCACTTCTCTTACCAAGCTGAGACAGCTGCCATTTTTTATGCTTTTTCAGTGATGTCAGGGTACTCTTGTGTCATGCTGCTTGGTAAAAGCATGATGTGAAGTTTCACAGTTTCCAAGGGGTGATGAGAATTTCCTTCTCAGCATCTGTCAAATTAACATGTTTATTACAGTTGTAAGGAGCCTCAGAAGTACCAGTGAAGTTCTCGAGAAAACACTGCTGAAATAACAAATTACGTTATTTTGTAGACATGTAATTGTTTCCAGGGGACCCCTGGTGGTGTAGTGGTTAAGATGCGGTGCTCTCATGGCCGTGGTCGCAGGTTCGAGTCCCGGTCCTGCTTCAGGGACAATCCCCCGGGTAGATGGAGCTCGTCAGCCCCTAAGGCCATCCATCTAAGAGAAGG
>JAWWLV010000001.1:97684609-97740004 GCA_035041135.1 Platyrinchus mystaceus
TCTCTTAGATGGATGGCCTTAGGGGCTGACGAGCTCCATCTGCCCGGGGGACCCGGGATTCAAACCTGCGGCCTTGGCGCTGAGAGACCAGTGTCTTAACCGCTAGGCCACCAGGGGTCCTTTTCTAGGACAAGCGTAAAGAGCAATAAGTTTTACCTCAAGGAGTCAAACCAAATTAGTAATTCTTTACGCTGGGAAAAGGACTTGTGAATCAACCAGAGAACAAAAATTACCTGCGTGCCCATGACCTATGCTGAGCTCTGCTGAGGCCTGCTATTGAAATGACACAAATGTCATTTCAATGCCTTCAGCATTTTTGGGACAGGGCAAAGATGGAGAATCATCACCTCAGCCTCAGTGAGGGGTCAACATCCCTTTGCTGAGTGGTGGTGGGGAGTAATTGATGAATGGATGAGGTTTCTTAGCCAGGTTTGAGGAGGGAGGAGGTAAGGTTGGTGGTGCCATCAAGAGACACCTCATGTTGTTTTCCTCTCTACTTGAAGTATTGCCTGAACTGCCTGCTCAGAGAGGAGAGCCTGCCATGAGGGTACCTATATGGTCACACAGGTTGAATGGACCAGCCTGGCTCCTCCATGGTTCCTCTTCTGCTGCGCAGGCAGAAGCTATTGCTGCTCCAAGGAGAGCACCCTGGCTCAGGCACATGGACACTGGGTGAGTTCTTGGGCAGCTGGGTCCACGCGTTACCAAAGGCAAGGATTGGGAGAGAAAGGGGAAAGTAGCAACAGCAGTACCCAGGGTGTGAGGGTCCTGTGGAACATTTGACCCTGCTGCCTCTGTGCTGGGGATGGAGACCAGCATGGGACTCATGGGGAATGGGTTGGCAGGGGCCAAAATTTCCAGTGTGTTTCCAAATGCACTTGGGTGATTTACCCAGGTCCAGGAGTTTAAAATGAGATAAACTGATCTACAAGCCTAAATCCCACCAACTTTGTCAACTGTGTCTTTCAGATTGTGCAAAACCTCAAAGGCAGCACCTCCACAGTCAACACAAGCCATTGAGGCCAGAGAAACCCTTGTTCTCCGGTGTTCCTGCCATTGGGCTCTGTTGCTCTGTGCATGTGTAGCTGCACTGAGCGAGTAAATCTTGGTTCTTCTCTGGAACACGTGTAATATATTGCATGTAGCTTTTTCCTCCTTCTGTGGATTACCAAGTATTTGGCACAAGGGATTATATCAGATGGATAATTAAGTCTTAGAGGTGCTGAGGTACCTGTGAGCTTTCTATATTAGATAACTGAATGTTTGGTCTTTACCACATTTACTGACTCTATTGGGGAAAACCATTTCAAGAGCTTGTCTTCCTTTACACCTTCTGCTACGTAGCATTAATATGCATTGCCTGGTTAAGAGTAATGTAAACTTTGAAGACTGAGGTAACTACTATCCATCAAGAGATTCAAAAGGTACAATATTTGGTGCTCATGTCCAAGGGATGAGGATTCTTTGTTTCCTGAAGCTTTCAGAAAATTGGAGAATTTAGAACTTACTGGAAGACTCAGTAAGCTATGCAATCTGAAGTTGCTAGCAACACAGTGATTCACTATCATCTAAAATTATGGTTCATTGTTTCCATAGAAACTTGGGAAAAATGGAAGAGAGTGAGCAAGAGTAAAGGAGGGTCTTCATGAAAGAAAATAATTGGTAGAGACATTGCCACTCTGCTTTGCATAGCCTTTCTTTTGTGTGTGATCCTGTCTAGTGTATCTGTATAGTTCTTCAAATTATTTCCATCTAACAAAAATCCTTCACTGCTACCATTGTGACCAATTCTTGTCAGTATCCTTCTTCAGGGTGTAAGAGGTTATGCTTAGGTGTAAGACTCTGTGAACACTGGTGGTTTTTTTGTTCTTTGGAAGAAAAACCACGTTCCACTTGCCTGAATTATTTGAAATATATCCTCACCCCGGCCTTTTACAGAAATGAAAAGCAGAGAACTTGAGTTCCAGGTCAAATAAACCAGCTCTTGGACCCACCTGTGTGCCCCAGCTGCTAGAGGAAAGGGGATCAGCCTCCACCCCTGCTTCATGGAATTACATTCTTAGCAGGAGCTATGAAGCTAAAAGTTTTGGAAACATAAAACCAAACCAGTTTGCATTTTCCAAAACTTGCCCCCCACCCCCATGTTTCAGTCCTACAGAAATTGCACTGATAAATTCTGTTCAAATCCATTATTGGTTTCCTGAAATTATATTAATGATTATTTGTAAAGATAATATGAATTCTGCTTTCCATTTTATATCAGAGGGGTTGGAAAACACTAAATAACTCTTCTGTAAGTTGGTGATTTAATTCTTCCCAGAAAGTATGGACATAGGGACATAGGGACAGAACGCAGGTCTGTGTTCTGGTTGCTCCCAGCCTCCTGTTCCTGCTGTTCTTGCATTTGTGAGGACCCATCTGCTCTCAGGGTGCTGGTGCTGGGGCAAATTGTTATCACTCATGAGCAAATGCTCTAGAAAATTAGAATTTTTCTTTTCTGTGTCTGGGCACAGCAAGTTTACCCGTGTCTGTGTCAGGTGGCCACCGGATGTCACTGTAGCTCTGTGTAATTACTGGGGAAAGGCTGAAATAAGGGTTGGTTTGATACAGGGAGAATTTGAAGGATAATTTTATTCTGCATGTCCAGATTGCTAATGAATGTACACACACATCGAGAGCCCCATTCTGTTAAGTTCATAAGTCAAAATTCGGCATCCATGTTGTCTCTGTAATGAAGTTATCCTTCTGAAAGGTTGCTGTTTTGGGACCAGAAAGCCTATGGGAAAACAAACCTCTCCTTCTCCTCCACTACCCCTGAAATACACAGCTGTATGTATGTTTCTGGAGAAAACAGTGTGGTTTGAGACCTGCAGCTTATTATGTGTATAGAGACCCCACATGAAGTCCTTCTTATCTCAGCCAGGTGGTGCCCCTGCCTGGGATGGGCTGCAGGATCAGGCCTGACATGGGTTATGCCTCCCATATTTGGCCATCAGTCAGTATGAAAATTATAATGTTTAAAATAAAAGCTTATGAGAAAACATTGAGGGTCAGACAAACTTGTTAATGTGCCCAGTTCTTTGTAGATTTGTATTTATTGAATCATAGAATAGAGGGGGGCCTTTAAAGGTCATCTAGTCCAACCCTCTTGTTATGAGCAGGGAAATCTTCAACTAGATCAGGTTACTCAGAGCCCCATCCATCCTGACCTTGAATGTTTTCAGGGGTGGGGCATCTGCACCTCTCTGGGCAACCTGCTCCAGTGTTTCACTACCCTCATTGTAAAAAACTTATTCCTTATATCTAGTTTAACCCAACCCTCTTTTAGCTTAAAACTATTACTCCTTGTCCTATTGCAACAGGCTCTGCTAAAAAGTCCATCTCCATCCTTCTTATAAACCTCCTTTAGGTACTGGAGGACTGCAATAAGTCCCCCCAAAGAAATCTACTTTCCCCCTTTCACCCCATTAGTAAAATGAGAGATATTTTCCTTGCAACTTTATATTTTTAATGCCACTATTTCTTCTTCTGCATTTCTTTTCACAGGCACATTAGCTGGAGTGATAGATTTAGCTGTGGATTGGATGACAGACCTGAAGGAGGGTGTCTGCCTGTCTGCCTTCTGGTACAGCCATGAGCAGTGCTGCTGGACATCTAATGAAACTACATTTGATGACAGAGACAAATGTCCCCAGTGGCAGAAATGGTCTGAACTTCTTGTAAACCAGTCTGAGGTACGAGAGACCTGATTAGTTTGGGGTCACAACAGGCCAGGCAATGCCCTTTTTTCATACTTGCTGATGTTCCCTCCAGAGAGTTTCTCTGAAAGAGAAAGTAATGAACTGAGCATGCTGCAAAAAAAGACATTTCCACAAGCAATCTGCTTAACTTGGAAGAGATCCTATTGTTTCAGTGTGATGGAAAGTGGAAAACTGAGATTGTACTCTCTTTTTATCAGTATTAAACTAAAAAGGTTTCATCACATGCATAACATAATCACCAGGGGACCCGAGCTGCCTTTTTTTTTTTAATCTTTCAAACACAATTTTATGGGACAAAAACAGATGAGAGCTGACAAATACATTTAACAAGAAATTTTCAGGATTGCAGATGGATTTTTATGTATTCGGATGCTGTGAGTAGTAAAGGGAGCTGTATAAGAACTGCTTGTTTGTCCCTTGCAATCATTTTCTCTATCAGGCATCATGATATTTAGCTAGCACCAAAAGCTGGCCAGAGTGGAAGATTTGCAGGGGTAGAGGACAAGAAGGGAAAAAGCTGACCTGGACTGGCATGAAACTTATATTTTAAGATTTTTTTTCTTACCTTTTTTTTAGGGTAGTAATTTTAAGGACAAAGAATGCTGTTTCAAATAAAGCAGGTGAAAGTCTCATTTTGAAGACAATCGAAAGAAGCCTCTCTATATACCATTTAGCAGATGGTACATTAAAAAAATACAAAAAAGGACATTTTATTTTCAGCCTAAGTTATTCAATGTATTTAGTAAAATTGATCCCTTCACAAGTCAAATTTTTGGCAGAGTTACTGTCTTAAATCCCACTCTTCTCCTCTTCTGCAGCTGACTTGAATTTTAGAAAACCTGAATATGACATGGAGGTGTGAGAGGTTGTCTGAGATCTTCTCCCAGTGAGAGAAGATCTGGTCTTGCAGTGTTTGAGGAGACCTTCATTGCCTCACAAGTGTGTCGCTCATGTTCCCTTCAGTGCTGCTTTAGGTTTATAGTACAAGTAGTACTAGATGAGAGTGTCTGTGAATATGTATAGCTCAATTTTCAATAGTTTCCACTAACTAACCATAATGGAAGTAGTGAGGTGCTCACTATTCCTGAATATTCCCACCACATAATCAGAGACAAAAATCTCTCAGTACAGTTGCCAGTCCCAGTGCCAAGCTTCTCTTTGCCAGAGGTTTGCTAGGTTCACCCTGGTCTTCATCAACAGGTAGTTTGGGTTGTTGTGTCTTTGTGACAGTGAAGAAATATTACTCTGATATAAAGCTGCAGGACTGGGGACGATGCTGTAATTTAAGAGAACAAAAAAAAATATGGGAAGGGAAAAAAGAGGAGACTGTTAAAATTGTTAGGGGATTTGGAAATGCTGTGCATGTGTTTGACATGCTGTTACTCTGGTTGGAATATATAAACAATGCATATCCTTGAGAAAATTTATTGCTTTCATCTGCTACTTGAAATCAGCAGTCATGACTGTTGTATGCCATGGCCTGTAGGAGAGGTATCAGCAAGGTGGGCACTGTGAAACTTTACTCACTTTGTATTCAAACTGGGCTTCTCACCCCCTGGTGTACTGTCAAAGTAGGGAAAAAAAGGTTCATCTTGACTTAGTTTTGGGCTCTTTCTAGGAACAAATGGGCCTCTAAGATCTGTGCGTTCCTGGCTGCCATGGCCTGATGGATGATGTAAATATTAATATTATAGCTGTCTGTTACTGTTACACTGAAATCCCAGGCAAAGCCCAATAAAAATGTGAATATGGAAAGTAAAAATTCAGTTTCATAGAAAAAGGCTTACAAGTTTTGCATGATATGGTTCCTGTAGTAGTAGAGGACTCAAGCAGGTATCAAAATACACTGAACTTGACTGAGTTTCAGAATAATTTTGCCTTTTCTTTTTCTATGTTGTTTCACTTTGTGCCTGACATTTACATAACAGCTGTATAAAACAGGAGTGTGCATTGGAGCACATTTTAGGCAAAAAGTATTTAGAACAGTTTCCCTAAAGGTATTCTAGTTAGCCATGTCTTTTTTTATGCATGACTGTGATTCTTTCTCATCATAGCCAACTAAATTTGACATTTTGAGGACTGAGATTTAGAACAGTTTTTCCTTGTGGTTTGGCCAATTTATGGCTGTGATAAACCCTGTACATGTGTTTTCACTGAGAATTGTGACATTTCCTATGGCATCTCTTGAAAAATGTTTCCATTCTAGTACTCCTATAAAATGACCCCAAAGCAGAGGCTTGATACAAATTATTATGGAGAATATAATAGCACACTAGACACCTACCAGGCTATGTTTTCTTCCCTAAACACTGTTTTGTAGGCCAGTTATACTCTTCAGCCCTCTGGTCCTGAATGACTTCCAAAGAGCAGGGGAAGAGGGTTTTTCAATGTGAGACAGTTTCAAAGCCTCAAATTCACTGGCGGATCACAAGCTTATCAAATGTCACTCAGTTCAGATCTCTGGTGAGTATCTGGTGATCTGGACCTTCCCTGTTCTGCACACACACAGTTTGGTCCCAACTCCAACTTCACTGGAGCTGAGAACCCCATTTTTTACACCTATCCAGGGTAGAGGAAAGGACCCCATGTCTTCCATGGATCAGCAATGGACTGTATTCCCATCCCAGAACTTCTGTATCTCCTGTCATGAAGCTAAGACCTGAAAGACAAGGAAACCCCTCTATACCTGGAACCCTGTTCTCAATTTTACAGTCTTGAGTCTGTCAGTCTTGAGAAGACACACTGCTGTAACATCCATAGGAAGGAGTCTGAAAACTGTGAGATGCCCCATAGAGTCAGGGTAGAGCTGTGGGCCTCTGGAGAAAATATACATTGGATGGCATCCTGAGGCATGTGGTTTCTTTCAGTATTCTTAATTTGTAAGGGTTATTTTTGATTGTGTTCCATTTGTATCTAAACTGGACTGACACCAGATCTGAAATATTGCTTGGTCTTGCAAACTAAAATACAAAATTTTGCTCAGTTTTTCTGCTTGCTTCATTGCTATTACTTCTAGGGTGAGTCTTTTGAGCCACTAGTGGGAAAGGTCGTAGCAGGATCACCTTTCCTGGTGAGCTGTTTTGGGCTCTGATTGCAGTGTACATGCTTAAGACTTCTACTGATTCAGAGCCTTAGTAATGGCACATAATGGATGAGAAATGAGCCATTTGCTATACTGACTTACTGCTACTTCACTTCCCAAAGGTTTTCATATTATTAATCATTAGAAATTGCTACAGTTGAACCTGCAGAATGCCAGATATCTGGAAAATGTAACAATGAAAGTTGTCCCAAAGGATCAGGTTGAACTGGCCATACGGGCTCTTGTGGGGTCCTGCCACAGAACTGTAGGTGTATATGTGATTGCAGTAATGAGCTGACATAGTTTTCTTATGACTTCTGAGTTGTGAAAGAAGAAGAAGTAAAAAGAAACAAAGTTAATTTGACTCCAGTGAATTTAGAAGCAAAACTACATCTTTCGCTCAACGTAGTAGGGCCAAATTGTTGTCAAGGCATTGGCCTTCTTTGGAGGTACTCCAGGCTCACACTGACAGCAGGATTTTGTCCTGAGGCAAGATATCCAGAGTTTTCTGTAGAGGAAGAGTAAATATTGTCATAGCTGCTTGTAATTGAAAGCACTAGGAGAAGACATTCATGAGGCTGTCTTCAGCTGTAGCAACAAAGATCCTTGGTTACTACAGCTGGATGTCAATCACTGCAAGTGTGGGATCCATGACTGCTTAGTCTCAGGGCACTGGGGGATAACATTGTATTGCTCTTCTGCTGTTATCAGCAAAGCCAGCTGCCAACTTCAGCAAGCACAAGAGGACCTTAACAAATTGCACTTCTTTCCAATATACCCATAAGGATAAGGGCAGTGGTTTTCTTACTTATTTTCATTTGGACAGACCTGTAAAATTAAACTAGCAAATATCCATGCTGTTAAAGGTTGCTTCCTTACAGGCTTGAAAACAGGGAGACTTCACAGCTCTAGGTTTTTTATGACTGGGAACAGGGCTTGGCCAGCTCTATTAACTGAAGACACGATACAACTGATTAATGCCTGTTTTCCTGCTTGATTTATCATAATGTTGATATCCAGGCTGCTGTCCTGCAGAGCAAAGACAGGGGCCCCGATGTTCTTGAGCAGCTGGAATTGCATCCGGTAGGAAGAGTTCACTTAGAGGTGAAGGATTCATACCAATTCATGACTGAGGTCCATATTGGTTTTTTATTCTGTAGTGACATGTTGCTAGAGGATACTGTTTGAAGGCTTAAGCTCCTTGTATCATTTTGATGCCTCTGACTAGATTCTCCTTTGTCTGTGTAGGCAGAGTTTGTGAAATAAATCTAAAAAAAATTATGCATGAGAAGAGGAAGAGGTATCCTAAGGCAGATTTTTTTAACAAAAGTTTCGACTTGACCACTGGAGACAAGTGGAAAACCCGAAGGTCACTATTGACTGTGCTTTCACTATGGCACTGCACAGTCAACCATTGTTAATGATCATTAGCATTTCCATTCTGACAGAAAAGTAAAGCTATTCAGTTTGAAGACAGACTTATTCCTGACTGGAACGCTTTTAAAATATCAGCGCAAAAACGACTGAGGTGTGTCGGAGTGGGTTCTGCCAAACTATGGTGTTTTCAAATTATTTTCAACCTCATCACAGATAGCATCATAGAGAAGGAAAGGATTTATTTATGGTTTCATCCTTCCCATTTGTGAACTGAACTGGCTAATGATATACACAGGTGTTTCATTTAAAAGGATTAGCATCTGCATGGAGAAATGACCTTTGAATACAGCCCTCAGAAAAAGATATATCAGGGTCACATCCCCTGTCCTCCACCATGGGATGAACACAGCAGATTCTTTCATTAGGTGCCTTTTTATTACCAATTGCTTTTGCCTTTATGACATATTTGTTTGATGTTTTGGAACTTTCTGTAGGTTAGTTTAATTTTTTTTCTTGAACAATACTTGGCTTGTGGTGTTCGGGCCCCTTGCAAACAGACTGTATGGAATAGGTTAAGTATATATTAGTATGCTGCTTCTTTCCATGAGTGATAAAATTGTTGGAGTATATAAAGTTATTTGTCCTTCCCGAGAAGAAGCCACAGTTAACATGTAAATAAAAAAGATCAGGCTCTGTGCCATCATGATCCCTAGTAGAAGTGTGAGATTTGCCAATCCGTATTTTTCTAACAATGTTTGTCACTGTTTTTTTTCTAGGGTGCAAGTGCTTACATTCTAAACTATTTTCTGTACATTATGTGGGCTCTATGTTTTGCTTTCCTGGCAGTCTCCTTGGTCAGAGTGTTTGCCCCTTATGCCTGTGGCTCTGGAATCCCAGAGGTGAGTTTCTCTTTGTGCATGAATATCCAAGTACCAAACAAAACAAAAAAAAAGATTATTTACCACCTTTTCCCTTTCTAGAACTATACTATGAGATAGCATACAAACAAGAAAACTGTCTTTCCATCTCATCTGACTTCGTTCCTTTGTCTGTGCTTTTATGGTGCTCATCTAAATTTTTCAGAGTATAAAATACTTGAAGGTCACTGTGACAGGGTAATGCACATACTTGCTCATTGCCAGAGCTTGAAATAAAAATCAACGTCTCCAAGAGACACTCACTAGAAGATTATATAGAATTTTCCTTGAATGAAATTACTTGGGTCAGTTACAAAACCAGTTATTTTCTAGGCTAGGCTCTAAATGAAAGCAAAATAAAAAGATGAGGGAGTGCTACAAAACTAAGGTTTACTGAGCTGCCCATCATTTGGAATGCCTGAAAAGCGTCTGGTGCACATCTTTTGCAAATTGTGTCCCTGGACACAATGTCATCTTCATTAGGCCAGCATGACAGCATTATAGCAGTGAAAATATCTACTTGATTTTCAATATTTTACATGTTGAGTCTCAGTCCATATTTAAGCTGCTAAAATGAAAAGCTTTGTAATTCAATCAGCAAAGCTACTCAAAATCTTTGAAATCAGAGCAGTCTTTTGTTAAAAGTGCTATGGAACCACTGGAATTATTATTTAGTAATCTGGCAAAGAGAATCAAAAGCCCAAATTTTAGAAATCTTGGCGTACTTTTGCTCTTGATCTCTAAGAAAAGCATCCAAATGTTTAAAAAAACCCCACCTCAAATAATTTGAAATATTTAAATAATTTCCATGTTTCAAAGCAATAATGTGTGTCTTTGTTAAATGTTTGATACATCTGTGGTTTTAAAAACTTTTCATAGTTAACTGTAAAGCTAGTTTCTGTGTGGTAAATCCCTCATGTGAGGTGATGCTCAGCTCCAGCCCATTTCCAGGTCTAGAGTCCAAGCCCAAATCCCACCCTGTGTGTCATGCACATGCCTTGTGCTCTATCCTGGCCAATCACATGCAAAATTAAGAGAAAACGTGTAAAAATAAGATCTTTTGGACTTCCTCATTTCATCATACTTACATGCTTTTGTGATGCAGCAATTCCAAATATTTGCAACATTTTTTGGGGTGTTTTAACTGGAAAAAGCCTGTGGTTGTTTATTTGCTTTTTTCCCTGCTTTGTTAAAGTTGAGTCTAGTTTAACTCTGATCTTGTAAGCCAAGGAGATATATAAGAGTTTCATATTTCTATTGATCTCTGTGAGAGTCCTTACCGACTGTTATGGGGACCACCCATAACAGCAGTAAAAGTGTGGTCTGCTTAACCCCTGCTCAGATATTGCTGTGGGAAAGCTGCCCTACCTGTGGTTTCTTTCTCTCCATCACTGTCTCTTTTCAAGCAGTCTGCAACTTTTTAAACTCCGCTGGAGTTTTAAGTCTGTTTGAAAGTTCAGAGTAGAAAAGGTTTCTTCATCTCTTCAACATATTCTTCCTGCTTTCCAGATAAAAACCATCTTGAGTGGGTTCATTATTAGGGGCTACCTGGGAAAGTGGACACTTCTAATCAAAACAGTCACCTTGGTTCTGGTGGTATCTTCAGGCCTCAGCCTCGGGAAAGAGGGGCCATTAGTCCACGTGGCCTGTTGCTGTGGAAACTTCTTCAGCAGCCTTTTCTCAAAGTACAGCAAGAATGAAGGAAAGAGAAGAGAGGTGAGGTTGGCTCTCATTATCTCTAATTTCCCTGTCTGATTACTTGGGGCTTCAAAGCACTTATGCCTTGTATGTAAACATTTGCTTTGTAGGTGCTTTCAGCTGCAGCCGCTGCAGGAGTTTCTGTTGCCTTTGGGGCTCCAATTGGAGGCGTGCTTTTTAGTCTGGAAGAGGTGAGACCTGGAAGTTCACTCGCTTCAATAAATATATTTTTCATTTGACATCTTTTTTCTAAGATTACTCTTTATTTTTCAAGTATTTATATGTTTATTTTTTCTTCTAAAGCAAAAATAACCTTTGATTTCTGGTAATAAGAAATAACCAAGTATTTTAGCCTAATTTGAGTAGCAGAGCAGCACTGGCTTTCTGGAAGCAAATGAGATGATTCAATTTGGAAATGTATCTCTGGGCTGAGGTTTCTCCAGCTTTCAGCTTGCTGATGCATAGGCCAAACTGTCAAGCTTCCATCTTATACTCTCTAGACAGCAACTCTGGATTTAGAGTTATTGATTTTTAACTAATTGCTGCTCCCTGTCTGAAATTTGAAAATGCCTTTTCTGATACCTTTGTGAACATGTTCTGGTTGTGGTAAGGACCAGTGCTCCTAGTGTAGTAAAACAAAACAGATGGTGATGGCAGTTAAAAGGAGCTCCCTCTGTCACACTCAGTGAAATGTTTACGGTCTCTGCTTGGTTTTAGGTCAGCTACTACTTTCCTCTGAAAACCCTCTGGAGGTCATTTTTCGCTGCTCTTGTGGCTGCCTTCACACTGCGGTCCATCAATCCTTTTGGGAACAGCCGACTGGTCCTGTTCTACGTGGAGTACCACACCCCCTGGTACATGGCCGAGCTCTTCCCCTTCATCCTACTCGGCGTCTTTGGGGGCCTCTGGGGCACCCTCTTTATCCGATGCAACATTGCCTGGTGCAGGAGGCGAAAAACCACCAGACTTGGGAAATACCCAGTGCTGGAGGTCATAGTGATTACAGCCATCACTGCCATCATCGCCTACCCCAACCCCTACACCCGGAGGAGCACCAGCGAGCTGATCTCGGAGCTCTTCAATGACTGTGGGGCCCTAGAGTCCTCACAGCTCTGTGACTACATCAATGACCCCAACATGACCCGGCCAGTGGATGACATTCCTGACAGACCTGCCGGCCCTGGAGTCTACTCTGCCATGTGGCAGCTCGCCTTGGCTTTGGTGTTTAAAATTGTCATCACAATATTCACTTTTGGCATGAAGGTAAATCGGGGACAAGTGTAGAAGCTGCCGTGAGCACGAGGCGCAGATGGGTTGCTATCGGCAGCCTTGGTCTGGCTGGCAGGGCTCGCATGCCTCTGACCTACACCCAGCACGTGGGTGTTGCTGAGATGCTGCTGGCTCACCTGCCTGCCAGCACCTCGCTCTGTGGGCCCCTGTCGCAGCAGAGAGATGAGCCCTGCTTTTCCACCTTCTAATCATCTGCACTTTTGTTAGAGGAAGAAGAAATCTGTATGGGAATTTGAATCTGCTGTTGCCAATAAGCAAATTCAAGATGATTCCCACTGCAGCTGTTTTTTAGCTCTCTCATGGATGTGGACTATTTACATTGTTGTTTGTCTTGTTGGATTAATGTGTTAGTGTGCCTCGAGGTAGCTGTTCTCGGAGAAGTAATAATTTTAAATTGAGTATTTTACACATTTAAAGCATCACAAAAATATAAAAGTGTCTGAAAAGGTCTATTTTTGAATATTTTTAAGCACTGTAGCTTGGAAAAAAGAGGGAATGAATGGGAGGACTAACAGATACATGATTTGATTATTCTGGATTTGCAATGTTTTCTTTCAACAACTCCTCCTCCCCCTAAATGAATGATGAAAGGTCCAAGAACAATTTATCCAAGCTTTCAATATATACTAAGACATTTGCGGTGAGCTCCATATATCTGATTGCTAGAGCCCATAAAAACCATGTATCTGTCTGTCTACATCTCCCATTATCTGAGCACTTAGTTCTGGATTTGATGGCAGCAGATGATGGGAAGTTTTTCTGGGTTCTATACTGTATTTTATACCATATTCAAAGCTAAAGTATCCCATCTTTCTCTTGAACACTACACTTGAATTGAGGATCTATCTTTTAGCCTTTCACTCTAGAAACAGATTTATGGCTGGCAGCCAGTTACTATGCTTGTTCATTTAAAAACTTTGCTTCTTTATTTGACATGTCATTCTTTATTTATCCTATATATTTAAAATATATTAAAAGCAGTTGACAGTTTCAACTATTTTGTAAAAAACCAAAATATTTTGTAAAGACAAAATATCTTTACCCAGTAAATCTGGAAGACTCAGTCCAACTGTATGAGCAAGGTTAACACTATATGGTGTAGGATATAGCATCTGCTGTTATCAGTCCTAATGCCTCTGGGCCATGCTGAGGTGGTTAGTTTAGTTCTCTAGAAAGCTGAAGGTATATTTTCAGCCTTAAAAAGATATAACAAGCTTTCCTCTGTAAAAACAACAAAAACTCCATACAAGCCCATGTCAAACATCTGAGTTGTCTTCTCCACTGGGGAATGTATCTTCAACTTGCAGGTGCATTTGACATCTAAGAGGAAACACACTCAGTCAAGGCAAAGTGAATTTTCATTTTCTTTTTTTTTCCTTCTCATTTCAATACTGTATCTTAATGATTTGTAGCTTGTCCATATAGCAGACAACAAAGTAATGATTCATAGAGCTTCCTGGAAAATACATAGCAAACTGAGATGAAGAAATAGCTGTCTCTGAGCAGTCAACCTCTTTTCTCTGAATTTTTATTCTGCACTTGACATTTAATTTAAAATCTGGTCTGATTTAACCTGAAAATGTAGTAATAAAACCAGGAAGTTCTCCATTTGATAGAGGGTGAAATCAAGATGTTATTTTCAGTTGAGGTCCCTGTTAAGCCTGTGACAGAACCATCAGCAGTTCCTGATTTCCTGCTGAGAAAGCAATAAAGGCAAAGCCAGGAGCATCTTGACTTCAAAAACAGACTATTATTCAGAAACACCACTTATCTCCCAAATTCAGTGTGATGCAGCAGGTGGGATTCAAAACTACTTTTAGAAATGCATTAACATTTTATAAAACTGTTAATACACATGTAGCCACATAAACGCGGTCACTGCAGAAACCTATGTCAGACCATGGAGATCAGCACTATAGGCTGCATGAGGCTATGGCCTTCTGAGCCAGCATTTAATAAGGAAACTTGGTTCTCTTACTCATAATAAAAATTGTTTGATACTAGTAATTTTATTCAAGGTGCTCATGTGTCTTTATTTCATTCCAGATCCCTTCAGGCCTTTTCATTCCTAGCATGGCTGTTGGAGCCATGGCTGGAAGGATGGTTGGGATCGGAGTAGAGCAGCTGGCATATCACCATCATGACTGGATTATCTTCAGGAACTGGTGCAGACCTGGGGCAGACTGTGTCACACCAGGGCTTTATGCAATGGTTGGAGCTGCAGCTTGCTTGGGTATGAAAAAACATATATGCATGAAAAAAAATGATGTTTGGTGACATACAAATTGTATTTTTGTTAGGTGCTATGCTGACATTTCTGGATGTAACAGGCTGAAATCAAGATGTGATGGGCTAAAGAATGGGCTGCTGCCTCTATTGATCTCCAGTGATCTACCAGGTAGTCAACAACAGAGAGACTTGCAGCCACCAATGGCTACTCCTTCTAATCTGTCAAAAAGCACAGACAAGAAAAATAAAAACCCTAAAGTTAGGCTGCAAGTTTCCACGTAGCAGTATTTTGCTTGGTTTTTTTCCTTTTGATGTAATGAAATTCACTGTAACTGGACTAAAACTTCTTACTTGTTTAGATTGTGCTCTCAGTGCAGGGAAAAAATTTCCCAGTTCTGATCAAATTTTAAGCTTACAGAGGTAAAAATTCTGCGTCTTATTTTGGCTGTGTGTTACGCTATGGTCAACTGAGCTGTATTTTGGTTTTTGTTTTGACCATAAGCCAATATCAGATTGCACTCAATTAATAGGATTTATTGGATATAACAGCAATGATCTGTTAACTATTAAAGCAAGATCATTGAATAATGCCTCACATATCAAATTTCTAGCCATAGATGCAAGAGGAATGTTACAAGCATACCATCTGAATGGTTTTTTGCCGATCATATCTTTCCCTTCTGTACTTGTATGGTCTGTCTCCTTTAATTGTTGTTATTGATATTGTCATTAGCTGATGAAGAAATAGTGGGGTGCATAACACATGAGTAATGTGATTGGGTAGGTTTGAAATGAAAGATGTACTCAAGGAAGAGCTGGAAAATTTTCAGATTTGGATGCCCATAAGCAGGATAATTTGTGTGATCAGTTATAGAGGAAGGAAGGGTGGGATTTGCTTGAAGATTTAATGGCTGTGATGTAGACATCAACATCTAGCTAGCTGTCTTGATATCCTTCACAGTTAAACCAGAAAAAAAGATACTGGAAAGATCAGTCTCATCTGGCAATACACGTCTAAAACCAGGCAAATGAACAGATGAATTTGGCCTCAAAAGGGCCTGTTTTTCTCCTATATAGGCAATCTGGATCTTCCCTTTGGATGAGAACACCTTGGCAATGTAGACACATTAAAATAGCTAACATTAATCTTACTGTCAAAACAAGTAAAGTGCTTCCTCTTCTTGATAAATGATCTTAATGTTCATAATAGAAATAGTACACAAAACCTTTGCTCTGATATTCCAGTTGATCAGCTAGTCTACATAGAATGATAGAATCGTAGAATATGCTGAGTTGGAAGGGACCAAGGAGTGCAATTCCTGGCCCTGCACAGGACACCCCAAGAGTCACACCATGTGCCTGAGAGTGTTGTCCAAACACTTCTTGAACTCTGACAGACTTGGTGCTGTGACCACTTCCCTGGGGAGCCTGTTCCAGTGCCCAACCACCCTCTGGGTGAAAAACCTTTTCCTGGTATCCAACCTAAACCTCCCTTGATGCAGCTTCATGGCATTTCCTTGAGTCCTGTCACTGGTCACGACAATGAAGAAATCAGTACCTGTCCCTCTGATTCCCCACATAAGGATGTTGAAGACCACAATTAGATGTCCCCTCAGTCTCCTACAGGTTGAACAGACCAAGTGACTCAGCCACTCCCCTCCAGACCCTTCACCATCTTCATTGCCCCCCTTTGGATGCTCTCTAATTGCTTAATGTCTTTTTTATATTGTGGTGCCCAAAACTTCACACAGTACTCAAGGTGAGGCCGCAATAGTCTCCTCTTTTAAAAGGTCCAAATTAAGGTGCAGTGATTTTAATGAGAATGGTTCAGCAGAATGTTCACAGCTTGTACTTAAGCCCAAGACCTGCCTTGTCTGGAGTAAGAGATATGGAGAATGTATTAAATGATCCTTACTCTGGTATCTGCTCTCAGCTTTTCAGAGCCAGAAGTTTAAGGCATTCCTCAGATGAAAGTCATATCCAGATCATTGTGTTAAGTAACCAACATTCTAATTTTCCTGTATGCTGCTAGATGAAAAGCATCTTTTAATGACCTGTTTCTGATTTCTCTCATCTAAAATGGTACTTTATTTTGAATAGCAATTTATTACACTTACCTTTTGAACAGAGGCAAAGAAATGTTACCTAATAATTCAGTGATACATACACACTTGTCTGCAGTTAGGTGAGTATTTTTATCCTTTAAGGTAAACTGAAGGAGCAAGGAGGTTGCTTATGAAATTAATACAGAAAGACTAGAGTGAAAAATACAGCTACAACCCTGTCTATGGCTGCATGCCTAGATGGCCTCAAACCAAGTTGTACACAGTTCAAACTGTATTACTATAGTGATATCAAAAGCTAGGGTTTAGCTGTAACATAATTCTTGCAGTAGCCCTAAGCTATTCGAACGTAGGATTTTGTAACCATGTTGTGCCCAAAGATAATGCTTAGCTTTCTCTTCAGTATGAATCCTATAGATAGGCCAGTGTGAAGGCCACCTCTCCATGCTCTGACCTGCCTCAGCCTTGATACTTACCTGATTCTTGGAGTCATTTTAAAGGGGTAATGGCAGGATTCAATTTTAGTTTTTCAAGTTTGAGACGATTTTTTTGGGCATCCTTTCTGGTTTTAAAGCTCTGTCTTTTGGCATTCATTGTTTGCTTTTCAGTGTTAGCATCTTTGGCATCAGCAAGTTCACTCAACCTTCTTGATGAAAATTGCAGTAGTTGAATAAGATGTTTCTTCAGTGAAATAAGCAGAAAAATACTTCACAAAGTGTAAGGGCAAAGTACTCAGCATGAAAAATTACATGCCTTTTCAAGTGTAAGACTGAAAAATATAAATTAGTTGCTTAGTATGTATACCAGCACGGAGAGAAACTTGACTCTTTTCCTTGTTGGCAGGTGGTGTTACTCGAATGACAGTCTCTCTGGTGGTGATTATGTTTGAGCTAACAGGAGGCCTGGAGTACATTGTACCTCTTATGGCTGCAGCTGTCACAAGCAAGTGGGTGGCAGATGCCTTTGGAAAAGAAGGGATCTATGAAGCTCACATTCATCTGAATGGGTACCCATTTCTGGATGTGAAGGATGAATTCACCCACCGAACCCTGGCAACTGATGTGATGAGACCAAGACGTGGGGAAGCTCCTCTCTCTGTTCTGACGCAGGACAGCATGACGGTGGAGGATGTTGAGACACTTATCAAAGAGACTGACTACAATGGCTTTCCAGTAGTGGTTTCAAAAGACTCAGAGAGACTTATTGGATTTGCACAGAGACGAGAGCTCATTCTTGCAATAAGTGAGTAGAGTATCAGTGTGCAGAAGTTTGACTTTGAAAGGAGTTTTGATAGGGTAGGATGTTAGAAGTGTTACTAATAAGAATCAAACCAAACTTTTTCCCCAAATCTGGCTTTTACTAGTTGCTAGGACCTGGAAGCTGGAAGCTTTTCTATTGCTTCATACCACCTGGTAGAATTCTGTGTGCTTGAGCTTTGTAGGCTTAATTTTGCTGTCACTCAAAGCAGTACAATACAATTCTGCTAAAGACAATAGAGAGAAACTCAACTCATATGGCCAGAATTTTTGTTAGAACCAGATCAAAATCCGGTGCAATGCTGAACTTCTTACAATCCCCATGGGCTGCCAGAAGAAGCTGGAGCAGTCATGAACTTTTGTTGCCCTGTGATGAAATATGAATCCCTGTGCTTCTTTTTGTTCTACTGTCTCCGTTTTCCTCACATGCAGGCATTTATCTCTACAGGTGGAAAGCTTTTCAGTGGAGGATGTTGTTTGGTAAAAATTGCTGAATAGCTGGCTGGTTACCTGAGTGCCCACATTCAGGCCATCAAAGGCTTTGACCCAGCAGGTCTTTTTGTGGTTGGCCTGATAGCTCTGTAGGGATGATTGAAAAATAGGTACATTGGATGAAAGCAAGTTTTCCCAGCTTTCCTGTACCCAGGGCATCCAGCACTGCAGAGGTCTGCAAGGCTGGCAAATTAACCCGTCTGCTCCCAATTCTGGCAGTCCTGTTGAGGCCCAGCTGGGCAGGTAGGCAAGCTGCTGTCTGGGCATGGTTGCCTTGTACTTTGCAGGGGAGTGGAAGATCTGCATAGCCAAATCTCCTTGACTTGGAATTATTCTTCTCTGCATGGACTTGTTTCATCCCTCTGCTTCAGGCACCTTTAAAAAACTGTTGTCTCAGATGAAAATTCCCATATTTTTCAGATGAGAAAATTTGTAAATAGAAAAGTGGCATTATTTTTGAAGGTCACTTTCCATCTCATTTCTCACAAAGATAAAATAAAATTTGAAGTAACAGTGCTCTTTCAGGACATGTTTTTTAATGCCTATTTATTTTCATGTCCTGGATGAAAAAAAGTCTCAGTTTAAGTCATTAGACCTAAAATTTATATTAATTTACTTAAGGACACTCAACTGTTACTTGATTCCCCTCTTCTTATCTCACAGAATAAAGTCATCAATACTACATGCAGAAGAAGAAAAGAGAAGACAGAGATTTCATAGGATCAGTGTTTCAACCAAGAATTCTCAACTTCTTTCTCAGGCCCAATTAGTTGTGCATCAGCAGTATGCTGATTCCCTGATGGTCAAGGGAATACTCTGGGGAAGTACTCCAATTCCCTCACACATCTGAATTCTTGGATGATGGCAATAGCTACCGAGTCCTGTGTCAAATGCCCATTCACACACAGCTATCTGCCTCATGATTTGCCCCTACATCATTTCTTTCCTACTGAGCAGAGCACTGAGCATGTTCTAGAAACGCATCCAGTACCTGTAAAGTTAGTGGCAATGCCATTTCCAGTTGCTCAGAAGCATCCTCAGGAGGATTGCATCCTTGCACTGATCCTTGTTGAGTAGGTAGGCAGGTCAGGTGGGCAGAGTAACCCTCTGGGAATAGGTGTCTACGTTTTAGATGGCACCTACTTTACAGTCTTACAGAGGGGAGTATTTGACCCTGTAAAGCTTTTATTAAATTTGGCCAGCTCCAGAGGCACTGTACAAAAGGCAGAGCCTTGGACAATAGCCAGGTGGCCTGTATAACATGCTTTTCCCAGCGTGGAGTTGAGAGAGCAACATAGTTGATATGGGTTGTGTAAAGTGAATTCCTGAATGAGAGGCTGTTTCACATTTGGGAGAACTAATTCACTCTCTAGCTGTGACAAGAGCCTTGTGACAAGAGCCTTCTGCATTGATAACTCTTTAAAACTAGACATCGTCATCCATTTTCTTTGCTTTTTGTGTTAATCTGTATCTGCTTTTCTTACCCACTGACTACCAACATGATCCGTTCTGTTTACTTTACTCCTACTCCCCCATCAAGGGAGACTGTGTACAAAATCCACCATTTTTCTGATGCCACTGAATTTACTCTGTAGTACTACATCGTTCAAATTTCTCCAGAGAGATGTTTGACATGGAAGAGTGAAATCATGGCTTTGGCTAATCACTGTTGTTCAGGGTCATTGCTGTCTTGGGAACAGCAATGTGGTAGCTGAAATGCTTGGCCCTATTTCTTTGGGTGCAGCTTTGGGAAGGAAATACCTTGCTGTCAAAGGTTTTTATCAAAGGGTGGGAGTTACCTTCAGTTTGATTAATGTTACCTCTTGGCACAGATCACATATCAAAGAACTATGCAGGCATATTCACACTTGAAATTAGATGTATGAAGCAAAGCAAGCTGAGACAAAGCTAGCATCGTTTCTATAAATTGCAATAGGGCTTGTAATAGGTAGGGTGAGAAGGTTGAAAATCATATACTGTGCTGATATTAGGTCTGAGCCGGCACTGCTCCAGTTCCAGAAATATTACAAGATCGTTAAATGTAAAAAAAATTGCAGCTGGAATATGTTGCAAACAATTACTGTCTACACATTACAAGTCACAGGAGCAGGTTTCTGCACTTTGATTGATGGCAATGAGCTCCAAGAATATATACATATGCTTTGAGTATGTCTGATTTGCTGTATCTTTTAAGAACAGAAGTAACCTGTGTTAATCAAAGATAATAATTCTAACTATTTACAAGAATTTATAAAAAAAAAAAAAAAAAAGGAAAGGAGGCAGAGTTAAACCCTCAGAGCCAAACAAATGATATGCTTATTCTGTGGAAAGAGAAGTTGCCTCTCATTTAGGTATCTGTCCCATATATTGTTTACACCCTGTAGTGTTGAGTAGAAATAAGGTAAATGCTTCAAACAAAATAAACTACTTCAATGCTAAGAATTCTGCTTGGAGCATACTTTAAAGTAAAAGGATTATACTGATGATGTAAATTCCAGATGCAGGGTGATGTTCACTTTGCAGTTTGATCAAAGTATTAATGATAGCTTTTGAACTTTTAAAAGTGGTCAAATATGTGCTATTGAGAAAAATATTTCAAACTTGTTTATCCCTATATTTTTTCTTCCCTTTACCATTTTCCTTTAAGTAGGATGCTATTTTTTTTCTTTTTTAAAAATCTAGATATGCAAACTCTATTTCAGGAATTGAGAATAAGCCTACAAAATTTACTCTGCATGCCAGAGAGGTGTGCTGGTCTAGAACAATACCCACGCCACCCCTGAATCCCTGGGATGTGAGTTTGTTGTTCCCTAGCTTTGCATTCATAAATCCATTCACCATGCCCACATTTTCCCAACTCCACTGAGAAGTTTTGCTCTAAGCCAGCTGGGACCATACACAACAGCTGCTGACTCCACTCATTCAGGCATATAATAAAATTTCTTTTGCGATTCTCACAGTGGAGGAAATTACATATAGTCATTTGAATTTGACAGAAATTGGATTAGTGATGTTTGTGAAGGCAATGAACTGCATATTTATTCAGAAAAAGCATTATGCCAACCAAAGAATAGTAAGTGCCTGTAAAAATATCCCTTACATTTGCTTCAAGGGAGCAATGTCTCAAGGAAATTTAAGTTTGCTCAGTAACCCCAACTGCTGGGAATTCAGTACATTAAAGACAAAACCAAACTACTACCTTTGCTTTCCAAAGGAGGACTTTTCTTTGTTTATCATCAAGCCTGATTCACTGTCTGTGTTGATCTTTCTATTGTATAGAGAATGCAAGACAGCGTCAGGATGGAGTGGTGAGCAACTCCATCGTGTACTTCACTGAGGATCCCCCAGAACTGCCACCCAACAGTCCCCATCCACTGAAACTGCGTCGTATTCTCAACCTGAGCCCTTTCACTGTCACTGACCACACACCAATGGAGACTGTGGTAGATATTTTCCGAAAACTTGGACTCCGGCAGTGTCTTGTCACTCGCAGTGGGTGAGTAGTTGCTGAGTCAAGCACACTTAGAGAGTCTTAGAGCAGATTTTCTTCAGCATTAACAAAACCACCATTGTTGTTATTTAAAGGCAAGTATAGATGGTATCTAATTAATCACCACCTCTGAGACCATCAAGTGAATATTTTTATTTTGTCTTATTTTATGAATGGAAGAATAAGGGAACATCACCCAGAGTCTCTCCAAGGCAACAAAAGAAGTCAGATTCAGAATCAAAATGGTGCTTGCTGGGTTTTATTTTTCATTCTGTTCTCCCAATCCTTAGCGTATTTAGATAAAGTAAATATAAATACAAAATAAACTGTTCTGACTCCCTCTATAAGTCAGTTTTCAACAGAGGCAGATCTGGCAAATAGTATTGTTTGGAAAGAATGTGTCTTTTTTTAGACATCCAGCTAGATTAGAAGATTGTGAGGAGTGTGATAAAGGTGTCCCTGGAGGAAAATTAATCTGTTCAACTTTGTTTATGGGATAATGGAAAGGCATATTAACGAAAGGTCCTCAAAAAAACAGCTGAAGGAGATGGGCAAACATGAAATTAGGAACGTAAAAAGCTGCACCATGTGGACTAGAAATAACATCCCATAGTTCCAATGGGATTTGAGATATTTGGGCATTGTGGCTCATCCCAGGATCCAGTAGTAAGAAGAAATTTTAGAACAGATAACAAAGCCAGAACCATCACTTTCAAATATTGAAGACTAAAATTTATTCTTCTGTCAAAAAGACTTTTGCAACAACATCAGTTGTTATTATCAATGCAATATCCTCAGCATTAAGAAAATAAGAATCATTATTGGGATACAGATTTAGGTCCTGATTTTAGGTGCCTAGATTGGGAAATTTTGACCTTGAGTTTTAGCACTTACATGAAATGAAAAGTGGAAAAGCTATAACAATGACATTGTTTCAAAATTCACTGCCTAATGATCTTAAAGGACTGAAAGTAAAAGCCCTTGAATACTGAGGGTTATAAAATTTTTGACTATTGAGGCCAGACATCCCACAGGCCTCGTCTTTCTTGACAGGTGTAGTTCATTTAGGTTCACATAAATGAGAAATTACCCTTTAAATTTGAAGGAATTATGCTGTCAGACAGCAAGAGCTTCAGAAATTCTGTGCTTTAAGCTTGCTTTGTGTATTACCATTACTGATGCCTTCGTTTTGTTCTGTTGGTCCTCTGCAGCCTGAGCCTAAGGAAACTCGTTATTTTGTTGTGCAAAGTGTTAGTTTTTGTAGCTCCTCACTCACTCATGTTCCCAACAAAAAGAGGTAACAAGCCAAAGTATTTCACTTTATTATTATGTCCGGAGTAGTGGAAATACATGAGGTGAAAATACTTTTATAAAAAGATAATCATTGGGCAGTGGATGAAATGGACCGTGCTATATGGCAGCACTCACAAAATGTCCCTGCAGCTGAACAAGAAAAAAGTCTGGATGATATATGAGATGATTGTTGACCTCTCCTTTCCTTTTCTCCTCTAGGAGGCTGCTGGGTATCATAACTAAAAAGGATGTATTAAGACATATGGCTCAAATGGCAAACCAGGACCCTGAATCTATCATGTTTAACTAGACTGGTAAAGGAAGAAGAAAGTAACCCCAAAGGAATCCCTTCTAGACTAACACAAAGGCTATGTTTGGTGTTTCATCTTGTTTAAAGAGAAAAAGGTAATGTGTATGAGGAATGGCCTGATATGCCTCTAACAGAGGGTGTGGATGCAGGACAGCACTTATTTCATGAGGAAGGCAGTTTAGAAGCTCTGAGCAGCTGCAGAGATTAAGCTGTGTTTCCTTAATGAGATTCCCAACAACTCAGTTGGAGTGTTGGTGGGTATAAGTGATATGGTGCTTAGAGACAGAGAGCCAGGAGCACCAGTGGGATGCATGAAGTTCACGGTAACTCATGAGGCAGGTGTGAAGGGTAGCAGACACTGTTTATGTACCAGCTGCCAAGAGATGTAAAGGTCTGTGTTCCAAGCTAGAGAGTGTATATTGAGTAATGTCAGTTTGCTTTTGTTACTGAAATCATGGCTGTTTATTTGCGACTGAATTATACCATTTTCATAAGGGAAAAAATTGTCGTATTTTTAAAGGAAAGATTTTGTCATCTTCATTTATTTTGTAGATGTTAAGTGAATCAAGGCTGAAGTTAAATCTTCAGAAAAGAGTAAGAGTACACTTCAACTCACTTTAAAATGTAGTGTCTCTTGCTCCCTGCTTTAGTCCTTTGAATTTTATACCATTTAGCATTTCTCTCAATCAACTTCTCCTTATCAGTATTAAAATGTGACTTATTTGTAAGGATTTATTTTTTCTCTATGCAATTTTGCATACAGGTACTATAAAAATTAGTATAAAACATAGAAACCCATAAAGGAATTTTCAAAAGCACTGAAAGGACACTGATATCCATCTCTCATCGGTGTTAGTGACAAGAGATTGAATACCTCACCTGTCTCCTTGTGTACATCATCATTTTTCACAAACTGATAAGTTCTGCGTTGATTCTTGGTTCTCCATTTAAGTCCTTTTTGTCATTGCTTTTTCTTGGCACTTATTCTGTAACAGATCTACTCTTTATCCATCTGTCAGTCATAGGATTGTGGAATCCCTCTCCACAACACTACAGCTGGATAAAATCAGAGGGACTGAGAATGCAAATGACGATAGCAAAGCTTTAAATATTTATCTGTTTGCACCTAAAGCAAAATATTTAACAGACCCTGGTAGGGAACTATAAGTCACTCAGGTAAAAATGCTAAATTTTACTAAACATTTCTTCTGGTCCTATGTGAGATACAGAGAGTCAACCCTTTAGTCAATACTGCTATCAGTAACAGAATACCAAATTGTACTCTCAGTTCACTGCCCAGTGTTTGCTTTATAGCTATGAGCTTAAAGATTGGAGAAAGACTGCATCCTAACTTGGATGCCCTGAGTCCCCTTCAGATCTCCCAAAAGTCTTGTCCCTTCCTTTAGGCAGCTAAGACCTCTGGTATTTTTGTTCAAATTCATATAGATAACTGATTGTGTCCAGATGGTCTTCAGGGACAGAGATGAGCAATGTCCTTTCATGCCAGAACAACCTGTTGCTTACTCCAGACCAAACCCAGACTGCTGGTCTAACATGTAGGCAATGTACATGGTTATTGTGTCCCTGATCTGAGACAACTAGTCAGGTGCACCCTGAGTTAGATGGCTAAAGTTACATGTCACAAATTCCTTCTCTTATCTCCAATGACCCTGCTTCCTTCTGGCATGTGTCCCACTGCATTCACACAAAGTTTGTCCCAAATTATTGAAGTAAAAGAAATGGAAGTAAAGGGATAATTTTAATCTGCTAAGTACTCCATTTAACAATAGTGTTTGCAACAGGCTGACATAAATTTATGTAGTTCTTGCCAAAGCCCGTAAATATTTCAGTGTATACTTTTTGTTAACTGAACATCTGCAGTACAATGTATTATTTAAGAATATTGTTAAAACTATATAAACTATAGAACTGAGCAAATCCTTCCTTCTGAAAATAGGAAATACAACATAATATGGTTATTTCTTATGTTTTTTTGTGAAGCTGTCAGCAGCCAAACTCATAAAAAAACAACCAAGTCAACAACAAAGCTCATAAACACTGGATTATCTCATTTGAACAGAGATGCCATCATAAAATTCCACAACTAAACCCAAGTGAGGCTTTGTACAAACGTCAATTTCTACCCAAAACTTCTAGAATCTAAGGGATTTGGACTAAGCTAAATAGGCTGACTTTTGAGGGCAATCTTGTTCTTAGATTTCAAACTGTAGAATTGTGTTCTACTTGCCACATTTGTAGCTGTTGGTGTTAATACACACGTTTGATGAACACTTTCTCCATCTTCCTTTATGTTTATGTAGTTTATTCTCCCCACCTGAGCAATCCCAAATACTTTTGTTCATAAGTCAAGAGAAATAAGTTGGTAGGTAAATTCAATTACAATTTGGAAACAAATTCAAGGCTTCAGGTAAAAGTAGAGGTCTGAAGTCTTCTCTGTTAGTGAAGGAAACTTCAGTCCATGTAGCATTATAATGTAGTTCATGGAAGAGCTAACTCTGAAGAGCATCCATAGTACTGAGGGCCATATTTACTAACAAGAACCAGGATGGTGTATCACCACTGCAAAACATTATCATCTTCTGAGAAAAAGACATGGAGTTGCCTAACTGAGGTTAGTCTAGCTATGAATATGAATTCACATGGGTATTGACCTAATTTATCAGCTTAAACTCAGTGGCTATGTGTAGGCATAAACTTGTGTGGTTAGTTACCTTTAATACTCAGGGGCCTGATTTACTAAAACCAAGAGTCAACCCTGTGATAGCTTGTCACCTTGTCTTATTAGGCTACTTAGGAGGAGCCCTCAGGATCCAAAAAAATGGCATGGTGGTTTGTAAGAATCAACAACAGAAGGAATTGAGATTTATGCAGTTATTGTGGGTGCAGTTTGGCCCTAGGACTATCACTCAAGTAAAATGCAGGTAAATGAGTGTACAGCTCTCTCCTATCAAACGTTCATTTTTAGATGGAATGCTTTAAAATATCTAAGGGGCCAAGGGAAAAATCATTGGATATGTAACTGTATACTGCTGCTCCTTGTTTCCAGTGTCTTTTCAAAATACATTAAACTCCCTTAGAGCAGGGATTGATATCTAGCTGTCCAGAAATGGCACAGTCATGGCTAACTTCATCTGCTTGGTGTTATCATTAAGGCTGAGGCTGATGCTAAAATGACACAGAGAGCTTTGAAACTGGACAGACTTTGCTAATTATAAAATTTCCTCCATGCTACAGTCTTCATTGCTCTTCACATGACTGTCTGAAAGGAAAACACTCAATATAAATGAATAACATGCTTTTCTCAAAAAATGCAGTTATAATGATTTAATTTATTTCCCCATAACAAGCCCATTATCAGTTACTGTTTTCCATCTGTATTCCCAAATATGTCTCAGAAGTTACTGAATAGACTTCAAGAGGCATAGATCTCAGCCTGAACTACACGTTTGAATTTGAAGAGCTCAAGATATAGTCACATAGTGTGATCAATCTGAGTTACATAAGTACTTTAGCATATACTGCTCACTTTATGCAACCTCAGCTCAATACTTGTGTTTAAGCAGTTGGCCTTCAAGGATGTTGAACTAAACAAGAGAATAAAAACCTTTAAATGATGCAAGTTCAGTATTGTACCTTTGTTTTGCATGAACTGTGTTCAGTTACATTCAACTTCTGATGTGTACTTGAAGCAATCTGTACCAGAAAGTTTAATAATAAAGTACAGAACATGAAAGACATTAGACAGACACTTTGGCTGTTACAGTGATACTAATTATTAATTATGCTTTGATGGAGCAGAAAAAGAATATTTAAGAAGTACCAGAAATTCATGGATTCCATGTTGGAATGACGCTATAATTATGACTACAGTTTTGCTTTGGTTTTATTTGTTGGGTTTTTTTGTTTGGTTGGTTTTTGTTGTTGTGTTTTGTTGTTTTGTTTTTTTTTTTTTTTTAATTGTAGAAAACAGTGTACATGTTGCACCTTATAAAAACGATGTTTGGAGTCTATTTTTAAAATAAAACTGACAGTACTGGAAACATTTCTTGGTCATCTTATTAATTAGAGAAGTATTTCACTTAATGTTTCTGTATGATTTTGATGTTTCCTTTTCCCACCTATAGGGATAACTCAAACCTGATGAATGATTTAGGATATCCAATTCAATTATGGGTTAGGTAATATTAAGTAAGTAGTTAGTAAAGTTCCTGCAGTGGATGTCAAAGAATCAGCATTAACAGCTGCCTGGTTTATTTTCAGAAAAAAATGTTTTTTACTTCAGCATCATAAATCCCTTAGAAATCTAAAAAGAGAAGAAAAAAAGAGTTATCTTACTAGGTTGTTCTGTTTACAATAATCATGAAACTTCTTTAAAACTAGATGTTGCAAAGCCCCACGGTTTCACTTTTGGGTGTATTTTTCAGTTGCACTTTAATTCAGAGCTAAGATCAAAGGCTTAAAGTGAAAGGCTCAATCATGCCCATTTAATTGGATAAAACATCCCCTAAATCTCTGTCAGAGGCTAAATTCTAGGTAGTAGTGAGCTCCAGAAAAAAACAAAGCACAAGAGGTGCCATCACCAGTCCTTTCCTTTTTTACAGTAGCCTCATGGTTAGAGATTCTGGATCTGATAGGGCTGGAATCCTGTTACAATGTTAGATGAATGTCCTAAGTCACGCAGTAGAGGTCGTGTAGGTGTTGATTGAAGTGCAGCTCAATTAGTTACTATGGTACAGCTCCTTTGCTAACTGCTTCTCTAGTTGGCTTTCTGGCAAGCCAGAAGGAGCATTGTCCTACAAGCATTTGTAGACTTCTATGTAAAGATTACTGAGTTGGCTATTCTGAGTCACATTGAGATGCAGATTCTGTCTCTTGATTGTCATAGGGAACTTAGGCTTCTCTTTACACTCTTTTAGTTAGCATACTGGGGGGTCCATCACATTTTTAGGCCTCACTGTAGCCTGAACACAGTGCTTAGCTTCATGTAAGTGAAGTTAAAACCTAACATCTATTTGACATTCGCCAGAATATTTAACCATTCAGTCACTGCTTGAGATCAATCATCATTTAGATTACTGTACTAATTAATGATTTTTAATCTCCTTTCTACATTTAAGCATCTGTTTCATAATCTTATTTATTTATTTACCCAATTAACTAATTCAAGTGGTACCATAATTATGGGTAGAACAAAGGTATAAATGGTCTGGCTGAAGTTTTTCCACATCACAGATAATTAACATTGATTCTGAATTATGTTTTGTTCCCTTTTCAACTTTTAAGGAACACTACTAGAAAGCACTAGTCAGAGGAACACAAGGAATAAATCACAACCTCCTCTGCACCTCTTCTTTCCAAGCCGGTGGGAACACACATGAAACCATTACCTTTCTCTCTGTAAAGCCAGGTTTAGGTAATAGAAATCCCTGCACATTTGATGGCTACAGCAACTCCTGTTGACTAAATCTCTCCATGCCACACTGTCTCCTTCCAGATAAACAGTCACCATTGAAAGAGTACCTGGTTTCCCTCTGTGTAAGGATAACCAGGTAGGGCAGGTAACCAACATCCTCATTCCATCCTCCTTTTCTCAATTCCCTGTTTTTCTCATTGTTCCACATCTAGTCCCAACCCATTCTGCCTCTTTCCTGCAGCTTTTCTATAATAACCCAAAGCCCCACAAACAAATCCACACATCTGCTCTCTCTGTTCACGTGGAACTTCTGCACAGAATGCAAATTTTCCAGGAACAAAGTCATTAACTAAGCTACAGTCTAGTTCCCAGCATTATTTCCACTGTATAAACATTCAGTGCTGGAGAATTGTAAAAGACAAGCTGTTAAGGGACCAGGACCAGAGGTCATTGTGCTCATCTGATGGTCTGGCACATACAAACCACAGTAACATTTACTGTCTTATTTGCTCTTCTTCTGGCTCCATGTTAGAATTTTGCCTTCTTAGTGTTCAAGCTTCATCAACACATGGGAGAGGGGGAATTGTTCCTTTGCCAAGATCTCTTTTTTCTCAGGAGAATGCCCCATTCATGAGGCTATGAAGGTTTTTTGCCTCTCTTACTGAAGCGGTTCCATTCTTTGTGAACATATGCATTAGTCCAGGGACGAAAACAGCCTTCTTAGCAGTGGTTACATTTGCTCACTGGATGGAGAGGCGTGAACTGAACTCAAGGCTCCTGCCTGCCATCTGTCTTCCTGCTGAAATCATGCAGATTTTATGTTAAGAGAAGTAAGTCTGTATGTGCAGGGAAACGAGGGAACTGTCAGAAGTGGCTGGTGTAAGTTCTGAACTCAGGCATTGTGAGATGCAGATGGACATTCAGCCCAGGACAACCTGTGGAGAGGCAAGGTGGAATACATTCATTATCCATGTTTCTAACATGCAGCGCTCCACCAAGACAACCAGATCCTGCAGTTCCTATTTTAGGTGTCCAGAGTTATACTAGACTTCATATAGGTTGTGTGAGATCTTGATATCCGCATCTTGACACCGACCATCCTCTCTAGTGTAAAACACTGCAGTAGTTGTGATTGAGTGATAGACACAGAATGAGTAAGGGGCCAGACTAAAATGTTTTCCTGCAGCAGAGGGGCTCCAGCATGGAGTACGTGTGGGTGCCAGCCGCTCACAGACCAATACGAGATCAGCTTGTCTGTGGATGACACGATGTGGTTCCCCAAAAGGGTGAGCCCTCTCTTCCTATCCCTTTACAGAAGTTTACTCTTTTTAAATGGAGAATTGCAACTCAGTATTGACACAAGGTAAGGGACAAGAAACAAGCAGTTGATCCTTTCTACTCCTGTCCCTACCAGACTAGTGCCTTCCTCCCGTCTGCTCCTTCAGCAATACATTTATGTATTCATTCTTGTGTTTCTTGGCACAAAGACCCTAGAGCAAAGCCCAGTCTACATCACTCCTTTCCCTCAAACCACTGGCACACCAAGAAACACCAGGTGCTCTACAGTGACATACAAACAGCAGTTAGAGCAGCAGTGCAGACACCTACTCCCCAGCAGAGTTGGAGGCCACGGCCACCACTACCTTCTCTTGTTTCCATTGTCCTGGCACTGTGGGGCTCTGGGAACAGGAATGCACAGAGGAAAAAGGTGGAGAACTGTGATACTTGGCTGAGGACCCACCCTGTTGGGACTGACTTTTAAGCTGGTCCTCAGAAGGTCTGTCTGGCCATTTCCTTCCCACCACTCCCTCCTGCTAAGCTCACAGTTTGTCAGGGGAGGAGTTTTCAGTGAGTGAGTGCATCACACGTCACAGCTACACCAGGAATTGCAGTTAGCTTATTTTTTTACAGATGCACAAAGTCTTCCTTTCTCAGATCAATGAAAACCAAGTCTATTGTTGTGTCTACCACAGCTCCATTTGCACTGAGCATAATAGGCTGGCAGTTTATCACAGCAGCCAGCCATAGTCTATCCTCATATCTTTCCTGCAGTGCCCAAAGGGCCTCACAGTTGTCTTTACATTTAGATTTTCTGCGAGCTTCAAAGAGAAGATATTATTAGTTACAAGGTATTTGAGTACCAGAGGACACTTGGAAGGGGCCAACATCCTCATGTGCGTAAAGAGAGTGGCACACGGGTGGTCTGTGCTGCCTCTGAACCACCAGACAACATTGCAGGTACCTCTGCAACGCGATGGGGCAAACACTCCCCAAGGAGTAATGGCTTTAAACTGAAAGATGGCATGTTTAGGCCAGATATTAGGAAGAAATTCTTTACTGTGAGGATGGTGAGGCACCAAGGTTGCCCAGAGAAGCTCTGGGTACCCCATACCTGAAAGTGTTCAAGGCTTGGTTGAATGGACTTTGAGCAATATGGTCTAGTTGAAGGTGTCCCTGTCTGTCTCAGGGGGAATTGGAACTAGATGATATTTAAGGTTCCTCCTAACCCAAACCATTCTGTGATTCTGTGATTCCATTCTGTGCTTCACAGATTGCTCGAGGTATTTAGTGATCCACTGCTCTAGGGTCTAAATTCAGCTGCAATATTTGTTAGTCAGCGTCAGGATAAAAATAAGCAGGGATTCAGTAGCTCCGACGGGTTCTGGCCGCGGGGGCCCACTAGGTGGCATTCCAGTACTCGGCATGGCCGGGAGGCAGCGACAGTGCCACCAACCTGCTCAGGTTGAAAAAGGCCACCAGGGTGTCCTTGCTGTCCACTGACTTCTGATTCTTGCAGGAATCAAAGCTGTATAATTGTTTGCTCCAAATGTGTAATTATTCTCATGAATTTTCTGTGATACGCCAATTAAAATCTATTTTTTTTAGCTTAATATATTCTGGTGGGAAAAGGAAAGGGAGAGGAAAGACAGAAACCTTTTTCTTTGTTTGGACTATTTGGCAGGGCTAAAGCACGACTGTCTGCTTTGGCTCTTTAAACCACATATCACATCTGTAAAAACATAGTGGCAACAGGAGGAAAAAATAATCTGCAATGCTTTCCTGGTGGTTTCTGTGAGGCTTTCATGTAACCAATACATTTTCATCAATTATGCATTTAGGTCACAGGAAGAGTTGGTTGAAGGAATTCCTTTGCCATTTCAAAGTTGCTGTCAGGAAGAAAATATAGCCAAGCTGACGGAGCTAGAAGAAATGTAGTTTTGTTCTCCTGACCTGGTATTTTTCTTTCCTCTTTCTTTACCATCATTCCTATTTGCATAAGCATTTCCCCTGGCATAGCAAAATCTGTGTAGGGAATGCACAGAGGCCCTTAGAGCATGGAACGGTCTTATTTTGCAATGGCAATTCTAAAATATATGTAAACAACATTAGAGAATTGAGTAAAAGGCCTTCCCTGCAAAACATTTGGTCAGTTGTGGAAAAAAGAATAGGCTCCTTGGTAGGCAGCATTACCATATGTAACCTCTAGGCTTTTGTGCAATTTACAACCCCAGGTTTGGTGCTTAAATATCCTTTTAATAGTATAATGAGAATTAAGTGCAAAGGAACTGGTTCCACTGTAGCCACTGCAAAGAACATGCAACAGCTGATGTTAGCTACTGAATAATGCCAGAGAAGACCTTAAAATCTTATCTCTTTCCTATACTGGTGATCACAGGAGTCTCAGAGCACTTGTGAAAAACGTCTGAGAAATTGTGGAAATGCTTCTGATGCTGCGGTGCTTAGAAAGTTGAGCAGGGAAGCAGAAATTGAGGGGTCAGGTCTTTCCATCACTACATTGTTAAAGAGGCTGATCCTCCAAACCCCAGCAAAATTAACATGGGAAAGGTGGGAGGGAAAAGAGAGAGATTGCTGCAGTTAGTAGGAAAGGGAAGCTCTGCATTCCCACTCTTTCTCCCAACTCTGCTTATGTATTTTACTTACTTTTGTTAAATGTACAATATATTACCAGGCTTGGGAACAGAGACAGAATGGAAGTTTCCCACCTCTGAAGCAGTTAGGCTGGAGGTTTTCCCTTTGCATAGTGAGGCCCAGCATCATGCATTCCTGTGGCCCATCTTCAGAAGAAAGGGCAAAGGCTGCTTTTCTCTCTGCTCCTGGCCTGAAGGCTGGGCCAGTCCCTTGAGAGACAAGTCTGTGGCTGCTGAGACCTCCATGATGAGGAGGATCTTACAGCCAGGTGATGCTTTTCCATCACTTCTTCCTTGGATCATGTACCTGAAAGTAAGTAGGTTGTGACATCCAGCAGCATCAGAGCACCAGCTCAGGCTGGGGAGAGGCCAAAAGTCATGAGGTGGATGACGGAAGGGTGGCTTGGCTAAGAAAGCCCAAGCTCTCCCACGTGATGGAGGCTGTTTCCATAAGCTTACCGAGCCATGGCAAGCCACAGCACACTTGTTGAGAGATCTATAGCTGGCTCTGAAATATATGGCTACACGACAGGAGGTAACTTGGACTGGCAACAACCCTCCCTGCTAGAAAGTGTGGAGAAAATATCAGCAGAGGGTAAGTGTTGTGCCTGTAGAACCAGAATACCCCAGGACCAGAGTTAGTATCTTAACCTAGTACTATTCCACCGTACCAGCTTGTTTGGAACAATGTATCTGGCAGTGAATAAACAGATTTCTACTGACTCTGAGGGATTTGAGAGAGGTAATGAAAAATTTGTGGAATCTCATTTGAAGTTGTTACAGAGCAAAGTTGTTTATTACAAAGTAGGTACTTTTACAACCTTGGGCTGAGGTATCTCTCTGCTAAGAATGAAACACAGAGTATGCCTCTTTAATCCAGAACAATTTTTATTAATTTGTTTTCATTTTGGAAGTGAAAGAGCAGTGAAAGAACTAAGTACTACTTCAAAGGTTAAATTTAGCATATTTGTACTATATATGCATAATCATTCAGGATATTTAAATTGATTCTCAAAATAGTCTCTCCAGCAAGAAGAAAATCTCCTAACTGGCTTAAAAGAAAAAAAAAAAAGTTTAATTCTGCAAAAATTAAGGTTACACATGCAAAAGTAAGAAGTTTGCTTATGTTTATGAAATAAATCTGTCCTCTGAGACAGGGCACTTGGAGGCAGGGCTCTTTCATGCTTTCCTCTTGGAGGTGTCCTACTTTCCACAAATACTTAATATGCATTTCACAGTATGAGAGTGACTTTAGCATTGGAACGGGCTGCTGAGGGAAGTAGTGGAGACACCATCTCTGGAAGTCTTCAGGAAATTTCTGGATGTGGCATTTAGTGCTGTGGTTTAGTTGACGTGGTGGTATTCAGTCAAATATTGGACTCCCATGATCTTGGAGATCTTTTCTAACCTTAATGACTCTATGATTCTGGGGAAACCTCTAGGACTTTAACCTGAAGCCTCTGGTTCTGCTGCTTCCTAGATTTCTTTAGTAAATTGTTAATTATTTAATCAAGTAAGAATACAAAAAAACCCAAAACCACCAAAGTTTTCTCCGATACCATCTGCTAATCCTGATATTGTCCTGAGAATGACTCCTAAATCACTGGGCTGCTGACTAGGATTAAAAAGCAAAAACTGCATTTCTGAGAGCAAAAGTCTTCATTTCCTTTACTTTCCTTGCAAATACAATTAAGTGGATCACTGTGAAGGAAAAAAATCTTTTTGTGACATTTTTGTGGGGAAAAAGCACTCCAAAGTATTGCAGTCTCCCCCCACCCAAGAATGTGGTTTTATTGCTTAGGCAAAAGCATAAGTCATTTCTACAGCTCCTCTTAACCCCTTATAGGCACTTAAACTCAGATCTTCCTATTTCTTCCAAGGCTGTATCTTACTAAATTGTGGGAATAAAGTCTTGTCCTTTGTTAGAGTAAGTAATAAACCATCCATTTACTTTGTGAGGCCTAAGATTTACAGCCTGTTTACGAAAGATAATAAAAATCAGGCTTTGAAATTCCCACTGACAAATTTTGCAGTAGTGGAAGTATTAGCTTTGCTCTTCTACTTATTCATACTAGGAATTAATTCTGGTTTACTTTGCTCCAAACCATGTTTACTTTCTCTTTTCCAGCATTGCTATCAGCTAGAAATTACCTCTAGCCCTAGAACTGTATTTTTTCTCTTTCTGTGCGATAGTATATATTAAAGTGTGTTAAATGCTTTTAAGCCATAGACTGGCAGGTGCTATATAAATATTTATCTTTGTTATGATTGCGTAAAGCAGAAGACTCAGAAGTATATAAAAGAAAAAAATAAAATAGTCCCCCCTTCTGCCCTTAGTTTTCACATCTATTTCATAATAAATTCAGCAAGAGAAATCCCTCACAGAAAGAAAATATTCAGCCTGCCTTGCAACACAAAACAAGGCTAATTTTAATTCATGTTAAATTCTCAGATTTACAGTCATGGTTAATACAATTTTGAAATGACCTTTGAAAGAGTTTATCCCAAACAAATGTAACTGTACCCTTTTATAATCTCTTCTTTGCAGTCAATCCATATTCTTTTTTGCTTTGGTTGAGATGGTGTTTATTTAGAATATTCCAGCTAGTGGGATGGTGGAAATGGGAAGGATGTCTTTCTTTGGGGAAAAAGTGTATGTGGCACTCGTCAGAATGTGTGTTTGCTGGACTGTTCTTGTGCTATTGTTCCAGAACTACTAAAGTTTACTTAAAAAACCCAAAGCTTCAGAGGCCAGGTGCCTTATATTATGTGCTTGAGTGTTCCTTCCTGACTGAGTTGCTTTTCCCATTAGAGTTTTTTGTCCCATTCCCATCTGAGGTTTGTTTCCTGTTCCTTTTCATTTCACGATAGCTTTTCACACAATGACATCCAAATAGAAAGAGACAGTCATTGCCATGGTTTTCACTCTAAGACTGAACTTCCTGGATTTTATGGCTTATAATCAATCCCATAATGTCCTGTGATTTCTATGTATGAGTGGCAAGAAGTAAAAGGGAGTTTATTTTGCCTGTATGCAGACAGGCCAACTTTCACACATTAGGAGCAGCAACTAATCACCCACAACATTTCCCAAAGTTTATGGTGCTGGCAGACAGCTGTTTTTGTTCTAATCTGATGGTTTCTTTGCAGACTCCTGCTGCCAGCAGTGTCTCAACCACTTTACTACTGCTCCAAGCACTGCACATCCTGAGCTACTGCCTTTAAAGCTCCATTCTACTTTATACAAAAAAAGAAAACTAGACTGCCAACAAATACTAAGGAAACAGACATATTGTTACTATAGCCATATGCTGCACTAAAGGGAAATTTCAGTTAGCAACACCTAGAACTAAAAGAAGAAAATTATAGTATGTAGGCATGCATCCCAGGCCCCTCAATAAAAACTTTTAACCTTACATTTTGTTTTGGTTTTTTTTCCCCTTTTAAATCTTGGCTCTTGAAGGGATAAAAAAGCCCTAAATCAATTGTTTACAATATAGGAATTAAGAAAAAGTTACCTATATTCTCTGAAAGTTGACCAATGTTACTGTAAATGCATGAATTCCATATATGCTATAAATGTATAGAAGTTTGGCATTGCCTAAGTAATTGTTGATAACAATATTTAACAGCTCTTTAATATTTGATTTGATTAATGTGTAGCTTAAGAGACTGTGGAAAGCACTCATTTCATCTCTGCAATGCTGGCTACACAGTTTTGTCCATATTCTATCTGCAAAGTTGTTCTGATGCTTCCTGTCTTCAAAGACTTCAAAAGTATGTTCTTGAATCCAGGAATATACCCTGCTGCTGACAGTCCAAGTGCCTGTCCTTTAAACAGAGCTAGTGTTGGAAGACTGGTATCTTATGCTATGGATAGCATGAGACTGAGCTTGCAAATACAGGTGTGAGGCACCCAGAAATGTTCCCTTTAATGAGTTCAACCTGATGATTGGCAGCGTGAAAATAAAACCCTCTAGGAATGAAATATGTGAAAACCTGAACAAATTCAGCAGGTCTCTGAACTGTAGTCAATTGTTAAATACAGGAGAAGAAACAAGTGTATTGAGGAAGGGAAAAAATTCCATTTAATCAATCCATTAAACAATAACTTATTGTCTCCAAGTAATGAGGTATAAAAATCTGAACATTCAAAGTAGATTCACTTTCTTTCTCTCCCACTGATACAGACACATTTGTAATCATGTATATTTGTTCAGTGCAGTCATGCTGTTTTTAACTTTCATCTAATTATTATTTATATGATAATAGTTTCTCGGAGCCCAGGCACAGACCAGAAGGCTACTGTGTTAAATATAGAAGACTTGCAAAAAAATGTATTGAACCACAAAGATGCTAGGAAATCCACTCAAAAAATTCAGTGTTGTTTTTCCAGTTGGGTTCATCATGCTTCTAATTAAACTACTACTACAAAAAAAGACAGTAGCAGCGTAGTTTACTAAAAATCAACAAAACCCAGATCTTAAACAATGCATGATTTGCCAGAGCATCTAAATACAAGTTATATTTTAACATTCATTGACAAGCTTGAATAAAATACTTGAAAAGTATTTTGTTAAAAATCTTACAACCACAGGTTCAATAAGTAAGGGGTGAAGGCATTATTTTGTCTTTAATGTGAGCAATTGTGCTTATATGAAAAAAAGAACAAGTCCCTAATGCAGGAATTTGGGTGAAATTCCGTGGGTCTTCCATTATACAAGAGTGCAAACTTGTCAGTTATAATGGCCTTGTGTTACATCTGAGGCACGTAGATTTAAAGACACTTAAATAAATGAATAAATAATGATTCTTTTGCAAGTACCTAATACACAAAAGAAAACATTGTCCCAAAAGACATCAAAAAGCACTTTTCTTGAACAGCAGCTACTGGGCTCTTGCAGAGCTGCTGGGAAGGATTATCAAAGCCTGCTTACCTTGACATCAAGAGATGTCCTCCTTCTGGGAGAGGTTTAAATTGGATATTGGGAAAAAAATTATTCACTGGAAGGGTGAACAGGCATTGAAAGAGGCTGCCAGGGAAGTGATGGAATCGCCATCCCTGGAAGTGTCCAAAAGGCATGTGAATGTGGTTCTTGGGGACATGGTTTAGTGGTGAACACAGTGGTGCTGGGTTAACAGTTGGACTCTATGATTTTAGGCATCTTTTCCAACCTAAATGATTCTGTGATTCTTCAAGTGGTGTCTCCAATGACTCAAAGGCAGTGGCATAGCTTCTGCTATGCTCCTTTCCATGACAACATTTGAGTTACTGCAGTTGAACAATATCCACTGCCTCAGCTGGAGAACAGCCTTTGGTCCAAGCAACATCTAGTGCAATGTAATGTTATGGTGATGATGGGTTGATAATCAGGTAGGAGGGAGGAAAGAAGGTATATCATAGCAATGTTTTAACTACTAGCCACAGGGCACAGTATAACCATATTTGTAGGTGCAAGGCTGGCTAAATACAGCAGGCACTGGAAATCAATTTGACATCAACTAGATTCCTATTAAATGTGTTAAGTGTATTCATACTGGGAATGGTGCCAATTGTTTTAGGATTCAGGGCACATCACTCTAGACCCCAGAGAGATGTAGTGCCTCCAACAAGCTCAGCAAGCGCAGGCTCAGCAGAGCTCTGCTGAATGAACTGTCTATGCTCCACTCCTGCACTTCACTTTCAGCCAGTGCGCAGATTTCCTCCTGCTCCGAGGAAGACAAACATCTCTAGTGGTGCTGCTCTTGAAATCTCAGGAGTCTCCTGCTGTTAGCTGCCTGTCTGAGGAAGGTCACTGTGGCCCCAGCAGTAGGAAAATGGGCTCAGAATTAAATGCAAGAAGGAGTCACAGCTGAGGCCCTCCTATGGGGCCACATAACAAAATGCATCCTATCGATCAGTGCAATGAAAGACAGATAACCCTTGAGAAGCAAGTATTTGCACCCTTCATGTCAGGCACCTGACCTGGGTGCCTGCACTCCTGGGATTCTCTTGCAATCAAGGAGACAGTAATCTCTCCTCTGAGCTGTCTGCTGGATGCATGTGCTGTTTCTGCACTGGCTTCCTAGGGAGGCAGCATCTCCCATCTGGAAATATAAAGGTCTTAAATGCTTTAAGTAGATCGTGTGGGAGACTCCCTCCTCTGCTCCACCTCATCGGTGAGTTGGCAATTGGTGGCAACACACACAGGTGAGAGGAGAACAAAGGAAATCTCCTTCATTTCTGGAAGAAGAAAAATAATGCTCTATTTTTCTTTTAAACTATTCAGGATTACCGATTCATTTATTCATAGTACTTGGTTTTTAATCTGTCAGGGAATAATGAGCCATTATTTTATACTTATGGGAAATGACACTTTCTAGTACCTGGTATTTGCAGCTGTCAAATTATATATGTCAGCATCTGTCACTCTGCAACGTTACTTAACGAACGAGTTTAGCATATCCCAATGAGCTTCTACTAGAATGGAGAAAAATATTAACACCTTTTCTGGCAACTGTAGGGGCTGACTGCTTTTTTGGCATATTCACTTCTGCGCTGTATAATCTCACCATATACAACCTAGGCTGCATTGTCTCAAGGGTTGTAACAGGTCTATTAAATGCACTAACATACAGATTTCTGCTTGAATGGAATGTTTTCCTTTCCTAATTCAAATGACTTAATGAAAAATGAAAACTACAGCATTAAATCAGAGAGAATCATAGAGAATCACAGAGCAGTTAAGGTTGGAAGCAACCTCTAGAGATCATCTAGTCCAAACCCCCTGCCAAGGCAGGGTCACCTAGAACAGGTTACACAGGAACATGTCCAAGTAGGTTTTGAATGTCTCCAGAGAGAAAAACTCCATGACCTCCCTGGGCAGCCTGTTCCAGTGCTCTCCCATACTCCATGGAAAGCAGTTCTTCCTTATGCTGAGGTGAAACTTTCTGTACTTTGTTTTATGGCCATTACTCCTTTTTCTGTCACTGAGCACCACTGGAAAGAGCCTGGCACCATCCTCACCCCCACCTTGGAGATATTTGCATGTATTGATGAGATCCCCTCTCAGTCTTTTCTTCTCAAGGCTAAACAGGCCCAGCTCTCTCAGCCTCTCCTCATAAAAGAGGTGCTCCAGACCATCTGTGATGAGTCATTGGAGACACCACTTGAGGAGTCACAGAATCACAGATCATCTTTGTGGCCCTGTGCTCCTGTAGTTTAGTTGGAGTATCCATCTTACAGCTGATCCATACAAAGAGACAAGACCCTTCCTTGGTAGATATTCTTTACACAAGCTTTCCTTTTTTGTCACAAATTCTGCGTATTTTTCTACATTGCAAACTGATATCTATTTTATAACCACTTGTCTGCTGCAACAAACAACAGCTCACCTAGGCATAATTTAACAACACCAAGTAGACAAGTGTGTCATTAGCACACAGGAACAACTTTGATTTTAAGGCTCACTGCATCACTGTGAAGAAAAAAGAACAAAAGCCAGAGAGTCAGAAAGCAAGGAAGAGATGATGCTGCTCCAGGGAGGAAGTATATTTTTGCCATACTCAAAGGCATATTAGTATTTTTTTTTTTTGTATAAGAAAGGCTCCCATGGCAACTCATATTCTATACTAGTGAGTTTTCCAGGATTACCAGGGCTTTTGGGCTCTTCATGCAACCCATAGGCAGGACCCTGGACCTCTCTTAGAGACAACAGTATATCCTCAGACTAGAAACTTTGAAATGAGCAACATACTGGACTTTGGTGTAGTCCCTTTGCTGCAGGATGGACCATAGCCTGACACCTTGATTTTAGCGAGGATAACTGTGGCAACTGTATTTTTTAGTATTGGATTCTGTGTATTCTAACATGATGTGTTAACTCTTCTGACTGGAAAATCTGTGAGGAGGAAGTGTTCTTTCCTCAAATGAGTCATGCAGTGGAAAATTTCTGTTGGACTTATATGACCAAACACAGCTGCTCCTCATGTAAAATATAAAAAAATAGGTATTTCAGAATCAGAGGTTCTATATTTTAAAGAAGATTCTGTTTGCTGGGATTCCCTACCTCTGATGCATGGCAGTTGCCAAATCCCAGTACACCATAGATACTTAACAAGTCTATGAGCCTACATGTTTTCCATGGCTGGAAGTGCGCAAGGCCAGGTTCGATGGAGCTCTGAGCAACCTGGTCTAGTAAAAGGTGTCCCTGGCTGTGTTAAGGGAGGTTGGAACTAGATGATCTTTAAGGTCCCTTCTAACCCAAACCATTCTATGATTCTATGGTTGAAACCATGAGTTACCAAGATATAGGGCCAATCTGCCAGAAGCCTGTTCCCACCGTTCTTCTTGCCTAGATGTTCTTTTCTACAGTTCAAATATGCGTCACAAAAGGATGAAAGTTAGTGAATCTTTCCTTACACTGAATGGAAACTGATATAGGCACAGCTGAGTCATGAAGATTTCATGAAGATTTCTGCTGATGAATCTGGTGGATGACACCCACAGGAAAAGAAATCCATATGATAGAGACCCTACTGACAGCCAAGGGCTGAAGGATGAAGCAGTGCATAAAGCCCTAGAAACTTAAACTGGTTCCTAGTTCCAGTTTAATCATATCCACAAACATCTGTGTCATTACACAATATATTTAATCACAGAAATCATTTAAGTTGTTCCCTTGGTGATACCATCTTAATAATTGAGCAGAAAAACAGCTAGCTCCAATATCTTTCTTTCCTCATAGTATTACATATGAAACAATATATGACTGTGAGCTTATAGCCAAAGTGGAAAGACAAATTGAAGATAAGCAATAGTACAAAGGAAAATAAATCATTGCTGTCATGAGTTCACCAAGCATTGCTGTTAAAAAAGAAAAATGATTTTCTGAAATTCTACTTCTGTCGCTTCCCTGGTCAAAACTGGTTATCAGATTCAAACTGGAATTGAAATTACTTTATATCCTGAAAGTCAAATTTTCAGCAAAACTTCTATTTTTAAATAGTACTTCTTGGACTACTTAAAGCCTCCTAGAATTGTCTGATATACCTTAAAAGCAGTGATTCCCGTTGTTCATTTTGGATGTTGATTTACAAAAAAATTTATCGCAAGCCCTTCATTTATGCTTATGTTGACAAGAGAAGAAAAAAGAAAAAAAAAAGTACCAATAATCACAGTAATTGGAATGTATCTTAGCAATATTTCAGATATTAGCCATGGGATTAGTCTGACTAAATAGATATCTGCACTGTAGATGTCTGCTATATCTGAACTAATTGCCTTTGGCTTCCTCCATATTGAAAGGAATAGAGGCATTACAGCACAACATGTCTCATCCTAAAGTCAACATCTAAAATACATATCCAGTGAATCTCATCACATATCTAATTCTTTCTGTTAGTGAAGGAAGAAATATGGAGTACTGAGATGAGCTGTAAGCATCTATGGGACAGAAATCTAAAGTGAAGTGAGAGGAATTCTATGGTCAGAAAATATAAAGACTAACATGAATCAGGTTACACCCGGATTTATAGGTGATCAGCTCTGTACTTACATGGAAATCTGAGCACTCAGTGTTCCTTTCTATTGAACACTGTATGCAGTAGGGATTATTTGAGCAGCATGTTCAACAGGGAATAACAAAGTTTGCTAGATCAATAAAAATAAGTAACAAGAAATCTCAACAACAGAAACGAGCATGCAGATGGTTGATCTCAGTAGGCAAAGGCTCAAATTAAAGCACTTCAGTGAAATCACCGATAGTAACCCATGAAATCAGAGCCACTGACCTGAAGCACAGGCTAGATCTAGCATCCCAATGTCTTTACTCTTCTAAAATGCTTAAAGACAGTCTTTCCTGTTTTAGCTATTTGGACAGTAATTCCCCATGTGAATTTAGTGTGCTTACAAAACCTTATTCAATTGGGCAAATCACCAAAGTAAAATATCAACCAGCATGAACTAATGTAGTTTGTGTGGCATTAAAGAACATGCATGATAAATTTTGGATTTTAAATACAATAAATCAGCCATTTAAATTTAATATAAACTGCATAATTTAATTCTGCTTCATTAGCCTATATAAACACAATAAAATCTGTCAAATGCAAACAAAGGGCCTCCTAGAGGTGATATTTTAATTGTAATAAAACTGTCATCTAGATTAAGAGGCCAGCTGAACAATTCATTTCTTCATAGAAGTTAATGCTGTTCTAGAAAATGAGCTTTAGGTTTAATTTCTTCTGATGACCTGGTGCTCAGGAAACAAGAACTTTGCTTGCAGTAGAGAGCAGAAACAATCTGCTCCATAACCCTAGCATCACATCAGAAGAAAAAGGGGGAAAAATAGGACTGGGTTACAACATGAAGCACTGTCTCTGCTGCTTCCTTCAGACTATTATATTTAACATAAATGGGACCTTAGCGTAGAGATGGGATTTAGGGGAAGATCTTTTAAGCTAGTCAAACACAATTTGATATGCTTTAGCCAGGTAGGAAGAGGGAGTTTTCCCTGATGCCTCCCTGCATGGACCAAGGCACCATAAACCCACACCAACTCCCCTGGCATATTTCCTCCCACAGGAGTCCCTGAGCTGTTCCCTCAGCCAGGAGAGAATCACCAACACACACTTAATAACAAAATGATACCTGCATTTCCTTCAGGTTGCCAGTCAGAAAGAGGCTATTGGTTTTCATTTTTTCCCCCTCCTTAAAATGTTAATAAAACTTGTGGCTTTTTTTAGTTGGCTGAGAAGCAAAACTTTAAGGTCTTCCACTGATTGGCTTTACTTGCTTCACTAGATGTCTTTCAGCTGGTAACTATGAAATATTCACAAATGACAGAATCTAATTCCAGCTGGGACAGTCGACTATCAGAGGCTAATTTTGCTGGATTTACCTCCCCCCTGCCCCTGCTCCTCCATATGCACTTGTGCTGCTCTTCCATATTTCATTGCTTCATCTGAGATCCTCTGTAGCCTATACAGGAAAAAAAATCAGCAAGGGCCTCTTTCATCAGCCTGTTGTGAAAGCACTAACCTGCACTGAAGGGAAAAATCATCTTTTGCGTTAAAGAGTTATGTGCAATTGTTTACCTTTTCCTTTGAATTTTAATCCCTAAAAGCATTTCCTCCCTAAAAATAGAGCTGCATACTTTCTAAGCCATTTAGCAGGCAGACAGAAAAGCCACCAATGTGCCTTTGAATCTGTTTTATTAATATCACATTTAAAAAAGAAATATCTCTGCAGCTCTTCTGAGTGACAGAAACAATATAAAGCTTTTACAGGGGACAAAGAGGCATCTTAATTTCTTCACCAGAGAATCTGCCAGGGATTTTGTGGATGTATTTACAGTTCTCCAAAACTGCTTTTTCAACTGTGTTGGATTTCTTCATCCCTGGGCTGGGTATCTCTGCTGAATGCAGGGGCCCTCAACCGCTCTTTTATTTGACTAACTGGGTATCTGCTCCTGCCAAACCCATTACCTGAAACGTTTGTAGCTGAGAAGGAACAGTGATGGCTTTAATTTCCAAAGGCTGCAATTTCTAGCACTAAAACAGTTCCAGCATTTTGGAAGAGTCCCTCCTGCATCACCCCCAGAGCCTGCACACTTGCCCCCAGGATGCAGGGGAGGCTTGTTGAAGAAATACATCACCAGGGCCCATGGCTGTCCTGGAGCCAGTGCTGCTCCCTGTATTTCGGGAGTCCAGAAGGGTGTGTTTGCAAAGTTGTCCATGGAACACATTAGACACATCCTGATGGTCTGTACTGTCCCCTAGAATTTTCCGTGCCTCCCTCAATGCATAGCCCTCTCTACTGGGTATTTGGTCTTGGAACAGAGAGAACATCTGTCTTCCTATGACTCAGACAGATGTTTTTAACAGAAATGCCTCCAATCCAGAAGACAATGTGCCATGTTGGCCTTACTGGAAACACTAATAAAATCTTTTACATTTGGAAGATATTTAATGAATCAAGAATGGTTTGGGTTGGAAGGGACCTTAAAGATTATCTAATTCCAATCCCCCTTCCATAGACAGGGACACTTCCCACTAGACCAGGTTGTGCAAAACTCCATCCAACCTGGCCTTGAACACTTCCAGGGATGGGGCATCCACCACTCCTCTGGGCAATCTGTTCCAGTGCCTCACCATCCTCACAGTGAAAGATTTCTTTCTAAGATGTATTCTTAAACCTCTTTCAGTTTAAAGCCATTCCCCCTTATCCTGGCACTATGTGCCCTTGTAAAAAGTCTCTCTTCAGTCTTCTTGTAGGCTCCCTTTGGGTACTGAAGGTACCACTGTAAGATATCCCTGAAGCCTTCTTTTCTTTATGATGAACAACTACAACTCTGTCAACCTGTCCTCATAGGAGAGGTCCTCCAGCTCTCTGATCACCTTCATGACCCTTCTCTGGACCCACTCCAGCAGGTCCAACTCAACCAAAGCATTTCCATTTCCCTTTGTTTTTTATTGTCAGGATTTTCGTGGCCCCTAGAGGACTCCCTAAGCTTCAGAAATGAAAGGCCTATGTATTAAAATAAATATCTTGCAGGGTTACCAGGTCTCTAGATATGACCTTGTTTTGTAGATGAAGGAAGGGTAAACATGGTTTGTTTGTGCAAAGGAAAAAAAGCCATAAGAGGTGAAGGCATTTTTAAAAAGTTCAAGATGATGGGTGTCTGTCCCTGAGGAGCACAGCCAGGCAGCTGGTGGGCACAGTGGGAGGGAGAGGAGGAGAGCTCCCCACAACAGCCAGCTGTCACATTGCCCCAGTACATCTCCTCAGGCTGACCTCCTGGATGTTGTCTGTGCTCATTTCTTCACTCAGCACCAGATCAGCACTCATTGGGCTAGGGGGATGGAATGTGGGGCTCAAGTGTCCCTCCTGTTCACATGGCCCTGCACCCCCAGCGGGCACCAGAGCTGCTCCAGCATCACCACTACCATGGACTGTTCCCAAATGTTTCAGTGTTCACAGAATCCAGGCTAATTCTATAAGCCATTACAGATAATTTCAGTCTCCAGTGAAAACGTAATGGCTATCTCTAAACTGGTCGCACTCCAGGTCCAGCTGGAAATGGGGTACAGCAGCCTATGCTCCTTCCTCTGAGGTGCTTCCAAAGAGCTCTCCCTGCAGCCCTGGGGCCTGTCTGCAGAGAGAAGTGCAGCAAAGGCCAAGACACCCCTGTTTTGAGGCAGCCAAGCCCCTGAAACCAGCTTCGATCCCAAAAGCCTATGAAGTACTTTGCCTGACAAAGTACACCTGGCATCTTTCCATGCTGACATGATTGTATAGGTTTGGGAAGAGAGTTTGTTTTTAGCTAGCCACTTCAGACAGGAACTGTAAAAACACAGTTCTGGGCAAATATATGTATAGCCTGTGCAAATATTAGGATACTATGTGTGCAAACAACTATATCATTTAGTTCTCCTCAAAGTCAAAGGTCCCTGGAACAAACATTGATAATTGCCTCTATGAGAGCATGATGTCATTTTTTCAGTTGAATTTAAGGGCAGTAATGAGCAGTGGTAAAACTTACCTTCCAAAGGTTTGGTTTCAAAACATTTCATCACAGAGGCTGTCAAACTGGTCAGTTTATGTGGAGGTGGTAGTTTACTACAATAGAGTATAGAACATATAGAATATACAATCAGATAATGTCTTTGGACTTTGTGGGCATATAATCATGCTGAAATCAGTTGGTTTAAGTAATTAATATAGCACTATGATTGGAAAACATTTTTCCATTTCTTTGTGCTGCCTTTTGTTTTCCTGGGTTTTAAAATTACCCTGTTTGTGTGAGCATTTCATTCAGCAGGAGAGAGATTAAATAATTTCTGCATCTTTTTATGGCATGAGGTAGTACTGAAAATAAATGCAGTTATAAATCTATGATAAGGGGTTTAAATTTGTCACATCAAGTTCTTTCTAATATAGCTGTGAGCCATTCATACTGTCTTTGGCATATTACAATTTTTGCCCATTGGGAATCTTCAAACACTTTCTCATATACCTTTCGATTTAATGCTAGAATCAAACCAAAACAGCAGGGCAGCAACTAGCCATATCCAACTGGTTGAAATTCAGCAAGTTTTTGCTCTGATCACTTAGCACAACTGCAAGTCACTTGAGGCACCTGTATAATTACAGAATCACAAATTCATAGAATATGCCAAATTGGAAGGGACCCACAAGGTTCATCGAGTCCAACTCCTAGCCCTGCACAGGATAGCCCCAAGAGTCTGCTTGGCACTGTCAGGTGAAGTACCAGCAGTAATGCCTTTAAGCACTGACACTGGTATTTATATCTTCTTCAGCTTTAGAGATGTATCAAGGTCTATTAAATGTATAACAAAATTCATTCAGCTACATACAAACCCATGTGTTTCTACAGCTTAGCAGAACAAAGGACACTGGTTTGTTCTGCAGTTTGGGAGAAATATCCCTGGCCGTTGCAAGCTGGCTATTACATATTTAACAAAGAAGAGATTTTTCCTGTTATAGGACTTCCAGATTAAAGTAAAAATACTGCTATCTAGATCAATACTAAAGAGTAGTCTCTCTTTTGGCAGTAATACTTTTGGATATTCATTGAATGTAAGATATGGTGTAAGAGCAGCTCATGCTAAAATAAGTTGATTTTTTTTTTTACAGATATCACTGGATCAAGATTTCGTCAATATGTTAAATGTAACTGTTAGGAACAGAATTGAGAAGGAAAGTATTTCCCACTTCTCTGATCATTTGTGAGGTTATGGTTTATTTCCCATCTAAATAGGAATTGGAGAATCACCTTTACTAAAATTTCCATTGTCCGGTAGCCCAAAGTATTTTTCTTTAGGCAGGGAGGAAAGAAAAACAAAGGGGAAAAGGAAGATTAATAAAATGGAAGTAAAACCAAACCAGAATACTAACACAAATGTCAAAAGTCAAGGAATGCTTTCATAGAATGACAGAATTGTTTGCCTTAGAAGGCACCTACCTTTAAAGGCCACGTGGTCCAACTCCATTGACATGGGCAGAGACACCTTCCAGCAGACTAGGTTGCTCAAAGCCCCACCCAACCTGACCTTGAACAATTCCACCTATGAGGCATCCACCACTTGTCTGGGCAATCTGTTCAAGTGTCTCACCACCTTTAAAATAAAAAAAGTGATCCTTATATCTAATCAAATCAACATGCTTTTAGTTTAAAATCATTACCCCCTTGTCCCATTACAGTAGGTGCTACTAAAATGTTTGTCCCCACCTTTCTTATAACCCTTGTTTAAGTATTGAAAAGCTGCAATAAGGTCTTCTCAGGTTCTTCTCCAGACTCAACAACCTCAGTTTTCTAGGCCTGTTTCATAAAGAGGTGTTCCAGTCCTCTGACTATTTTCATGGCCCTCCTCTGGACCTGCTCCATCAGATCCACATTCTTCTTATGTTGGGGGCCTCAGAGCTGGATGCAGCTCTGATTTTTGGACAAAACATGTTCTTATTAATTAATGACATGAGAGTCCAGTATAGGATGAGTCTAGGAAAGATGTAGGGCAGACCTAATGGCATGGCCAGCATTTCTTCCCTGGATTCTTTCTAACTTTTCCCATCATCATATATGTGATAAAAGGTGTATTAGGTTCTGTCAGGAGATTTGGTTCTGTCTATAAATGCTTAAAAGACTGAATTTAACTTAGCATATATTCACAGAGATATTTCAGTTTCAGCTGACTCCTGTATGGTTATGCGCAAAAGCAGAATTTCATGGCAAAACATTCATTGTATATATAATGGGAGTACAAGAAAGAAACATAGGTCAAAACCAACAAAACCTAGCTGAGATTTCTCCTGGTTTTTTTCACCCCCACCTTTTCATGGCATAGTGTACAGGAAAACTCCTGGACTGAAACCAATCCTCATCCATCATTTAGGAAATGCAGAAGCCAAAGTGCTGTGGGAAAATGCAAAAGTCTGTTTTTTTCACTTGTACTTGGATTTAACAACAGCTGGGATTTTCCTAGGAGATAAGCAGTGCAAAAAAAAATATACAGGGGAAATTTGACATAGAGACACTGGAAAAAATAATTAAAGATCACAGATCTATCAAGTATTGGGCAATGTGGTTTTACAGCTTGAGAGCTGGGAATTTCATTGTTTCCTTATAAGCCAATTATACCAATGTAAATTATTTTTTAATTAATTCATATATCTTTTTCTTAGAAGGGTAAGAAAATTAAAAAAAAAAAGGAAGTTAAAGGGTACATTTAGAGTTTTCCAGTTGTTCCAAAAATATTTTCTTAATCCAGAACTGGATACCACATATTTTATAAAATAAATGGATTGAAGGCAGCTTGTGTGTATTATGTGCTCTACAGTAGTCAAATATCTGTCAAAAAGAAGAAAAAAAGTACTTGAAGAAAAAATACCTTTCTACTAAAGAAAATTAAGGCTCATATGTCATTGAAGTTTATTAAAGCTGGGCTCAATGCCATGTTTTCCTTGATCCTTCAGATTCCAGTAAAAGATTGATTGTTTTTTTCCTAACAATTAAACTCCCCTGCTTTCTTACAATCATGCAGAATGATACCAGGTAGATTAGTAATAAATTGCTTACATTTTTTCTGAGCATGAGGTCTGTTATTTTTGTAACACTAAGCATTTTCTTTCTTTGTCATGTATTTTTGGCTATGATAAGTCATAAGGAGCATGTCATGTACTTGCTGTATGGCACATTTGCTATTCTTAAGGAAAACCACACTGCCTGTGTTGGAGGTGGAATATGTGTATGGGGGCCACTAATCTGTGGCTTTACCTTCAACTTTTTCTGGTCATTTCATACAAAGACAAAAATTTTGCAGACAAAGCTATTTCTATGAAAAACTGATGTATTTTTCTTTGCGTGGAGAACAGAAAAAAGCCTCCGGCAGAAAAACCAGCAGCACTGCATAGGGAGCAGTTGTATGTGATTAAATGAATGGATGAACAGTTTATTTTTTTCCCCTTGTGAAACACTACATGCCATAACCCTTTTACTCTTTAGCTTTATGCCCACTCTTCTTGTCTTCCTCTTCCACACCTTTTTTCACCATTGTCTCTGAGTGTTTCATTGAAGTCCTCAGAGGAGGTGACTCTTCTGAGCTGGCTCCCACAGCTGGTCGATGCAGCTGTGGTTGATGCAAGAGGAACAGAGGGACAAGAAGGACAGAGAGCTGCAACTCAAGAGGGCAGTTTCAGCAGATCCTAAAAGAGCTGTTCAAAAGAAATGGCTGAATTTCCCTCTAAAGGCTTCTGGCGTTCTTTTAAACAGGGACTGAAAGGTTAAGCTAGCCTGTTTTTAGGCATATGAGGATGGTTCCCACTTGGAGTAAGCAGTATGGGCATAAATAACCTGTCCAAAACTGATGAAGCCTGCTACAGTAATTCATCTGGGCTTTAGCCAGTCTGAGATACAGGGATCTGGTTGTCATAGCAGTTGAGAAGAGCTTCAAAGCAACTATTTCCCACTTAAACTTAAGCACATATTCAAAGTATGAAGGCTTACAAATTAATAATTCCCAGATGGCATGAGAGAAGCTACTAACAAAATTCTTTTCTCTTCTTCCTTCACCTCAGTATTTTTAAGTAAAACATGGATGACCAGCTCAGACTGGCCATCTAACTTTTAAACTGATACAGTTATGTCCATTTTTCATTCATACTTCTAGCTTGTATAGTTTTCTATAGCTTTCTAGTTGTATATCTCTTATAGACAAAATCCATCATCATAGAATAATAGGATCATTTAGGTTGGAAAAAAACCCTCTAAGATCACCATTAACCTAGCTCCTCCATGTTTACCACTAGACCCATGGCCCCAGGTGTCACATCCACATGCCTTTTGAACACTTCCACAGATGATAATTTCACCACCTTCCTGGGCAGCTTATTCCAATGCCTGATCATCTTTTCAATAAAGAAATTTTTCCTAATAACTAATCAAAAATCTCTTCTGGCACAGCTTGAAGGTGTTTTCTCTTGTCCTGTGACTTGTCACTTGGGAGAAGAGACTGATCCTCACCTCCTACAAGCCCCTTTCAGGCAGCTGTAAAGAGCTGAACCTCCTTTTCTCCAGGCTAAACAACCCTGCTCTCTCAGCCACTCCTCACATGACTTACTCTCCAGACCCTTCACCAGCTCCACTGCCCTCTCTGCATGTGCTTCAGCACCTCAATGTCTTTCCTGTAGTGAGGGCCCCAAAACTGAACACAGGATTCGAGGCGTGGCCTAAGAACAGAGAGACAATCACTTCCTTAGTCCTGCTATTTCTGATACAGGCCAGGATGCCATTGGCCTTCTTGGTCACCTGGGAACACTGCTGGCTCATATTCACTGGCTGTTGACCAGCATCCTCAGGTCCTTTTCTGCAGGGCAACTTTTCAACAACTCTTCCCCCAGCCTGTAGCTCTGCATGGGGTTGTTTTGACCAAAGTGTGGGACTCTGCACTTTGCCTTGTTGAACCTCATACAATTGGCCTCAGCCCATTGATCCAGCCTGTCCAGATCCCTCTGCAGATCCTTCCAACCCTCCAGCAGATCAACACACCCGCTCAATCTGGTGTTGTCTGCAAACTGACTGAGTGTGCCCTCAATCCCCTCATCCAAAGCATCAATAAAGATACTAAACAGGACTTTCCCCAGAACCGAGCCCTGGGGAACACCACTGATTGGGCTGTGCTGGGAGTCAAAGACCACCTGTGGAGAGAACTCAGTCTTTTCCAGTATGTGCTGTCAAGCCTTAGTTAGTCCGATCTTTTTGACCTCTGTCCATTGATGGACAGGTAAGAAATTTCATGCCTTCCTGACATCAGTAGTTTCTGAAGTGGCTGTCCTCCTCTCCTGCTCTTCTCTGCAGCACCTTACATGTGTTGAGAAGTGTGGCAGTACATTGGGAAAGCATTGCTGTTCACACAGCTCCCTCTCTGGCTGCTTTCTTCCAGTTAGTGCAGTTGTAAATGTCTTTATTATCTATATACAAATATAGAAGCTCAGTAAAGAAATTCCTTCACAGACCAAGTACCAAAGGACCAGGGGTGAAGGAATGACCTGCTTTATCTCACGTTTCTTCAGAGCTGGAGGTACTTGATCTGTGGGAGTTTGAGCTGGACAAAGCTTCATGGAGATAAACTTCTGATCTTGCACAGGTTGGCTTTGCTGGTTGAGAGACAGCAGATGCCTCTGGCTGGAAATTGCTCTCCTAAAGACTATTTCAGCACCTCAGGTCCTTATATTCCTGCTCAAAGTCTCCCATATGAAACTCCTAAGTCTTGTGCTACTAAAGCAGACTTGTGTATACTAAAGCAGACTTGTGTATATATTTACTTGCTTGTAAAGCAGACTGGGTACTGAGATTTTCATCCACGATGTGCTATGTCTTGTGTAGTTTTTAATAGCTCATTAAAGAAAAAAAAAAGTGGCAATATCAGCTGGGTTTTTTTATTTTTTTCTTTTTATTCCAGAATTCAGATGGCTACAAGACAATTAAAAGAAGATAGGCAGAAAACTCCAAAAACTAACACTATTGTAAATGCTAATACATTGTTCAGTGAGTTGGACCACAAGCCTCTTCTAGGCTCATGCATATTCTGCTTCAAAAATGTGTGTGAAAATGCGCATGTATTCCTTCCCTCCTTAACCAAGATATTCACAGCATTGTTGCTTTCATTAAAAATTCTCTTCTTCTTCCTTTGACCGTTTTTTGACACAGTTCCCTTGAAATAAAGAAATAAGAAAAAAAAAATAGGGAAAGAATACTGGTAAGGGCTCCTGTCCTGTCATCTGGGGATTATTAGTTTACAAACCCTCAACCTTTGACCTGGTATTTTTGCTGAAGTCTGAGTGAAGAACAAACTCCCTTTGAAGCTCTCCACATCATGTCCTGAGGAATGCAGGATTGCCAGCACTTTGACTGTTGAAAGCCTGGATGAGTTATTGTAGCAGGTTTCACTGGCTCAGGATGGGGGCAGGGCTCTTTCCCCTTATGAACAATTAGGAGGAATCCATCTCATCTGAATTTTTTTCCTCTGTAAAAGCTGCCTATCTATTCTCTGTATTCATCAAACCACCCTCCATGGAGACATGTAGGCACCCGGAGAGAACATTTCAGCTGACATGATAGGATGTGCCTGGAGGTGATTATTTCTCTCTGCTGAATGCAAAGGGAGACCATACAGATGAAGTCTGATCAGACAAAATCAGCCAAGAAAAGACTCCAGCTTATAGATACAATTTGAAAGAAGGCCAAAACCTTATTTCTTCAGTGTTTGCAAAAACTCTGTTATCCAGCACCGCCACACTCAGCGGTCCAGACAAAGGATTTGGGAATAAAGAATACTGCTCCCTAAGAAATATCTTCACCTATGCATTTTTAGACAACTTTGGTATAAACCATTAAATATATAATTTTGGGGTTTTTTTCCTTCTTGTTCCAAATAAACCAAGAAGACTGGGGAAGTCTTATTTCTGATAATTTGCAAAAAATTAATGAAATCTTGGTACTGTGAACAGCATTGCCAACTTTCACAATTTCTGACAGATCTCAAGAATTCACACTACTTACAATTGTCTTGAAATCATTCAATAAGAAATTTTTAAAATAAGAGAAAACAGTATTTTAGTCATTATGATTGCAGAGAAAAGGTAAATTATGCATATGACTTAAGTGCACTTTAAAAAGTAATAAATGTTAGAATATCTTATGTTATTTACATTGATATGTTCAATCTGTTCCATTTGATTTTGTTCTTTTCAGCTTTCTTCTATTTTACATATTTAAATTAACACTCAGCCAGCAGGTAATGTGTACATGTTTTCTGAGCAGGGAATAAATTACTTAAAACAAGATCAAGATCACAAGCAGTGCATATGAAAGCAATCATGCATGGAGAAATAAATGTATTCCAGAGGAGATATGGAAGAGAAACAGCCATTTCCCAGTTGCTTTACTGTGTATCCTAAGTTTGTTACTTCAAGGACTTTTATTTTCCCCAAAATACATATATCAATAATCATATTTTTCATACATATGAGCTTCATTCTTATCAGTTAGTGCAGAGGGAAAAAAGGCATTGGGTAAAAAGAATTAGAGCTGTTGTTTGGAATAGCATTGTATTTATAGCCACTTTACTACTGGAAAATTAAGAATTCGTACTTGGATTCATTCCTACTTTGAAAAAGGCCAAAATGGTTACCCTCTAACAAGGACATAGCAAGTGTATCATACTCTTGAAAATTTGGAACTTACTGAATTTGAAAGAAGAGTCTTTTTTTGAAAAGAAAACAGTCCTAAGTACTTCCCACTTGTCCCTGCTTTGTTCAACAGGGAATCCTAGTTTTACGCATTACAATACATGAAGTCAAAAGACACAGGGGCAGTGGGGTATGGGAGCCGTGTGAGGTGGGACCACCACAACCCTGGATCAGCCTGGAGTGAGGTGTGACCGTGTGTGCACAGCTGGCCCCTGGGTTTCTCCCTCAAGCCTGGGACACCAGGCAGCTCTTCTCTCGTCATGGCCTTCCTTTTCAGCAGCTGTCAGGAATAATAAGGCTTCTAATTTGTAGCACAGTCTGAATGACAAATCATCGTATGTTTTACCCAGGAAATATCCCCAAAACAGAAAGAAATTCACTGTGTTGCACAAGACAACCTCACTAATGCACTGAGGCTGAAATGGAGACAGTGCTGTCAAATGTGCTAGAAGAGGGAAAAGGCTTAAAAGGCAGCACGATTGGGAATACTAACAGAAATGATGCAGATATCTCAACGAGTGCAGCTGCACACCTTTTAACCAAGGGGGAGCTGGGAATAGTAGCAATGTCCCAGAAGGCATAAAACCCCTTATCTACTAGGATTTATTTGGTATTACCATATCTTTAATATAAAAGACAAACAAAATCCGAACAAAATGGTGACCTGTTATGTTTGTGCTTTTGGGCTAACATGTAGTTTTTGTCAGAAAGGGGGAAAATAAAGGCCATAGCTTCAAAGACAGAAGGTTTGGTAGTAGGTAACTTTAATGTATTGGTTTTTCTTGACCTTGACCTGCAACACAGTATGTAGGAAGACTCTTGAGGGAGTCAAGAAGACTTTTCTATCTGCTTTTACCATTCATGCTGAAAAGTGGTGTATGTTTTGTTTGAATGACATTTGTTGTCTGGGATATGCTCTCTGTCATGGCATTACCACCACTGCTTTAAGAAGATAAAAGATAGGCATGAAAGACTCCTGTCTTTGTTTTAGCATCAAAAGAAGACTGATGGTGGCTCTAAGATATGATATGGGTAATGTAGATGTGTTGTCTGGAATGGACTCTGGAATTGGGATTCATCCTACCTGACTTGAAATGTCTGTCATTTATACCTGCTCACATGTTCCTCTTTTTGCAGTCAGAGAAAAGAAAGAGGCACTCATATCATTTGACTCATATAGTATTCATAGAAACATACCTTGTGAAAGGAGGTACTTATTTCCAGATGAATTTCACCTGCTAAGACTTTGCTAGGTAATACAGCAAGATGGTGAACTCAGATGTAAACATCTGCATCTGGTCAGATAAATCTGAGCACCCTGTTGACTGAATGCCTATTGTAGTGTGGAAAAAAAATGCACTGATGTCTACAAAAAAATGAAAGGGTTTTGAAGGTAACTGGAATTTTCAAATATACCTACCTCATTTAAGAGTACAAAAAACAAGTTACCGGAAAAGACTTCCTTCTTGGTATAAGGCATTTCAATATTTTTAAAAATGTCTTATTTTATCCTAGATGTGCATCATG
>JAWWLV010000001.1:97749001-97771957 GCA_035041135.1 Platyrinchus mystaceus
AAAGCATTTTTACCCATGAAACAGTAGGGAGAGATATTTTGTCTTCCTGCTTTCCCAGCACACCCTAAAATCCACCACAAACTGTGGCCTGCCGCCTTTTTTACAGGACTCAAGATATGTTGCACAACCTGAAAAGTCACAGAGCAGTACAGGTTTGAGAAGGAAGTGACCCTGAGGATCCCTCTTTACTGTTAGGGTTAGAAAAGGAGGACTTGTAAAGACGCTCTGAGCTTATTATCTGGGTAGAGCTTTGTTGAAGGCATTTTCTTTTGGTAAGCAACACATCTAAATCCTTGATTTTTTTTTTGTTTCTTTGGGTGGAGGGAGGTGTAGAGAGATTTCTGCCTATCAATCCATGAGCAAGTTCCTTTCCTGTGATAGCCATGCACTGCTGTATGTGATCATGACAGAGACACCTTCAGCCAGCCAGCATGGTGGGACAGCTTCCTGAGGAACTGTGGGAGTGCTTCATGCCTACACTCACATTGTATGCAAAACTCTTAATCAAAGCAGAATTTCTCCTGATTAAAAACAAGTGTTATGGATTGTAGATGGTTGCAAACAACCTACACTGTTGTTTGAGGCCCAGAGCTAGAATGAAGTAAAAAAATACACTAAAAAAAAAAAAAAGTTTATGTAGTCTTGTATTCTCTTCTATTATTCAGCTGCTTGAATTTTAAAAAGACATTGTTTTCTTAAAGAAAAAGGATTTTGGCATGTGATGACAGGATTTACTCTGAGTGTACAGAGCCTTTTATTAAAGATTTAGGTAAATTTTTCTGAAAATTGAAGAAAACATGAGGTTTAAAGCAATTTGAACTGGAGGAATGCACCAAAGTTTTTTGCAGTCTCCTTTTTTTTCTGTGTCAAGTCACTAGTTAAATTCACTTTTTCACATTTTAAGTTTTTTATAGTTTAAGACAATTTAGCTCTCTTCAATAACAATTCAGTGCTATATGCAGCACAATTCAGAGACAAAGAAATAAGTTTTTAATGCCAATGAACTCCCATTTTCAAAAGATATGATCTGAAAAGTGATCTTCTTCAAAACATTGTGTCTTTAATAGCAATGACTGACAATCATGCAATATATTTTATATATTTAGAGAGCTGTGCAGCATATTGCATGTGACCTTATCGCTATGGCATTGGTAGGGATTATTGTTCCTAGTTTGTTAAGTGAGATACCTATATCACAGAGACAGTAAGTTACTTATTCAGTACAATATACTACATAAACATACAGTTTGCCAATAGATTTCATTCCTCTAAATGTGAAGGATCAGCTATGTTAAAGGTACTTTACTTGTAAATTCTCCTAAGAAAGAGCTAATTAACTGGTCCTACTACCCATTAAAAAATTAGAGTGCACATAAATTTTTAAATAAATTTGTAAAAACCTAAAATAACAATGGTGTGGACAACAGAACAGTTAGAGGGAATGATTCATGTGGCATAAAATACTCAATGATGTAAAATCCCACCTAGGACTTTCGTAAGAAAAGCTCACAGGATACACCAGAGAGACTCAATCCATGAAACACCCTCTGTCAAGTAGGCGTCTTAGGTCTGAAAAAGTTTCTTGAGTAAAATATCGCAACTTTCCTTTTTTCTATGGTCAGCCACAAAAAACTTCCTGCCAAACACTCACAATATTTATAACTATCTATTTTGAGAATAATTTCATAGCCTAATTGAAACAGTAGGTGAAATAAACTCTAGGAAAGCATATTCTTTGAAATAACATCATACATATGGATATCGAAAATGATAAAATTGAATCATTATCAAACTACCATTATCAAACGACTACATTCAATAGAAATAACGTTAAAAATGCAACAAAAATAGTTGACATTAAAGGATATAGGCAATGCTATAAGCACAGGAAAAAATACAAACTCAATGTCCCCAAGGTTTTAATGTTTTCCAGATGTTGACACTATGTCTCAGATGACTAGACAAATGCTAATTCCAACACAAATGGCCAACCAATGAAAGAATACAGAAGCCATTCTATTACACCCAGCCAAACCATAGATGCAGCGCTGACAAGAACATATTTGCTCAGGGAGAATAAAAAAGCCTCAGAGGAAGAGGCAAGAGTTATGTCTCCCCTGTGGTAGGCACTGTATACCCTTGTAATAAGAAGACGGTCTGCAACTTAGCAGGCTTATGTTTCATACAGTTTGGTTGTAGACAGTGAAAAATAGGTTACTTCATCCTAGTACAATTCTTGGAGATTTTTGAAAAAAATCACTGTGCATTTAGATGCTCATTTTGAGAATTGCAAAGAGGCAACAGAAAAATTAAATAATTTAATTTTTAAGTCTTAAAGACAATTCATGTGGATATCTTCTCAAATGGAATACCTATATGTAAGGGTAAAAAAAAAATCACTGTAACACACAGAGTTAACATGTGAGGAGGGCCCTGGTCTAGTTTTATCACACCTCCATTTTGCCAAGATCAAAGTCTTAAGAGCAAAACATTTATTTACTTCACATAATACTTAATAAGAAATGTGAAACTTATTGCCACAGGCTATTGTAGAAAGAGTAGGACCAGAATTAGACTGAATGAATTAATGAAGGAAAAGGTAATTTGTGACCATGAACCCAGGGTAGGTTAAGATGGAAAGAAGGTGTATAATAGTTTATGCCATTTGTGAGAAGACGGTTTTAGATGTCTGCCTTACACATGGTTCAGAGTATGTTGAAATATACATTCCTGTTTAATCACTGGAGAGTGTTAAGTGACTTCTGAAAGTTGTTCAAGTGCCTGAAGGTAAACTGTACAAAGCCACTGGGATAGATTTTATTACCACAGATCAGTGTTTTTAATGTTCTATGCCCATGTGGCCAAATGGAGAAGCAATAACTGAAAGGTCTTTAAATTCTTTGCTTCATCTGCCATGTGCCTTACTCTCTAATAAGAAAGCGTTATAAAGATAGCCTTGGTCCCTTATCACAAAGTGCATGTGTTAGTGTTTTCATTATGCAGCTCAATAAGCAGCTTCCCTCCTCCTGTAAAAATCAACCTCTCCAAAAATCATGTTCACGGTATACAGATCTACATGCAGACTGAGATTTTTTTCTCATACAAAGACGACATCAAATGTAACTGCATTACACTTCTTTGTTAAGATATGAACTTTCATAACCATTGTAGGAAAATGCATTTGTAGTAATTTGTTCTTTGTAATAATTGCTTATTTAGGCAATATTGCCACGTGTTTCCGTTTAAAATGTTTTTGCTTCACCTTTATTTTTCTATAAAACATTATGAATAATTTATTCTTTCTGTGAGTAGTCAAAGTTTACAATTAAGTTTGAAGAACATTCCCACTTTTTCATAAACACCTGCTTTTTCATTTAAAGAGCTCAAACTGTAGTCCAAGTTAATCAGCATATAGATTTGGACATCCAGATGTAGGACATGTTAAATCACTGTGGCTTTTAAGTATACAGGAAATCCTTTTGCAAATGCTTAGTGTACATGGTACTTTTGGAGTTGTTCAATTTATTTTCTTCCTTCTCTTTCCCTCTCCCCCAAACTCTCCCTTTTTTTTTTTTTTAATGTTATATGCCCCTTGGATGGTAATGCCATGGTCATTTGCAGGCCATTTCGTTGCCTAAATATAGGCACAAGCTTTTGTGTCAGATGTCATAGTTTATCCAAGATATGTGCACAGGAACAGCAGACACAACACAGGTCTGCTTCTCTCTTCTTTTCAGTGTCTTTCTGGAGTAGCAGGAGACACTCAACAGTGCATAAAACAACACTGCATGCCTACATTCAGGCAGCTGAGTCCTCCTGTAAGTGTTGTAACATTCTGCAGTGTGCATCTACCTCTGAGCTGGGTGTCTAACCTCATATTATAGTCCATGGTCATGTACTAGGCAGGACTCTTTCCAGTCTAAAGCTGGTATCTGAAATGCTGAGGGTCGTGCCCAGAAGATACGGTTCTCTCTGTTGACTATGAAAAATGTAAACTCCAAAAGCTGAGTGACTTGAGTTACACCTTGATGTCCACACAGACTGATACAATCTGTGAAACCACTGGCCAAGTCAAAAGTTACTTTGTATGAACACAGAAAAAAATGTCCCTGTATTATCTTGTTTTGTTTAAAATTTTATGTGATTTATTGTGGTAATTCAATTCTTTTCCTTTTCCTTAATTAAGGGAAATTAAAGGTTTTCACATTTCCACTCAGATTTTCATTTGGGTGAATGCATTTTTCAGGAGTGAGCAAGTAGCCCATTCTAATTTGTGAATCATTTAAATACGCAGGGTTATTTAACTAATCAGACCCTCATAAACAGTATTAAATTAATATATAGGTTCCCATTACTGGAATTTTCTGTTTATTAATATGTTTATATGCCATGATGCAAATAGGATGCTACGTGCTCTTTGCTGGTATGTACTGCAGTTCATCTGGTACAAGTACTTTAACAAACACTACAGTCTTTCCAAATGTTTCACAGACTGAATTTTTATGAGATCATAGAGTAACTGATTGTATGAAAGAAGCTTTAATACACCGCAGCCTTCAGTGTTGCTATATGATATATGACACACACTTTATGTACTGTATGTGAAACATATGCCTGTACTATATAAGAATCCAGGGCACAACACTCTCCTGATAAACACCTGTTAGTAGTCTATTTAGATATTTGCTATCATTATCACAGGATCTGAAACCTTTTACCCTCAAGGGTGACTCTGTGACATGCTTCTGTCACCATTTTAATGAATATGGGGACAGCACAACACAGGCTGGCAAACACGGATCTTGGCTGACACCCAAGATCCGGGGTGAAATTTAAGCTAATATGGACACTGCAAACTTTATAAACTATCTTAACCTGCATCATCCATACTATTAAATTTCAAGAAATATGCATTGTTAAATTGTATCTCTTGGTTTTGTGGGTTATGAGGAGATTTCTTTATCAAGAGCTTTATATTCTTCTAAAATCTCATTATAATGTTGCAATAATCTTGATCTTTGGTACAGGTATTACATGTAAGATAGTGCTTACTACTTAAATTTGGTGGTCATCATAATGTATTCATCAAGGAAAAATTTAGAACTACTGGTTTTTAAAAAAGTTTGTTCTGTGTTAGTAACGTGGTGGGATGGCTCACATGACTGGGGTGCTGCAATGCATGGCTGTAAGCTCTTCAGAAGAGATAGGCAAGGAAGGAGAGGCAGTGGGGTGGCTCTGTACCTTAGGGAGTGTTTTGACTATATAGAGTTCAAGGATAGTGATGGGAAGGTTGAGTGCCTGTGGGTGAGAATCAGAGGGAAGGCTAACAAGACAGACATCCCAATGGGAGCCTGTTATAGAGCACCCAGTCAGGATGAGGAGGCACATGAAATATTCTGTAAGCATGAAATTTCATGATCACTAGCCCTTGTACTTCTGTGAGACTTTAACTTGCTGTATTACTGCTGAAAACTCAGTTCAGCGGAGAAGAGGCACTCAGGAGATTCCTGACGTGTGTGGAAGAGAACTTCCTGACACAGCTGGTAAGTGAGCCTACCGGGGGTGGGGGTCCCTCTAGACCCGTGTTTACAGACAGAGAGGGGGTGATGGGAGGTGTGGTGATCAGAGGCCATTTGGGCATAATGACCATGAAATGATAAGAGTTTTCAATTCTTGGTGAAATAAGGAAAGGAGTCAACAAAACTTTTACTTTGGACTTCCAGAGGGCAGACTTTGACCTACTCAGGGCACTGGTTCAGAGAGTCCCTTGGGAAACAGCCATTAAAAATAAAGGGGTACTGGAAGGCTGGACATTCCTTAAGATGGAAATCTTAAAGGTACAGGAGCAGACTGTCCCTAAGTGCTTATGAGCCAGCAGGGAAGAAGACTGGCCTGTCTGAAAAGAGAGCTTTCACTGGAACTCAAGGGAAAAAAAGAGAGTTTATGACCTTTGGAAGAAGGGCAGGCAACTGAGGAAGAGTCCAAAGATATCGTCAGGTCATGTAGAGAAAATCAGAATGGTGAAAGCTCAGCCAGAACTCGATCTGGCCACTGCTGTGAAAGATAATAAAATATGTTTTTATAAATACATCAACAACAAAAAGAGAGCCAAGGAAAATTTCCCTCCTTTATTGGATGCAGAGAGGAACGTTGTAAACAAGGATGAGGAAAAGACTGAGGTACTTAAGGCTTTCTTTACCTCAGTCTTTAACAGAAAGGCCACTTATCCTCAGGGCAACCAGCTCCCTGAGCTGGTACACAGGGATGGGCAGCAGAATAGACCACTTGTAATCTAGCAGGATGTAGTTAGTGACCTGCTGTGCCACTTAGACACTCACTAATGTTCCCCAGGGCCTTGTACTGGGACCAGTTCTGTTTAAGATCTTTATTGATGATTGGGATGAGGTGATCATGGACACATTCAGCAAGTTCACAGATGACACCAAGTTGGGCAGAAACTTTGATCTACTGGAAGGAAGGAAGGCCCTTCAGAGGGATCCGGACAGTCTGGATTGTTGGGCTGAGATCAACTGCATGAGGTTCAATAACGCAAAGTGCAGGGTTCTGCACTTCAGTCACAATTATGCCATGCAGAACTACAGGCTTGGGGAAGAGTGGCTGGAAAGCTGCCTGGCAGAAAAGGACCTGAGGGTGCTGGTTGACAACTGCTGAACATGACATGAGCCAGCAGTGTGCTCAGGTGGCCAAGAAGGCCAATGGCATCCTGGCCTGTTTAAGGAATAGTGTGTCCAGCAGGACCACGGAAGTGACTGTCCCTCTGTACTCAGCACTGGTGAGGCTGCACCTTGAATCTTGTGTTCAGTTCTGGGCTCCTCACTACAAGAAAAACATTGAGGTTCTGGAGCGTGGCCAAAGAAGGGCAGTGAAGTTATGAAAGGGTCTAGAGAGTACGTCATATGAGGAACAGCTAAGGGAGCTGGGGTTGTTTAGCCTGGAGGAAAGGAGGTTCAGTGATCTTATTACTCTCTACAACTCCCTGAAAGGAGGTTGTAGCAAGATGAGGGTTGGCCTCTTCTCTCAGGCAACCAGCAACAGGACAAGAGGAAACAGCCTCAAGCTGTGTCTGGGGAGGTTCAGTTTGGACATCAGGAAGAATTTTTTCACTGAAAGGGTGGGTAAGCATTGGAGCAGACTGCCCAGAGGGGTGATGAAGTCACAACCCCTAGAAGTGTTCAAGGAATGATTGGACGTGGCACTTAGTGCTGTGGTCTAATTGACAAGGTGGTGTCTGGTCAAAGGTTGGACTCAATGATCTTGGAGGTCTTTTCCAACCTTAATGATTCTATGATTCTATTCTATGGCTATATGACTTACAAGGAAAAACCTCTCTGAAACTATGAAATAGATGAACTAAAGTCCAGGAGGTTTTCTGTCATATGTTTTAGTGTTTGTTGCATCATATCTGCCATTTGGTTATATAGACAACTCTGAAGACCAGGTGGCACTTGCGATAAAGCACAAAGTCCCTAGTTATTCATAAAAGGTCATAGGAACCAAGATAGGTTGACTGAAGGAAAGTAAGAGAGATGTTCATGTAAGAAAGTGTGCAGGACAGATGCATGAATATTATTAAAAAAATTCATGGTCCCCGTGGTGAAATGAGCAGCAGGTGCAGAGTTGCTCCAAGGGAAATTAAACAGGCAGTTTGAAAGGGCAAATAGATAGTATAGCCCTGGGAAACATTCATTATAGCAGAGGAGATGTGAACGTTCCCTTAGCACACGCAATTACACTCTGCTGATTTGAAAACAACTGATTTTATTGTGAAAAATAAAGCCGTGAGTGGCCAAAAAGCCGAGAGAGCTCTTGAAAATTTCTGACGGAAACAAGTTTTCTATGAAATGGAAACACCAGACAAGTTTGGAGCTGTTAACAGCGGGCTTCAGGGAAGGCATTATTCTCAGCTTGTGGGACAAGAGCAGTGGAGAGTGCTGATCAGACAAAATTCCCAAAACCCAGGGGAAAGGTTTTTTTTTCTTCGTAGAAGACAGTAATTGGAAAGGACTAAGAAGATTTGGACAACACTGGTACCTCTACAAAATGAATACTTCAGTTTAGGGTTTTTTTAATGTCTCCAACACATTAATCTTATAAGGTGGTAAATGAAATCCTATTCTAGTTAAGGCCAAATACTGCTCCCCAAGAGATAAACTGAGAATAAATTCAATGATCTCAGTGGAGCTTGTGTGGATTATATTATCGTGTCATGAAATGAAAGTACAGTTTGGCTCTTTCTCAGCTAAGCAAGAGAATTGTCAACTTTATAAATGAAACCAGCCACATAGCAACAGCCTGGTTTCCCTCATCCAACACACACTCTGCTTTTAATTTCCATTTGTATTAAGGAAGCTTTATTTGGGTCATTAAGCATTTTTGTATCAGAACATCTGTCTTTGACTACGGAAACCAGTGATATGGCTTCCAAAAGTAGCAGGCATGTCATCAGTGAAAGAAGAAAAAGGAAGATCCAGAACAGCTTTAAAACATTGTAAAATGTGTTAGTTATAACTAATTATTTTAATCCATATATTAACTGACTGAATATACAAGATGAGTTGCAAGATTTTATAAATACATCAAAGAGTTTTGGTTACATCAAAAGACATTCACATTCTTTATCTATTATGCTTAGGGCTTAAGGTTTTCTATTCAAACCAGTTGTCATTTTTTCCTTTGAAGAGCAGATACTCTAAAAGAGCATTGACACTTCAAAAGAAAGTACCTTGTATATGGAGTAGCACTTAGTAAAAATTTAGTCTTATGTTCCCCTCTCCATACTTGCAGAAGAGAAACATGGAACTTGTTAATACTTATTGTCAAGAACTCCATTATGCTAAAAAGAAAATTCCTCATATTTGTGTCCCCTTCAGCCCATCCTATACTTGTTTGAGAAATAGGAAAGGCCTGGATTCACGCTTAATTGGACAGAAGAGCGAAATCATTACCCTTGCACTAGTTTATGTTGCTAAGCCTCACACTATATGTAGGGAACTTTATTACTCTGCAGTTATATTGCACTTTTAATTCTGGAATGATTGGTACAATGAAGAAGGTCTGAATCACTCACCTGAGGCTGAATCAAATCAGTGTTTTTAAGAAATTTCCCATAAGATTTCAGTGAACTTTGAGTTGTTCCCTCAAATGCTTACTAAGTCTAGCAGAACAGAGAGTTACATCTCAGAAATGTCAAAAGGTAAGGGTAAATGTAGTGCTTTTCCCAATCAGAGAATACTAAAATGGCCATAGATTTTGGAAAATAGGATTGTTAAGGAACATAATTAATAAGTGGGAGGCAATAAAAAGGTAGAGGAAGTTATATGACTGCAAGTGCAGAGCAAAACAAATTAAAACTTGCCAAAAGGGCAATCCTGCTAAAGAAAGGTTGTTACAAAAATTATGGACCCAAATCCTCTCAATTTAGGCTAAAACAGAAGGCAATACCCACAGAGTGGATGTTAGGAAACTCTGGAAGTTAGGACAAATGAAATATGTAGGAGGGCAGCACAGTGCTGGAACAGGTGCCCAGAGATATTGTGGGAAATCCCTCTGCAGAGGCTTTCGAGATGTGGCAATGCCAGGTCTGAGGACGGACAGCAGCCCAGCTATTTGAGCTAGGTGAGTCCAGAGGCTTCCTCCAGTGTTTCAACAACTGTTTTGGTGACTGAAAGGCAGCATCTGTTTAGAATCACTATGTGTTTTCTTTGGAATGAATTTTGCTTACAATATGGCAATACTTTGTTCACGTTGAACATGAAAAGGCAGGTCTGGTGTACTGGAGTGTGTTTGTAATCAACACAAACCTGTCACATTATTGGTAGTTTGTTTGAATTCATGTAGTAGAAGGATTTTGGTCAGCTTCTCCCGGCATCCTTGACACCTATGGAGAGGTTTCAAAAGGATTTTTGAGTCCAAGAATTGCTCCTTTAAGCACAGATGGGAGCTGGCCTTCCAAGTGTTAATAGTTCCCCTAGCCATCCATAACAGTGAATACCTTACTTATTGTATTCATTATTCCAGAGAAATTGCTAATCTTAAAAGGAAATGGTCATTAAAAGGAAGCATAACTATTTCATATTTGTATATAAGATTTCATTGCTGCCACTCCAACTTCTTATTATAGTAGGTAACTACCAGCTTCAACTCTCTACAATGGAGTTACCTCATTTTCTGCAGCTCTAGCCTAAAGCAGTCCGAATAATATACTAAACATGTATAACCTACATTACATCCAATAATTTTTAAAAATATGTGGACAAACACAACACCTAGTGTAACCTGAATAATTCAGTTAGTTAATACCTACTCTAAGAGGATGCATACATTTCAGAAAAGCGTGCAGTCTTGGTTTTAAAATTGCTGCTGCTGTAGAACTCACATTATTCTGAAAATCTCTCTCAGAGTTCACCTATTCCGGCTATTGCAATTTTGTATTGTACTCATAATTTTATTTTATTTCCTTTCAGCTTCCTTTCACTGTATTTTGTTATATCAAAGGTTGTCTCTATGTAAATAATGCCTTAGGTTGGTTTTCAAAGAATTTATAAAAGCACATGTTAACAATATCATATTGCATCTTATGTGCTTGAAATTATACAAATGCTTTAAAAACTGAATAGGAAAACTGGTTCAGCTTTCTCTTCCTTCTATTATTGCAATTAAATGAGATCAAACAAACTCAAATGAGAAAAGAAATCCATGACAAAAAGTACAGTATGAAAACTCATTCCCATGAGTTTAAAATGACAGTAACATCAGCTGGCTCATTGTTAATTTATATCAAAGGCAATGTTTAGTCATCTAGTGCAATTCAGTCAGTTGGAGATCAGAGTTTTGTCTGAACTATTTAACTCTTCTACAAGTTTAGAAAAGGAGGATCCCAGTGGTGCTTCTCTTCTAAGTGATGAGCAGAGGTTTAACCCTCTGACTCATATCAAATTTAATGCAGACTATGTTCCCAGGTCCCCACCTCTCCCTTCCCAACTCCCACTTCTCAATGATAGCACGTCTAAATAGTAAAAAAGCAAATGAGCAAATAACTTGGTTTGTTTATATTCCCATTAATGTCTGAAAAGAGCTATGATTGGTCTTTATAAATGTATTAACAAAGGAAATCCCATGGTGGAGAAAAGTGTTATTTAGGTTAAAGAACTGATATAACCTGTCTGTAAGGAAGCTTATGCTGATAATTAGAAGACTTCTAGACATTATTACAGTGAAGATCTGTAATAACTTTCTACTTGGAGGCATTAAGGCAAAAAAAAAATCTAATTAGCTGAAAAATAGAGCTTGATCAATTATAGACCTGTGGGGTTACGTGATGTGACTGCCAGCAATGACACAGGACTCGGCTCGTTGAAGTCTCTCTATTCCTTTGATTCTTACTGGAATATTTCAGCTCCTCTCAGTTGTTCTCCTGCCTGTCCAGAATTATTCATTTGGGATACCAGCTGTATTCATGATACTGGAAAGAAACAGGACTGACAATTTCATGAGACATTTCAGTTCATTACATCTTATTCCTCTCTGATCCAAGACCTCCAAAGCAGTAACTGCATCATCCTTTTTTCACAGCAAAGTGTGTACTTCTCCAACACTGGTGTGAAGCTCTAGAAGTGTGTTCACTAGGTTGGTGTAAATCTGCAGGTACATTTCTATTCTGCCTCTTCCTCTTTATGATGATCCTTGTGGGTTCCTTCCACCTCAGAATATTCCATGTTCCTGTGATTCTGAGATAATGACACTGCTCAAGACTTGCACAGATTTCTTTCAGTGATGATTTTCCCCACACTTTCCTGAGGAAAAGGGAAGATTCCTCTTCCTTATTCCACTGCCATGGGTATATGTACCCCATTTGGCATGTTCAGGGTATGACATCTCATCACCTGCACCTCTTACCTTAAACAGGGGCAGCTGCCTGTCTTCATCCTTAATGGTTCAGGTTTCCTCTTGCAATGAAGAGCACCTCTGAACCTCAAGAATCACAAGGGAACCTGTAACAATGTTTTCATTATATAATATGTCCTCCACGGGGCTTATAAAGCATTTTAAAGATTATACCAAAGATGGCTCTCCAACTGATTCTGTGCTTCCAGCTGGAGGCAAAGTACGCACGTCATTGACATTATGTGTAGGTACTTTGTACCCCAGACTAGATGAAGCTTTCCCACCTGACAAAACTTTCGGCAAAGGACAGAGACACAAAATATCCTGTGCCTTTTTAAGTTCACACATGTAAAAATGACAATCTGGGGCATATTTAATAGTTTATATTTACTCTCTCTCTTCTACCTTATAAGATGGAGTCATACCCATTAATCATCATGAAAATAAGCCCAAGCTATAAAGGAATGGCTGAAAAGAAGTTTTATCCTTCCTACTTTTCTTAATTTGAGGACTCTTTGCATCCCATAATTTTTAAATAAGACAGAACACGTGTTTGGTCTCATATCTTAATGTCCTTTAGATTTGGATGGATACAATTACCCCGGAAAGTGCTCTGGGCATGGTATCATTCAAACCTGCTTTAAACAGGATCAGATAACTAGGTAGAAAAAATTACCTGCATTCTAAAAAGCCTTGTCTGTAGTCACTTATCATATTTTACCCCATGAAATAATGAGGCAGATTCACCACAAGAGAAGATGCATAAAATAAAACAAAATAGCAATTTCTCTTTAGATATTTGTTTCTTCTTTTACTGTACACTGCTTGTTTTTTTTCTGTTAACCGACTCTAATTTCCTTCTCCCAGCTTGTAGAATCCATTCATTTTAAGGGGACATGAGCCACCCTAGAGCCATGAAGTTGAAGAGGTTACAGAATTTAATCAGCTTGTTTACATTATTCATCCTTTTAATTTTTAGCAGCCTACATTTTCTCTGTCATTCTCCCAGGGCATTATGGCAGCAGCAAAGCTTTTCCAGATGAAGCTGCCAAGCCTGAGCTTTTGAAAGTTCTCCTTTCACAGCTCAGGATGAATGCCACTGTGGTCATACTGGAGGAGACTCCAGATTAAAACAGGAACTATTTCAAGCTGTAAAGTTTGTAATGGAAAAGTGGTTGAAGTTGCTGTGGAATTAGGATATCCTCTTGTTTTTTGGTTGGTCTGCATGGGACATGTCCCAGGTGCTTCCCTCCTGGTGCTTAGACCTCCACTTTTATGGAGGCCTTTGCCTCACATGAAGACTCCACAGAGTTCACATGCCTTTCTTGTCTGTCCTGCTGCAGCTCTCCCGGACAAACTGTGGCTATTGTTGCCATGCAAGGTTTACCCTGGAGTCAAGGGGCCCAGGGGATATTGTTATTCTTTATCCTCTGCTTGTAACATAGCCAACTGCCATGGCAGGGAAGTTTTTGGAAGGACAGGCACTGGAGAGAACACACAAGTGTGACATGTAGGGAGCTCATGGGAAAGGATAAAGAACTGCTTTTTGGCTTCAGAAAGTATATCAAGAAACTAAGCAAAATAAAACAAGAAAGTGTTGGAGAAAGTCAGAAGAATTATTCTCCAGAAGAAGAATTCCAATGTCTGATGCAGAGATTTGGGACTTTGCAGTCCATAGCCCGCGACTGGGCTAACGTCAAAACCATGACTGTTTGTGGAGTAACGACCATCTGAGGAGCAGCCTTCTAGCACTTCAAGCCATAAAAGCTGCAGATGTCAGGAGTATCTTAAAGGGAAATAGCTTTAGGAATGAAGTGTTCGGAGAAATCTTGTTGAGACATACCACGCTGAAGATAAATCAACGCAATCATTCCTGGAAAGCCTGGCTGACAAATTTCCCTATCGCATAGTTTGCAGGGATAGCATAAAATGTTTCCTGCCTTATGCATGCAAATATTCCGGGTAATTTCGGTAAGACTCAGACTAAATCTTGGAATAAGGAAAATAGGATTCAGCCAAGAGTTTCCTAGTGCTTATGAAAATTCCCCAGGAGTCAGAAGGAGAATTATAGCTGTATCAAGGTAGTCTAGAATGTAAGAGGTAATGCTTGATATGGACTTTTCAGGGGAATTTCAAAATTGATAGAAGAGGTATTATTCTGATTAGATTCACTAGCTGCAGAGTGCAATTTCTACAACACTGTAGTGATTTTGGTTCTCCCCCATATTATGAAAACATCTTTCTAGAAGACAAAAATAACACATAAGTGAATATGGCATATATTAATTGAAAAATTATGTCTCAGTCTCCCATACATTAAGGTGATACTGCTAGACTCTTATTTACAATCTGTTTAAGGTCTTCGGTAGAGGTGATACAGTTGCTTATCCCAGACAATAAATAAATATACTGACTGAGAAGGAGGTTAAGTTTGGCTGCAAAAATACTGAACTCACGACAGCATGATTCTTCTGCAAAATTTCTGTCCTTCCAACCAGTGGTTAATGAGAACAGTGCTTAAACAGACAGGCCAGCCACCATTTATCCCATTTAGGGAATATGACTACCCACGCATATTGGAAGTATGTTTTTACTGCTGAAAGTGTAATTCTTTCAGGACAAAGACAGTTCTGTTCACAAAGAGTTATCTGTTCTGTAACAAGCTTCTGCCTCTAAAATACAAATTGCCAGCAGTTCCTGGCAGTGACCTGGATGTGGATGAGAGCTGAGGGGAATACCAGGAGGAGCTGGGCTCTGAAGAGACACTGTGGAGAGAGCATCTGGTGGTGGGTAACCATGACTCCAGCAACTTAAAGCTATACACAAGGAGACACTCCCCAGGAGTTGTCTGTTGCACTGTTGAATCAACTGCAGAAACAGAAAATGTCTCAGGACCCCTTGGGAATGCTTGTTGGCTACCTAAGCAAAGACACAATATTATATAGCTGTGGGTATCAAGTCCTTGTTTAGATCAGATTTATTTTATTATTTACATGTAAAGTTGCATTATGCTGATTGCTCACTTTAAGCCACACAGTAAGAATTAAAATAGGAAAGAAAAGACGTGGCATTTAGGATAAAATTTCCAGCGGTAATTATTTTGCTCCAGTCAAAACATTACCTTTTTTCCTAAGAAACAAGGATAGAAAAAAGAAACCAGTTTTCCCTGTGGCATCTTTCTGTGCTTCTCCTCCTACAATTAAGTTAATATGTCACATCTGCTGTACATCCTAATGCAAGAAGATAGTCAGGATCCTAAACGAATTCAAACAAGAGCAAGAGATCTGAGATGTTGTTCTGTAGCCCATAAGCAGTCTTTATTATGGCTAAGGTACGTGACTGGTACTTGTATCCTAGACATTTTCCCTGTGTATACAAGCAGTTCACATAGTTTAATTTTCTTGTTTTCCCATCACAAAATCTACAATAATTTTCATTTTTTCATAGGATTCCTAACGTAGTAACCAGTGATTAGTGTATACTTTATTGGCACGTGTCTATATCTCTAAGTAAAGAGTGGAAAGAGAAATCATTCAATGAAATGAAAAAGGATCTGAAGTTGCCTTAAATGTGTTTAGTAAGTGATAAGATTTTGAATTTTTAGACTTTTAAAATAATAACTTCGACTTTTGGGAAAAAAAAAAAAGAATCAGTCCACCCAAATACTTAAAACCTAAGTGGAAAAAGAAAGTTTTGGCTTACAACTTCTAAAAGGATCATTCAGCCTACTCTAGTCTGCAGGAATCACTAAAATTGTGATGCCAAATATCTGTTCCTAGCCCAAATTGTTATATATAACATGCCAAAAATGTGTCTAGAAGAACTAAACTGCCTGAGGTTAAAATGTTTTCCCTGATTTACAATGTTTGGTTAAAAATGTATTTAGGCCAATGACAAGCAAAGCAGGGTGTAATTTAATTTGAAAAGAAGTTACTTTAATGCTGAAAAACTCACTGAGAAATTTCAGATTCATAAAAGATAAAGGGAAATGCTGACAAACCGTAACTGTCACAATGCCAGAGAATAAAATGGTCTTAAATAATGTGCATATTTTGTGAGGTATTCTTTTTATAATTGACAATAGAAATATGTATACTTTGCAAATTCTAATAATGGCAATCACTGCAAGATCAGCAAGGGTTTATATATAACTTCATCTGCATAAAGCAACTGCAGTGAGCTTCATCCCATCTAAATTTAATGAATTTACAGATCAAGCTCGGTATTCAAACACTTGTATTTAGGTGCCTGCCTTACTCTTCGGATATGAGTAAGGTATTGCAGTAGGTTGAACTCAGGTCTAGAATTATTTTTCATCACCTGAATAGCTCTTAAGAACCAGGAAGGGGCAAAGTTCAATTGCCTGAACAGGCCTTTTGGGATGGTAAACATTTTCTTTATTTAGGTATTTTCAACTATACTACACAGCTGCAGCTGCTGCTTCAGAAAGTCATAGGTTGGATCTGCCAGCCTGCAGTGGCGACAGCCTTGGATGCCATGGAGAACGTCATTTGGCACTAGCAACCTAAGTCTGGGTAACTGAGTCTCACCTTTTGTTTACTGTGGTTATTAGAGACTCAATTCAGTTGCCTAAATAAGGGTGGCCTAAAAATAGTCTATTTCAGAAGACTCAAAACGCCAGGAGAATCTACTCAGGCACAACAAATATGGGTCAGGCCTTAGGGAAGACCCAGGCTACGATGGGCAGGCAGCCAGCAGACAGGCAAAATATCTTACCTAGAGAATCTTAAAAGGCACTGGATGCTAAGTTGGAGCAACTGAATAAAGCTGTCAATTTTCATTAGCTGTAACAGGAACACAACTCTGAATCTGGAATTGAATTTCTGTCTGTGTCCTGTCTTAAAGCTGATTATCCTAGCTCCCTCCATAGTCAGCACAGAAAGATGCTTCCAGGGTCACTCACCTTAAATGTTTATTTCAATGTGGAATTAACTCTTCTGTAGAAAACCCTCAGCCACTCTGTGTTGGTTGGGGGGAAGAGAACCTATATGAAAAGCTTGAAGGAAAACAACAAAGGGGAGATGAGAAAAAGTGCTGTCTGCATTGTGTATCAATTTTTCAGCACATCAGCCTCTTTCTTCCCTTTTATTGGTTCAGATAAAATATATTGAGTTCAATGGAAAATCTCTAAGTTTTAATGAGAACAAATGTAAGTTCAAAGAGGCGTCAACTCAATGAACTCAAAAGGAGTTCTGGGTAGTAATACACCAGGCTGTTCTGCTTTTATAGCCTGTTATAACTTAAATACTTGGTGGTCTTGTATTTGCAATACACTGAATTCTGGGCAATTGTTTCAGAACCACATATCAATGCCAGATCCTTTTGTCTTTTGTATTCTTATACAGGCTACCTAGAGATTAAATTGGCCATTTTTGTTCCTCTACAGTCTGTTACTGTCATTTTTAGAGAATGCAGGCACATGTAAATTCTCCTGCCTGAGCAGGTCTCAGTACAGAAGCTGCTCAGGGGTTCAGAGGCAGAATCCTACCTCTGGTTGTTGCTGTTGCCAAGCTATAACGATATATTTTTAAAGCAAAGGTTCTATGCTTAAAAGAAATTTCATGACAGGAACTGTTTTTCCACCTTTTGAAAATTGGGGCTGGGGTGGGAGTGGAGTTGCTATTTGGTTTTTTTGGCTCTTTTAAATACAGAAACCCAGGTAATTTTATGACTGCTTCTGGATCATACTTTGATTACATGTCTCCTTAAGAATGTAGAATGTAAGAATGGTAGCAGAAAATTGAAAGCATTGTCTTTGTTTCATGGTTTTTTACACAGAAAAAAAAGCAAAGGAAAAAGCTTCTTGTTGCAGAAAATAGTCTCCACCTCTCTCCATAAGACATAGATTTTTAAAAAATTTATTGCAGCTCTCTGGTACTTGAGTAGCTGGACAGCTTAGACTCAGTAATGTGTCTTTACTTACAAAAATATGCAGTTTCTAGGTGCCGAAACGCTAATAAAAGAGAGTAGCAAATACTGCTGTGCTAAACTAATTTAAATTGCTATGCTCACTAATTTTCCTCTGTACTCCAAATTAGATTGCTATGGACTTTACCATAAAAATACTGAATGTTATCTGTAGTACTAGTCCAGACTTAACCCAACTCACTTGTGAAGTATTTTGCTCTCAGGAAGGCCACACATTGTTGGACAAAATATGTTTACAAAACACGGTTCTTCAAGTGATTTCTGACCACACATGTTTGGTATCAGATACATACATTTTTAATGCTGTTCATCAGAAAGAGGTATGATGGTTCATAGGGTAAGAGTTTTCAGTGGTTTTTAATAAGTACAGTGATACAACATATTGTGAAATTGAGATAAAGTGTCATGCCAAAGGCATAATCAATATGAGAATAAGATTGGGATTTGATAAAATATGAGTTTGAGGGAATAAAATATACAAGGAGTTAGCAGAGGGGTCTGGATGAAAATAGGCATCTTAGTTTTAATTCTTAGGAAAAGGAGAATACTTAATTTTGATTCAGAGCTGATTCATGTTTCAGATAAAACTTTAGGCTGTAAGTCTCTTTCAGACCCATTCAAATATGACAAAGGACTGCACTAGGGTAAGACAGCAGCTGAAAATAAAAACTTCATTATTATTTACTTTCTCACAGTGATCACCCAGTATCGAGAGAGAGTGCCCTTGTAGGCTGTACCTCATGCCAGGAGGGCAGGGCAAGCCCTCTGTGTGACCCTTCTCTGGGGGAGGATTCATGGGAGCAAAACATCTGACCCTAGGGAGAAGTTGCTGAGATGCCTTTCAGTTCAGTTACAGTATTTCCTCTCGGCAGCACATTTCACAGCTGAGCAGAGACCTCATAACATCTAACGGGCATCTAACACCCGATGTGGGCAAAGCCAGCAGCTGTGCTCTTGTGCTCAGTCATATCCCCTCCTCTCTATGAGTTGTTCCTGTGTTGACTCAGTTCTGAAATCTCACAGTTTGATGTTCTGATGTGAAAAAAGAAACTGAACTCAACTGTGCGATGCCGGGAGGAATAGCTGCAGCCTGCCGGTTTGTCAGACGGCTGTGTCCTACTTCAGATTTTCCCTCAGAAAGGATGATTTCGTTCCTCTTATAAAAATAGACTCTAGATTGTTTTTACACTCATGCTTTTGAAAACATTGCCATTATGTAATTCTTTACATTTTGGAAAATATGTGTAAGTGTGTTAGAGCCCCAAATGCTACATTTTTGTCCCTGACGGTTGGATTTCCAGCACCTGAAATGGTAAAGCCCCACCTCCATACCCCATACATTTCAGTTTTATCCTTCTGGTTTTTACTTGCCCATGCCTGCAAATGAAGACCTAGGTAAACCTTTTCAGGATGCTAATGGTGAACTTCCCAGTTCCCACAACAGTGCTAGCAGGGTGCATGGCTACGAGGAGAAAAGGAGGAAATTAGCCTGTCACTCTGGGAAAGTGTTGCCTTCTGATACAAGGAGCCATCTAATCTCAGTAGCCTTTCTAAACAGTTTGTATGAAAATGAAAACCAAAATAAAAAAAAACAACAGAGGGAAGGAAGGAAGAAAAGCATTTCTGTTGTAAATTGACCGGAATGGTTGTATTGGGTTTCTGCTGATAAAATCTCTCCACAGCAAAGGGTTAGAAGGAAAAAAGGAGGCTTTATGCCTTATTAGAAGGAGAGAAAACAAGACACAATGATGAAGCTGAATATGTAAGCAAGCTTCTCCAAACATATCTGAATATTTGGGGATTTATATTTTATGTTTTTCTACTAGCAACACATCTACCAGTTTCTCTTTTTTTCAGTTATTTTGATGGGGTTTTTTTCTGTACGTGGCTCAGCTATTTATGAGTGTCCAAAACAGAGATCATTATCTCTACAGTCAGAGCTAATAGGAATTCACTAGACTGCTTTAAAAGTGAATTAAAAATTACGGAAAGCAGACTGGATTCTGGGTAACTATACCAGTAGTGTGTTAGTAAAAGCAAGTTATTTTAACTTAGGCCATACAAATAACATTTATGTATAAAAATTCAAATGTTCGGTCTTTACTGCATTAGCAATATGCACAATGAAATGCCTTTGAGAAATCCGTGAAATGAACAACATGTTTAGTACCAATAGATTGTGCAAAAGAGAGATAAACTTCTAAATGAGCTTTTGGACATGAGGTTAATATTCAGTGGGGAGGTGTTAAAAACATGAAGTTTTAAAAAGTTAAAATGTAAAATTCCTTCCATCATTCTGGAACCATGTGGTTCAGAGATACATTATATTATCAGTATTGGTCCACTGACACACTAGGTCAATGAGGTAGTGAATATGATTTGATAAACTGGAAAACACAAAATCTAAGAGCTTAATTATTGAGGTTACTATTTCCTAAAGCAGCAAGAGTGCCAAAGAAAGTATAAGGAGAAGACTTAAAACTTTCAATAAGGGACATAATGACCTGGAGTATGTATATTATACGTTTTGCCCTCAGGAACATACAGGACCTGTGATTCCACAGTATGAAGTCTCTGGCAGCAATATTGGCTGCAGATATTCCCATTACTATCTTTTCCTAAGTTCATCTCCTCAGTCTCTTGAATGAATAGACTGCACTCCATTGGGGAACCAGTCTGTTTAATACAGTTTATGGAAAGTTTTTACGGTTTGGTTCTTTTTTTTGGTGGAGTTTGTTTTGTTTTGGGTTTTTTTTCAAGCTCAGAAAAGCTGCACAAAGACTGGAGCATGAGCCACTACTACCAATTCATACTATGTATTATGAAATCTATTAACCTGTATCTAAGAGCTTAATATGATAAAGCTGGTGCCTTGCTGATGAGAACAAAGACATTGAATGAAATTAGAATGGGGAAAAGATAACTACTCAGAAGCATTCTAAAGTTTTGAATGCCATCTTTGTCTTACCCTCAGTCAACCACCTCACGTCCTTAAATATGCAGTTTCAGTCAGTACTTGTTTATCTTTTACTGGTAATAGTTCTGAGTTTAACCAGCCAAATTACTTTTAAAAGGTAAGTTTTACATTCTTTATAACTCCAAGGATTGGTGTGGGAACTTCAAAAGCTAATTTTATGATTTCAAGAAAATTTCCATCATACAGGAATCTTCCTTGCATGCCTGATATATTTCAGTCAGCAGAAATGTTTTCTCTAGGCTGCTACTCTGCAGAACCAAACTGATTCCCTGCATCTCAGAGCTTATTACTGTCCAGTCATTTTTGGTGTTCTGAACATGACAAAACTGGATAGAAATGCTCCTTTGGAGAACAAATTTTCTCATGTTTAGCCAGTTAAATGTTTAGCTAGTCACTTAACGAGAGAAAAAATTAATGTAAATAATTGCAGGGATTAAAAAATAATTATTATGTTTAAAGACAGATGCACAGAGATAGGTAAAAAACATGTCTGTTGACTCTGGATTTTGGTAAGCTCTGTAAGGGTTTCCTACTTCTATTTCAACTAAAAAGTTGTTGGCTGTCAGTGGGGATGCTTTTCTTCTAAATAGGATAATGCACAGAGGAAAAATACTTGTCATACATTTTTTTCCATACAGAGCGATCCATTACTAAGGAACTCTTCCCACCTGGTGCTTCTTATGATTCACAGACTTTATCCAAGTGATAAAAACCACATAGTACAACAGCTGGCTGACCATCAGAGTCTAACTTCTTTTCTGCACTGAGATACTTTTAATATTTTCTGCGTAAGGGCCAAGCAAATGTCTTGCTTGTAAATACAGATATTTACTGAAGATAAATAAAATGTCCTGCTAATGACCTAGTACTTCTGAATGCTATTTTCAGAGAACTACTGGATTTCTGGCCATAAGTTGAATAACAACTTGCCTGTATTATATTGCAATAAATAAATGAAAGTTTATATTCTTCCTAAGGCTCTTTATGTTTGTCATACCTACATATTATGTTACCCTAAGTGTCTTTATTGATTGTCATCTTTCGAATACCCATTATCTTGTAACTCGGTTAATGTCACAAATAGCTTTTTGCAAAGAGTTTCAAATATGAATTTAGAGATACACTGAAGTCTATAGAGAAGTGCCTAATTTTGATGAATTAGTTGTTAGTGATTGCAACAAGTAACTCAGACAAGTGGAATAGAGAATCTGCAAATGCAGAAATTATGATAAATAGGTGGTAGAACAAACAAAAGGTACTAATTCAAACCCTCTGAAACACAATGTGATACAGATGCGAAATAAAGCAGAGCCAATGTATAGTAAGGAACAGATGGAATTCCTGCATCACAGAACAAATCAACAAAACATTTGGAAATTATCAGGAAAAAGCAAACAAACAAAAACATTCCCTTAAATCACAAGCCATTAGTTAAAAGAAGCTGGAAAACAGAGGTATTGTGAACAAAAATTAGTATAACTGAAAAAAATGGATGGGATATAATGTCCTTAAGGAGCAGCTGAACAATGTCCAGATGACATTACATCTCCAAGGCATTATGTGCACATGGCAAAAGACGGGTGTTTGCAAGGGTTAATTAAACATCTTCAAACACATTTAAAACATATACAGTGTCCATGACAGTGCAGAATTCAAAATGGGTTGATGTGTTCCAGCTGGATACGTGGGCATCATAAGCATCTGTACACAACAAACTAAACCTATGTAGATGTGAGTATGTCCAATCCCCATGCAGTGTAGGAAACCCATTCCTGCCCAGGCGCTTTGCAGGGGCACCGTGTCTACTGAGGAATGCTCTCACCAGTCCTGCTTCCAGGCTCTGCTGCTCAGTGGGCTGTGCCCTCTGTGGTGCTGCTTCAATGGGCACGCAGTCAAAGTAAGCCACCTCACAAAGACCTGTTGTGTAAATAAATCCCTGTTTTCATTATATCGGAGGAGAATACTCTGCTTTCTTACTGACAAGTCAGGACACCTTTTCACTCAGTGCACATGTTTCTCTAGAAAGCTCCTCTTCTTTTTCTTTTTTCTTTTTTCTTCTTTTTCTTTTTCTTTTTCTTTTTCTTTTTCTTTTTCTTTTTCTTTTTCTTTTTCTTTTTCTTTTTCTT
>JAWWLV010000001.1:97775460-97788587 GCA_035041135.1 Platyrinchus mystaceus
TGGATGGCCTTAGGGGCTGACGAGCTCCATCTACCCGGGGGATTGTCCCTGAAGCAGGACCGGGAATCGAACCTGCGTCCTTGGCGCTGAGAGCACAGCATCTTAACCGCTAGACCACCAGGGGTCCCCAAAGAGGAGCGCAGTATTAACTAAAGAATTCACCATTACCATGAGACAGATTTCCTTTCTATGTCTCTCTCAGGTTTTACCATTACAAAGGAAAACCAAGGCATGCAATATCAAAAAATTAGCATACTATTTATCTGATATTTACCATTATACCTGATTATATACAGTGTTACACCCCACCTCCAGACATTCAAGTCTTTGAAGACTCTGTAATTTGTTGATTTATTTTTCATGACAGATAGAAGTTTATCTTTCTGTTGCTCTTTGTTTTAAAATGAAAAAAAGTAGAAGCTGGCATTTGCCTAGAGGAAGATCCCGTTTTAGTTCTTGCAGACCAACAGGCACCTATTTAAAAGTGAGCACAAGCAGAAAATGAAACGTCTCTGTCACCTCTCAATGGCCACCAAATAAAAAACTGAATACATTTTTTTTCCCTGTGACCTTTGATACAGCTTGATACATGCATATTCTATCCACTAATCTGTTTGAGGAGAAACTTCTTACTTGCCCCATCACTGTCCCTCAGGAGAGGAGCTGCTGCTTGGACACGATGGTATTTCTCTAATTACTTCAAGGACCATTGGAGAATGATTGTGCTGTTTTATTTAACAGCCTGCTTGCAAGCAAAAGCCCGTACTAGAGAAGCAGGAAGCAGACCATATGCTCTTTTTTCATGTCCACGAGAGACAATTAAGTTAAATTATAAAAATGTTTGTCTCAGGCTCCTTTGCCCATACTCCAAGCTGGCCTAATGTGCTCCGGCCCAGAAGACAAGGGCCCTGTACACAAGCTCATATACATTGTCACTAAGCCCACGCTTCCTGCTGGTCTTGGCAGATTCTGTCTAAGGAGACATGCTGCCAGTGTAAGTAGAGATGCTATGAGCAGGAGAGTATGCATATGTTGACATGAGAAATATGTTTTTGAATAAAGGCAAACTCTAAACACAAAACCACAACACATACAGATGAATGTTTTTATTGATGCAATGACAAAGTACAGGCAAATTTATGAGATGTTAAGTAACGACATATTTTTTGTTGAATTAAAAAAAATAGAAATGAAAAACTAAATGAAAAATTATTATCAGGAATAACACTCAAGTTTCCACCTAAAGGTACTGAACCGATTCCATGAAATGCAAACCAAAGAAAATAGAAACTGTCCAATCACAATTAACAGAGCCTCCTACTGCTTGTGTTTAATGTTAAAAATTATGATACATCCACAGAGAGACAGCTGTTAGATGCTCAGAGATACTGTTACTGACCCCAGTAGGAAAGGTTAACATGTACCATGAATCTGAATATCATCGGAGTGCTTATGATAATGAAAGCCATATGATACAATCAATGCTTCAAGGAGATTTAATTTTAATGAAAGATCTGAAAGGCTCAGCACAGAGCCCCGAGGCTCACTGACACTCACAGAACTTGCAACTGAAAGAAAGCTTTATTAGCACATGGCTTCTAAGGGGTGGTGGTTACAGGGTAAGACCCAAATCTTATCCCAATCCATGGAGCTTCTCAGACAACAACTGTTGAAGTGATGCCAAAGGCAGCTGCTCAGCTGAGCAAACCTGAAGAAAATTCAAGGAATGTCACTCAACATCCTTATTCCTCAAAACAGCTGGCCTAAAAATACAAATCCACCTGGTTATATGCTAAACAAATGGTCAGTTTGAGACTGCATATGCCAAAGGATGTGTGGAAGGAAAGACCATAAAAATAAGTGTAAGTTTTAATGAACTATAGGGATACTAAACACTTGGTTCCAGTCATAATGGGAGCTTCATATCAGACTTAGAATTCTGATGTGAATCCAGAATGTCTCACTGAACTAATAAAACTGAGAATTTTTGACCTGGTTTCCTTCCCTAACAGTTCAAACTCTTAAATTAGTCCCATCGCGGCATGAATAAACAATCCTTTCCAACCCTAACAATTAATTCTCGAGCTGTTGGTCCCTTACCTGACCAAAGCATACATTACATTATATTACTGATGGATAATAAATGTATCACATACAAGTTCTGTTTTGAACTCTAATGTAGACTCTCAATAGGGACACTTAGGGTATGTTTAGTTATATGTAAAGATTTGCAGAATTCAAGTTGTGCATTGTTGTATTGCATTCCTGAATATTCAAAAGGTCAAAAAACTTTTTCTTCTGCTGAGGCATATTTCTATGACTTCACTGTTCAGCTCTGTCACTAAGATTTTTTTAAAGGCTCTAAGGTCATTAGAAAGCTAAGATGAGCTACACAATTTAAAAAGGGTTGTATAGGGAACAGTCATTTACAGACAAGGAAATGACTAATTGCACTGGACTTTAATTTCAGTTCAGTGGTATCTCTCAGAGATACTATTTCCTGTCAATGACTTTTAAAAATGCAGAAGTACTGTAATAAATTTGCTTCAGAAATACGATTTCAGTATCACTGATAGGATAGAGGCATCTCTGGAGATCTCAGAATCCCAAAGTAGAAAAAAAAAAATCAGCACCCTTGGATATGCTATTCAGTAATTAACACCCACCCTGTTTTGGAAAACATGACAGACAATTGCAAATTCTGTGTTAGACTTGGTGTATATATGTTCCACAGATAAACTTCACAGGAAAGATTTTTGTAAAACGTTGGTGTGACTGTGAATCTTTTTCCTTTGTTCTTATGCTAATTAAGGTTTTTTTCCCTAAAAGCAACTCAGAAAACACCAATGAGATATTTTTCTTATATTTGTAAATCAGTTAGGAGTCTTCCAGAAAAAGTCTTAGAACAGTAATAATAAAAAATTTGCAGAGTTGTAATGTAACCTGAATTTCCTAAAATGTTTTCAGGAATATTTCAGTGGTGGATTGATAACACTGCCTCATCATTACACCATTTATATGTCATTATAGCACATAGCAAGAAACAAGCTACAAGCAAACCCCCGAGTTTGGCTTTCCTGGCTGTACACCAGCCCAAATTTTACAGAAAAAGTGATGAGGGGTCCCCATCTCTCCAGGATCCAGTGAATAGGGTGCTCTCACTGTATGTGGTGACTTGGCCAGGTGCTCAAATAAGTAACACCTGTAATTCCAGAGCTTTCCATTTGCTGTAGAAGCCATATAATCACTAGTCTAGTTGTGCAAATGAAAGAAAGTATTTCAAGCACTAAATGTGATTATCTCAGGACACCTGCTGCAGAAGTAGCTCCCTAAGCAAAGACACTCATCCTAGGACAGACAGAAATGACATTCTGATCAGACTTTGATGCAACAGCACTGGCAAACCCCTGCCTGGAAGCCTAATGAGTCCCCATGCAGGGTGTAGCTCTCTTCAAGCCTCTAAATGAGCCTTGTAAATTTGACTTCTGGGCTTCTGGGCACTGTGGCAACACCCATCACATCACTATGGGTCCCATGCTGAATGCCTTATAGGATGCTTACTCACGTGCATGGCACATGTGTGTGCATGTGCACACGAGTTCTCATTTATTCAATCATTTATTTATATACAAAAGTATCTTCAATATAACTACATTATTAACCTGTTCTTTATATATTATGTATAAGGCAAAAGTGCAAGGACAAGACTGTGAGCAGTTTCAACAGGTCAGCTTGAGTCCATTTCTCTGTAAGCATACATAAAATATATGATGGCATACCATAAAAGCTTCAGAATTTTTGTTGAGAAGAGTTTGTCAGATGATCTGAATGGAGACTGAAGAAATTGTGAAGGACACGTCCAGCTAGCAAAGGTAGCCAAAAGGCTCAGCGCTTGGTGCAGCAGGTGGTGCAGAAGAGTGTGTAAGAGGGGGACAGAAGCCCTGTACATGTGCTTGGCAATGGTGGTGACCTGACAGAAGGATGCCAGCACTCATGGGATCAACTTCTCTGGCACAGGGACCCAGAGTGATCTCCCCCAGGAGGATGGAGGTCCAGAGCACTAAAGGGTGCCCAGTGACTCCCTCTGGGCCAGGGCAGAGGAGGTCCTCACATGCAGCCTGTGTGCATGAAGTAAGGCTCCATGTCAACAGGGAAAGGAGTTGGGCTGCATGGCCTCAGGGAGGACAAAAAAGAGGGGAAATGGTAGACTGGGATGGTAAGCAAACAATTGCAGAGTGATAAACACAGGACAGACTTTGCAATCTACAGACTGGGATCATGGAGGCCCTGTTCAAACATATGCATGCAGATGGTGACATGCCAAGAAGGCAGCAAAAAAAAAAAAGAACTATAAATGAACAGTGAGGTGGATTGAAAACTGTCTGAACTGTGAGACTTAGGTGGTTGTGACCACCAGCACAAAGTCTAGCTGGAGGCTGGTCACAGAGGATCAGTGCAGTTGCCTGTTTAGTATCCTCCTTAATGGTCTGAATGTTGAGAGGGAGTGCACTCTCAGCAAGTTTGCAGGCATTTGCTACAACACTGGAACAAGTGACTGGTATTCTAGATGTGTGCTGCCATCCAGGCATCCTTTGCAGGATGGTTAAATGGGCAAGGAGTTACTACACATGGAAGCACCCATGCATAACTTGCAGACAATGCGAAATACTGACATGCTTACAAATAATGCAAACACACACACACACACATTTCTTTGGGCATCTATTAGTTCACTTCTTATCCTGAACTTGCACATTGTCTAAGAAAATGGAGCTCAAGCCTTCTGTGGTGTCACTGTTTCCAGTGATAAATAAAAACATTTGCTAGCTATAATGAAAGATCAGACAACCATAGTTTACAAAAACTAATTACTTTCGGTGCAGCAGCCTTTTTTTTTTTGTCTAAAATTAAGTGATATTATAAGGTACATTTTTGCATATTAAATGTTTTCTTGTTTAGTTAGTGAGAGTTTCCAATTAATGCCCCATACAGAGGTGAGAAGAAAAAAAAAGTCCTCATGCAATTTAGAAAAAATACTAAGCAATCCAGTCTCACTTGAAAGGGATTTTTCCACCAACTAAGAATGTATTCATTTTTGGGTCAGCTTGTCTGCAGCTGGAAGCTTTTAATATTTCAGCTGAGTTCACCAGGCAATGTGTTACTCCAGTCTTTGCAATTACCAGGAGGAATGCAGGAACTGTCAAAGCATCTGTTTTCCTGCACTTGCATACATAAAGGCTTTCTAAAAACCACAGGTACCTGAAGCCCTCAACAACTACTGCAGTACCAAGGATAGGGAAGAAGAGACCATGGTTTTCTTTCCTCTTTGTATCCCATTTGCTGTTTGCGATTTCATCTCTTATATAGTGCTTTTGGTTATAGTCCATGCTCAGCTCCTTTTATTTGTTTCTCCCATGTTGCAAGTGCTATTTTATTTCTTGTTTCTCCTCTTCTTTTCATTGTATCAACCTGCTTTTAAAGCTAGGAACTTGCTAAACTTCTGATTTTCATCTGGAGCCTTTCTGGCTCTGATGCAACATCTGAAGATTTTTGACCATGATTTTGAAACCCTGCTGTGACCCTACTCTTCCTGATGTGGAAGGGATGACTTAGAAAGAAATTGAAAGCTTCTGCCTGCTCAGGTCTGTGCCCACAGTCTCTGTATGATGCTGGGATAGTGGTTGTAAGTGGGGAGCTCCAGCATATGAAGCCACAGTAAAACAAGACTATTTGGGGAAGGAAAAAAAAGTGAATACTTAAAAATTTCCCCAAAAAGGGAGTCCCATGAGGTTACAGAACAAAAAGACAGCAAAAAGATGAAGAAAAAAACGTCTGTGGAGAACAGAAGTGCCTGTGGTGACACATTTTAAGGAGAAAGAGAGATATGAGTAGAGTGGGAACGAACAAAAAGAATTATTCCCATTTGCCTTTCATCTGGTGGTGGAAAAAAAGATCCATGATATACTCCTAGGCACATTGTCAGATGAAAAGTAACTGAGAGTTAGAAGAGAAAATTATGGAGGATTTACAACATAGTTATTAGAAAACCCAACTAAAGCTGTGAAGAGCCATGGGGTAATAATGAAGGGCAGCCATTGCTAACAGTAGCTAGATTTACTTCTGATATGCTGTAGAGAGAAATGCCTCTTGGTCCTGAGCACAAGACAGATTTTTTTACTTCCTTGTGCCCTGCGGTGTGTCTCAGTGGAAGAATGCAGGATTGTTTCACAGACATTTAAATGAAGATCTAGAACTTGCAGAGAATATTCTTTAAAAATAGCAAAAAGTTGCTAAAGACCAAGGAAATCTTAATAAAGCTTTGGAGCAAAATGGGTAGTTTTAATTCCTTATGATGTCAATAATTTGTTCTGCAATTACAGCTGATACAGTAATAAAGATAAATGATAGTTAGCTAAATTATCTAGAAGGCTAATTGTCTCCTTAAATCACACAAAGACAACCATTTGCATATGGCAAAATCCTGGCATGTTCATTAGTAGTCTTGTCATTTGTGCTGATTTTCCAACAATGTACCAGCCTAATTTGGTTTTGGTTTGTTTTTAGATGCAAATATAAAAACAATGAATCCAGACTCTGGTCATTCATGTTGAGGCTTCACTTGTTTTATGACATTTTCTGCAGGACATTCAGTGAAGCTGGGAGGAGATCAACCCTTTCCTGTTTCAGGGTTAATACTTCTGGTCCAATCTGCCCACATGAACAGGCACAGAAAGGCTCTCCTCTGCGCCAGCAATGTCTGGCCCCAGTAGGGGAAGCTTTGTGTGGTCCTGGGAAATATGGATTCCCAGCCCAACTATTCAGTCTCTCTTCAGCTCTTTAACCTCAAACATTCACTGCACCACCCCAAGCAAGGCCATAGGAGTCTTGCCAGTCTTGGTATTGCCTTGCTAGATAACCCATCACAAAACGTGGAGATCTCAGTTCCTTGGGGCTGCTTTCTTTCCTGGGAGTGAACATAGCTTCTGCTTGTTCACATACACACTAATGCCTTTCTGTGCACATTCCATGGCTTGCTGTTTAGTTAAGGGGCTAGCTAAATACTTTTTCACTTCTGATTTTTGGCAAACAGTGCAGTGAATGTAGAAGATTAGGAACTGTGGACTGTTGGAAGCTCTATACATGACACAACTGTGTAAAGGCTGTCTTTGTGTGTGAGAATGTGTCCATCTCTCTCTCTCTCTCTCTCTTTCTATCTGTCTATCTTTGCCTGTATCAATTATCTGTATTTTCATTTAATTTCTCCTTAAGTATAGTATGATCAGCCCCCAGTAAAGGCCAGTTACAGGTGACATGCAAAGACCGAATATTCTTGAATTAAACCTCAAACCAGCCTGTTGCAAAGAACTCTCATCTCGCTTTTCAGAAGAAATAAACTAAATGTGACAGGAACTCACAGGGGTAGAAAACTTTCAGTTGGTCTGGTAGGTATTAACCACCTCAATACCCCAGCATAATGAAACTTCATTAAACACAATGAAATTCTAGAAGCCTCTAGGATTATGTGAGCTGCCTCCTACAAAGCAGATTTGTACTCTCCCTGACTGCTGAAAGGTGGTGGAAAAACTACTGTCTGCTTCTAATGGAAATTATCAACACCTACTTCAAAGAAGCTAGCTTGTCAGGCTCCCTGAAAACAGCCATAATTTCAAAAGCAATAAGGAAGCTAGAAAAGCCAAGTCACCCATTTCCCTATTTCCAGTCTGGGGAAATTGATGGGAGGCAGAGAATGAAAAGCATGTGACATCTCCCATCATGCTTTGTAACTGGGCTGAACTGGTCTGCAAGATACTATAATATTACTTGGGCCATCCTAAAGCTCCTATTGTTTGACTCTCTGCAGCTCCAGAACCATAGAAGACGAGTTAGAGAGTCACCACACCTGGAGTAATTGGCATTAGTGTGGTTTCAATTATAACTTCTTAAAAGCCAGTGATTCATGGTAGGCAATCGTCTTTCTAGCCCAAATGCTCTTTTTTACATATTTTCAAAATATAAAGATAATATTTGGGATTATGATGCAATGTAATGTCAGACCCATAGAAGGCTGATGCTGCTCTGGCACAGCCAGAAACATCCTAAGATTGCTTTATCTCTTGAAGGAATCAGCATCTGGAGGAAAAGCCACTGACTCAGATTATCCATGCCAGACTTAAATAATGCTACTTGAAAGAAAAGAATTAACTAGCTGAAATACCAGACTCCTCTACTTATAATAGAGACTGGATATATTTATAATATGAAGGCTGGATAAAAGCAGATGCATTTGACATTTGTATGGACAATCGATCTTAGCAGTGCAAAAGACCTTATTTTAATCAGCAGCAATGAAATTAATCTGATCCAGTTCAAACTAATTTAAAATAAAGTTGTGAGTTCAGCTAATCATCTAGACTCCTTTTGTATTCTGTGAAGACTTACAAACATTTATGAAAGGTGACCCACCCTACCCTGGGTATTCAGTAGCAGTTGGAATAATCACTCTTTAGAGGTATCTGTCCTTCTCTCTTGGCTATAGCAGGAAGCTAAGTGCTAGTTTAGGCCAAATGATTGGCATTTAATTGGTAGGCAAGATTAATCCCAGTTCATTTTAAAAATTCCCTGGCCACAACATGCTTAATCCCGTCCCTTGAATTCTGTAACATACTTCACTACTGCCTAGAGGTGAAAATGAAGTGTGTTTCAAGCTTTGGAACACAGAGACAAATTTCTGCCTTGTGCTAAATTGCTGGGGTCACAGTAATCCTTCATCTCAACTTTTCCTGGATTCCAGTTTGTGGCCATGATTACTTTGAAACCTGGATTTTACTTTTCAGTGGTGACAATGAGCTAGGTCTTACAGACACAAAGATATCCCAGGCAAAGGCCCTAAGGGACATGAGACTTTTTTCTTGCTGGTGTTCTGTTACTTAGGGGCTTCATGTGTAGAAGGATGCTGAATTTTCTGTGTTTTTCAGAGCATAAGACTGAACCACAGACATTTAAGGCCATGACCTGTCTTGCAGGATAAAGATTAAAAATTATCCTAGATTGAGAAAGGACTTTTAAAATGATGAAACAAGTCAGATACCCGATCAAGAATATAATATGAAAATATCACTCCACCTTCTATCTCTAGCCTTTTCTTGCTTCCACTCTTCCTTTTAATTTTCAGCTCCTGTATTTTTGACTGATTTTAATTCAGCCAAGTGTATATTAACAACAATTTTTGCCTCCCAAATTCTGCTTTCAGTGAGAATCCAATTTGATCATAATAACAAACTGTATTTTTCCAGAGTGGTGCATCAGATTGCAATTGTGTAGTACTGAGTTTGGATCACAATTCTTCCTTATTTTTTTTGTGTAATCTAGTGTTTCCTACCGTCATTGTGCAGCACCGAGAGAAGTGAATCACAGACCCTTCCTAGGGGAGAGTCATATAACTCAGGTTTCAGGTTTCTATTACTAAGCTTTATAACAGTAGTAAGGTAAGAATTTATTGCTGTCCTGATATGCAGGAACAAAATCTTGCCTCTTAATAAAGCTATTAAACATTCAGGATTTTTCCCACATAAGAGATCAAACTTACAACATTACCCAAATTTCCTTGCCACTACTAGGCAGCATTTAATGCCATTGTATAGAATCATATGGTTTGTCCACAGATTTTATAATCCTGGAAGATACTGTGTCTAGAAAGTGGTTTTATTGCAATTCAATACATCCTAGATATTACCATCAAAGATGAAACATCACTCTATCAACAGTGCTTGTTAGCGAAAAACACCTGGTGTCTACGTAGCAAAGGTTATTATATTTCCCTTTCACAGTAGAGGTTTTTCAATCTTAACAATGAACTAGCCTTTTATAGCTGAGATTAAACCCAAGAATATGACAAGCAGAGCAAAGTGCTCCTCTCTTTATTCAATTATCTGATGATTTAAACAGGAGGGGATAAAAGATAATCCCCCCGAAAAGTTTCTTTTATTTTCCCAAGCAATCATATGTATATTGCCAAGTTTTAAACACATTATTTTTCTAAGAAATTTTCCACCTTTTTTCTTTCAGGTATACCTATCTCTCAAAAAGGAAATTTTTGATTTGTCCAAATCTTGGATTGTGTATTTTCACATGAAGTTGAAACTGGATTAATTAAAAGTGGAATTAAAGTAAGATTGATTTTTTCAAAACCTTAATTCTGTTGCATCAATTGCTGGAACAATTTCAGTATAAAAACCTCTCCATCTACTGAAATCTTTAAAACCACCTCCATCTGACCTGGAGACACTGAAAAAAAAAATAAGAGGAGCCTTCTGTAATTTTAGTAGCTTCACAGTGAAAATTGTGAGATTCTTAATTTCCAGAAGACATTTAAGTTTGCTTTTCCTGTTCTTAGCTGTTCATTGATCAGGAATCATGGCATACAGATACCTTTCCAGTTTTTGATATTAAGTTAATATTGATCCTCAAAAAAACCACTGAGTAATTTTTGAACTTTTGGAAGCATTTTTTTTAGCATTTTCTTTTTTAATTATTTTTTTAAAGCATACAAAAAAGTATAAATCTCCAAAACAGATGGGAAGTTGGATTGAATTCATTGATATATAACTCTGGAAAAAATGTGAGTCTACAAATTTGCGGCTTTTTTAAAAGCAGCATATTTGGAAAAAGTTGTTAAGTCTGGTTGCCAGGACACATAAGAAAATGTTCTTGTTTCAAATCCATTTTATGAAGATTTAGCTTGTGTTTCACTTGCATCAATGGATGGGATGTTAATTGGGTGGAGCATGGATGCACCTATGGATAAAGTCCCACACTCTGGGAATGCTGTCTGTAAGCCTGCCTCAGCTGGAAAGAGCATGGCTCTGCTAGCATGGGAGTTATGTTGCAAGAAAGCAAAAGCAATTCACTTCTTCCACTTTGCCTCCTAACACTATATATTAACTTAGGAAAGTCCAGTGTTCCACAGTTCTACAGATTCCAGACCACAATTGGCTTGTATATGGGCAGCTTAAAAACTAGGCATTTGCCAAAGTGGACATACCTAAAAAAGAACATAATTATGTGTGTAATGGGTCTTTGTCACATGGATGGTCTCCCTGCTAATGCTGAAAGCAACATGCTGGCATCGTTATTTTTGATCTCCACACGTGTATGGCATGTGGGAGACAAGCCCCAAACTGTGTGAGCTGTCAGAGTGGGAGCCTGGGGCTGGTGCTGTGCTGGCAGCGCTGCTACTGCAGAGCCAAAGGGCCTGCTGCAGAAGAAGAGTCTCTCCCCAGGGTTATCCAGGCTGTAAGCAGATGGAACAGACAGACAGGGATCTGGCAGCTGCATCCTGAGCACATAGGAGGGCTCTGTTAGGGGTGTGGAAAGGACACTTTTGCTTTTCTCACACAGAACACTTGGTCCCCCAGTGAATGCAAATCCATCTACCCCTCTACACAAGTTGGAGAGGGGAGCATGGTGGAGGCAGCACCAATCCTCTGCGCACCTCCAGCCACTGCAGTAAGAGAGAGAGATCTGGTCTTAAAGGAATAAGTCACATGAACTGGAGGAATTTGTGCCTTCTGCTGTATATGTCTTTAAGTATGATAAAAGGTGCCTATTAGCTTCTTCTGAGCAAGTAAAAATAACTTCAGCTGACTCTTTCATTTTCCTTATGCATATTCTTTCCTGATTCTAAGATTCCCCATTTGCATCACAGTGCTATCCTAATTCTCAATGGTATGAGAATTTTTTTCACGTTCTCTTTTCTTCCAGATTAAGCTAGTAAATTGTTGTATTCACTAAGGACTTTTCTAAAGTCAGACCAGTATGTGAATCCCTTTTCTTTGCTTCCTGACTTTTTTCAAAACTTGAGAGAGCACCAGTAAGTCAAAGGCAAGTAGCAGTGCTGGGAATGATTTCTGACTCACTGTAATTACTGTAGCAAAGGCAGTTAAAGAGAGTTACTGATAAGTCTGCTCTGAGGAGGATATAACAAAGGGAAAAGATACTCCTCCTCCTTCCCATTATATGTAAAAATAACTGTATTCTAAAAGGGCAGAAATATACTAAAAAAAACCACTTATTTTTTTTTTTCTTTTTTTTTTTTTTTTTTTTTTTAGCCTAAACCTCAAGATTGATATGCTCAAGAGGGCCTACCAAAATCAGGGGATCAAAGTTCAGCAGTAGCATAAAACTGAATGATCAGAGATTCCATTAGAGATTAAAATTACAAAATTAAGGTCAATTAATTTAGGTCAACCAAGAAATGGCCCAGTTGTTAAATTTGGGCCATTTCATGTATCTAGAGTACCTTGCCTGCTGCTCCAGAGAAGCCGTGTCTCCTATAGATCCCGTGGCACATCTGCCAGACCCTGAAGATATCTCCTATACCCTGGGGTTTCTCAAAAGTCACTAGATGCTGATGCTTAGACACTAGTCACACATGTGAACATTTAGGTGTCTTAGTTTTGAACCAAACATCACATAGAATATCTATTTCCTCTTACATTTGTTCTGAAATTATGTGGGTTGTGTTTTTGTTTGTTTGTGGTTTTGTTTGTTTGTTTGTGTTTGTTTGTTTTTGTTTGTTTGTTTTTGTTTGTTTGTGTTTTGGGGTGGGGTTTTTTTGGAGTTTTGTGTGTGTGTGTGTGTGTGTGTGTGTGTGTTTTATACTGCATATAAAGGTGGGAAAAGAAATTAGTAGTTTTTGGAAAATGAGTCACATAATTCTTTTAGAATAACAGTCATAATTGACAGCCTTTTATGTGCCTTTTAGTGTAAAATAACCTGGCAAGCACCTAAAAAACAGCTTCAAAATGAGTAGAGGTTAATATGCATTTGACAAGAGCAAATATATCTGGAAAGTCATATTTCCTTCTACAGCAGGGTGAACAGATCTTGGAAGAGACAAGGGACACCACTTGTCATGTAATTATTACTCAGTGAATCTTCTGGCACTGTCATCTGTGGCAATCTTACAAACAAACAAGGGAAATGTTACCAGACTGAAACTACCACAAGTAGGTATAAGAGCTAGAAAAACTGCTCCAAGAGTAGCTGTCTTTAGGTACATTGTCCCAATAGTCGCACTAATGGGTATTTGTCAGAGGAAGAAAAGGTCCGTCTCAGGTTGAACAATT
>JAWWLV010000001.1:97788799-97808496 GCA_035041135.1 Platyrinchus mystaceus
TTAGGTACATTGTCCCAATAGTCGCACTAATGGGTATTTGTCAGAGGAAGAAAAGGTCCGTCTCAGGTTGAACAATTTTTGGTTAGCTTCCAGACACCCCAAAGAGGTGGAACAAAGGCTATGTTTATTACATTTGCAGCTGACATACAGCCAGACTAAATTCATTGCAGCACAGGACTGAACACAAACACGATCCTGACAAGGTGGGATTAAAGCCACACATGCTCCTGACAAGGTGAAGACAGATTGGAGGTAGCTCTCCTGAAGAGTCCACAGGGGTTGCAGTGACTGTGACGGGTATGTTATTCAACTTTGACATGGTTTCATGAGAAAGGCAAGTCTAAATTTGGGTTTGAAAACTTGAAAGGTGATGGTTTTTATCCTTTTGCTCCAAACAGCTGATAAAGTCTCACACTGAATTTTGTATCTCCTTTTTGGCACTGTCTTTGTAGTAAAAGCAATGTAGGATCAATTAAAAAGAATCCACAGGGAAGCAATACAAATGATGACAAATCTTGGAAAAGGTGATTTATAGGGAAGAACTGAATCAACTAGGGACTTTAAACCTACAACAAGAGAAAAAAACCAAAGGGCATGTGGCATCAGTCTTCAAGCACAGCAAGCGAGACATTATCTAAACGCTGTATTTGGAGGGTTATGGCTCTTGGTGTCAGAATTAGTTCAATTAAGCTCATTCAGTAGGCCCATGTTAAACCTCATTACTGGTGTTGATATGCCACACTGCCCTAGTGCAGTTCAACACATACTCTGAGGAAAGCAAGGATGCTATAGTCAGCATTCCTAGAATTTGGGGCCCAGCCCAGCCCTTCTGGGAGAGCTGATGGGACAGCAGCATGGGACTGCAATAGTTGTAGTCTATCCGAGAGTTTCCATTACTAAAGTGATTATAAAGGATGCTAATTCAAGGAACAATTAACTACATATCATGTCATGCCTCTGCCAGGAGAAAAGTGCAGAATTCTTAAATCTTGTATTGTAGTTGGCTCATGTACTTTATATATTTTTGTTTTTCAGCAATAAAAGGTGAATAAATAGGTGACATTTTTCTAGTGCAAGCTTGATGAGCAGTTCTTAGCAAGTTTAGATGAGCATTTCTGAGGCAAGGCTCTGGGAATGTAATGGAAAGCTGTCTTATAGTCAAAAGTGATTCCTTTTTAATATGGCTAATAGGAATTTATGACTCAGAGATAATCCCAAAATTATTTTGATTCAGAGAGAAAGAAAAAAATCCTCTGAACTTTGCTTCACTCATCTTTCCCACAGATCAATATTCCCAGTAAAATCTCTCTTTGTTCTCTCCTTATCTGTGCACCTCTCTAAATTTAGCTTTGCTGTTATTACCCTTGACTTCAACAGTTCTACACCACAAAATGAATTTGCTCCAGAACTGTTTCAGTTCTTAATATCACCTGTGACACTGTGGGAAGACTATGGTAAAGCAAATGTCTCTTTGCAGTCCGTGGAGGACTTCCACAGGGCCCGGGTAACCCGCAGACTCTGGTCGTAGCCCAGGAAGGGGTAGGCCCAGCCCTGAAGTCAACACAGAAGAGAGAGAGTTCCAGCTGCGATGAATTGGAGCTGTCGTCTTAAAGATAATAGAAGAACTTTCAAATGCTGAAGAATTGTTTGGAAGACCTGAGGCTCTGGGACCGGAAAAGTGACTCCTAGAAAAGTCTCCTCCTAGACTGATACAAAGGAGGGAGGGGTACTTCTGTAAATGCATAATACTTTAACCTAGTTAGAATTGTTGTATATATAATTCTTTAGTTTTTATCTTGTTAATAATAAATCCTAATATTATTTCCCCCACATCAAATCTCTTTTGTCTGCATAAACCTTCTCTCAACTGATAGCAATTTTGTGTGTGTGTGTGGTAAATAAATTGGCCCAGGGCAAACCCATGACACTTCAAAATAAAATCATTGCTGAAAGTCACAGGTTTTCCTTAGTAGAAATTAAGAGGTAGAGTTAACATTCTTTATTACAAAAATCAAGACACATTCATACAATCCAAAACTTGCTAATAAATTGTTATTCCTTTTCATATCCACAATTTCCTTAGCCTCGTAAAAGAAAACCACTGACAGATGGCCAAAGCACCATCTTTTATAACTCAAATAATCTAGATTACACATTCATTTATATATATCCCACAATACATCTGCATCATCTCATTCTAATAACTAAACATCAGTTCATTTACATTTACATAAATTCTATATTTTAACACCATTCAGAGCACAATAACCGTACAAAGATTTTGTCAAAATCCTTTTGGATTACAGTGACTGTGGTTACATTTCATTAACATCCTTGGCAGTGACATCTCACCAATGTCTCGGCAAAACTTCCTCATCATCCAGCATCAAACATCTTCACCACCCTTCAGACACATTCCATTCCAGAAATTCAACACAAAACCATCTGCTGTTACTTTTAACCACTTAATCAGTGCTTGCTTCCATGTAAAAGGCAAATCATCCCTACTTCTCCTGCATCAACCCACCAAGCTCCCAAACCTAGACGCCTCAGTACCCACCTATTTACATCATCTGCCAAAAATCTCAGTAGAATCAACTAGAGGCAGAAAAAAAGTGTCTCCATGTTCCCACTGTGCTATTGGAGGGGCCCAGGTTTTGTCAGGAGATAGGATTAATTCCATGCTTGTATGGATTGGGAAATACCTATGGATGTAAGGCCTCGTTTGCATGTAAATCAAGATTGTAAGCTGACTGAGCTTTAGACAGCAGAAATGAAGGAATATTTCATTTAAATAATGAAAATTAAGAAAAGTAATGAATCATGCTGCTACAAACTATGAAAATAAGTTACAGTTTAAAAGCTGTTTCCATTTCAATAATCATTGATGTTACAAATCCAAAGATAAATAGACTCATTTTACCAAACTTTTTCATGTTGTGCTGTTTCCTGTTCCCATTTCCTTCTTTCTAGACTTGTATTTCAATTCCATTATTTTCTGCTGCTGTTTTCAAGACCAAGACCCTAAGCAGGATGGGCCAGTGCAGTTTCACAAGCTATTCCCATACTTTCTGCAAATAGAAATCCTCGGACTAGTCCCTCCAAAGCACATCAGGCTATCTCAATCCTGTCCACAATGCACCTTTCACCATGACTTGAATCCCATTAAATCCCTCTTTGCCAAGCCTCTTATAAAATATTTGCCTAGTTTGAGTGATTTTCTGTCCATTTTCCTTAGTTGACCTTCCTGGATTGCAAATCCCTTTCCCATCAGAAAGTGCTTCCTGCAGAAACTCTCACCTTTTATTTAAGAAATTATTTTTCCATCAGCTTGAAGAGCATCAACAACCTTCACTATAACATTTCTCCAGCCTGAGTAATTTCCTTCCTTTTTATGAAGAACAAGCAGTTAACAATACTTTGCATGTGAAGGCTTTTTTCTGAAGGATGAATCATACTTCACCACAGCATCATTAGATAAATACTCATGCTGATTAGAAATAGATGAAAATAAACTTCTGAAAGTAACCTATACAGTGTAGAGGTGACTAAGTTAAAACCCTGGAAAAGGGGATATTTACATCCATCTATAGAATATTTTTCACTCCCCATTAAGATTTTCTGGATGGTAACCATTCAAAAGAATCTGCCATGAATATCAAAAGGACTTGAAGTTAGCCTTCAGAGAACCAGCCCTAATTCCTTTGCAGAAGATGCAAATAAATAACAAAGTAAAATAAGTACTTTTGACCTCATAATCTGACTTATATGTTAAAAAGCCAGCACTTTTCAGATATCTCTTATGCATTTATTTTTATTTATAACTGTTGGCTACTTTTCTGTTAGAAGACAATTTTGCTGAGGACCTCTTGATTCCATAAAAAGCTCCATTTGGAAAAGGCACTATGTGTTTAATACTTGTACTTGGCCTATCATAGCAACAGATGCTTACTGTTGTGAGGACTGAATGAAGAAGTCATGGCAACTAGCTATTCTAGCTTTGGTACAATCTTAGAGTTAAGTGTTGAATTCAGGAAATGCCAGAGGAGATCTGATTGTGATATCTATTAAAACAAACTTTAAGAATAATACTAGAACAACGCTGACTATTAATATTTAACATTTTGCAGCATTGGATAAGCAAACCAGTCTAGAATATAAAATACTTGTGCACAGGAGCAATGCAATAGAATGCACATAAGCACATATAATCTCCAGGGCAGTTTGTTCTGTGGTCAAATAGAAGCATTTTTATTTGTTGGTGTTGTCTGGATGACCATTTCATCAAAGCATTATTATAAATGTCTTCTTTTGAAAATTTGTTGATGTTGTCTGGATGAACATTTCATCAAAGCATTATTATGAATTATTTCTTTTGAAAAAACAAGGGCTCAGTGGCTACAACAGTCCTTGTTCAGGGGAGATATCTACATTTAATATGACTTTGACTTACAATATTTCACCTCGTACATATTTGAGAGGCAAAATATGGACTTCACTGAGACCAATGAAAAATTGCCTGCTTACTTCAGCACAGTAAGGACTTTAAGTCAGAAGCTGCCTACAAATTTCTGTATTATATCCAAAGAAATGGATTTGCTCTGTAATCACAACTACAAAACTTTCAGTATACCATTTTGCTAAATATAGAGAGTGATAGTCACTTGATCTGCCATTAGCCATCTAAAGGGCAAGTATCAAATAAATTCTAGTTGCCTGTGACTCCTCATAAGACCAATGGTGAAAGTTCAGGCATGGAGTAGGATTCTCCCTGTTATGAGTTAGGTTCCTAGAGTGGGATGAATATTTGCAGGTGCAATTTACTTCCCATTCCTTATGGAAATTGCCTAGAAAATACTTTTATGCCTAGTTGACTAATATTTGGGCATTTAGATTGAAGTGTGGTTAATCTCATGCATAAAGCATCACCTTGGAAACCACATGGTTTCTTTCTTCCTCATGTTGTCCTCTGAAGTAATCTTGATTTCTATAGACCTATCTGTCCATAAAAAAGCTGACTGCATTTATTCTCGTACCAATATTGTCTTTTACTCGGAACTGTTATTCTCCTTTCCTGGTGTGATCCCTAATCATATGTTTATATACACAACCACCTTATTTCCATTCAGCCATCAATTGCTAGACTGCCACATACACCTCTCCCCTTGTAACTCAGGCTCTTTCTTGGCTTTCCCTTATGAGGAGTCTTTATTTGATCCTGTATTACTGAGTATTACCTTTCTTTTAGACCAGAATTTTGCAGCCTTCCAGATGAGCTTCTGCCAGACTCATTGCACTGTGGTAGCAACCCTTTCTGGTTTTAGCTTCTTAGGAGCATTCCCTAGTGATGTTATTTCTGCCTTCAGCTTCTATTTTTATCTTTCATTATCAGAGTTCCAGTCATGATAAACCCTCTACTTTGTTTCTGCTACTATTATAACAGCACTATTAATCTGCTACTATTATAAAAGTAGGAGATTAAAAATATGTCAAGTATGACAGTTGTAGCAAATAACAATTTTGCACACACAGGTTTAGTTGCATTTTCTTTGGTGTTTTTGTTTTGTTTTGTTTTTTGTTTTTTTAAATTTTCTTTGGGTTATTTGCATTTTCTTTGTTTTGCCAATGAAGACCAGTGGCATTTGACAATTTTTTCTTCCCATTTGTCAAACTTTTAGGAGAACCATAAGAAAAACTATTGAACAATGATTTTCTGCTCTTCAAATTAAATGAAGTGCTTGCCTTTTCACAAGCACTACCAAACCTGACTCATGAGGAGAGAGTTTTCCACGCCTTCATGGAAACATGGAAAAATGTATCCATCCTTCTTATGCAGACCTTCTTATGAGAATGAATGACACTGAAAATTTTCCCTTTGAGCTTTCTGGACATGCTTTTAGATGTGTCACCCTCACACCCTGTCATATAACAGATTTCCCTTGTATTTCCTGACTTTGGCAGAAGCTGGAGAAGCTGCTGGAGAAATGTCTGAGCCTTGCTGGTGGGGTCAGGTTTCTCCCTCAGAGGAGCCTGATTAAAGCTTCAGAGCATAACTGTCTTGCCACACAAGATGTGCCATGAGAGATGCCAGAAAAGGATTAGAGGTGGAGACCTTTGGAAGCTGGTTTGCCTTTCCCTCTACTTTTGGGGAAGCAGGAGACATTGGGCCAGTAGAGCTCTTTTAGGGCAAGTTGTACCCACAGACAGCCCCTCAGCATGATTTGCAGAGCTTCTGAATTCCACAAATAGATAAAAAGTTGTCAGGACTTAGGGCTACAGCATTTCTGTGTGCATGAGAACCAGCACAAGCACAGCTTTATAAAAAATCCATAAAAATATTTTCCTGTCCCTATACCAAATAGCAGCTTTGTAGCTGGATAGAATGACGTCTATTCCCACATGGACATAAAATTGACCACTTTTTTTTTTAATGCTACATGTTTCTTCTGGCACAGTTAAATATATATGAAAGCATTCATAACTTGATGTTTGTTCAGTCTTGAAACTGTCTAATGGTTTATGCAGGCTTCAAGACTGGTGAGAACTCTGTACTTGATCCTATGAAATTTCTTCATCCTGGGTAATTTCCAAGTAATCCAAGCAATACTAATATGGAGCACTGACTTCATAAAAACAGAAAAACAAAGCATTCCTGTTTCATCAGCAGGAAAACAGCATTAGGATTCTAATAAGAAGCGATGGTTTGGCTACAATAGTTTGAATTATTAGGGGTGAATAAATAACTTTTTTCTCCTCCAGTTCTTTTTGTGTATATAATTCAAATATTTATTCCAATTTCCTCAACTGTTCATGCATTTGTTAGAATTCATAGTATAACTCAGGGCATGCTATTGATAACGTTTGTCTAAATACATGCAATGTAGGATTCTATGACTCAACTGTTGGAAGAGAAACAGTATTAATCTGTTCTGAACTCAATTTACACCTGTTCTAGGTCCTACATTGTTTCTTACCTCTACTCTCTGCCATAAGCTGTTTGTTTTAAAAGTAGTTTGACAAAAACCCAGTGGTTAAAAAACTCCAGATATTTTCAACTCCAACTTTACCAAGTGTTCAAGGAGCAGGTGGATGTAAACTGATGGACAAATTGAGAGAGAGGTCACAGTCACTGGAAGAAATTAAAAGGATATGTTACTGATTGTATTCATTAATTTCTAATTCTGGGTTGGGTCTACCACTGGCTGTAATCACTAGTTGTGATTCAGCAAAGAGTTTTTCCACCTCTTTCTACACATACAAATATGCATGAACTTATTTCATCCTCAGTTTGATCATCACTACTACTTGCATAAACCAGATGACAGAAATACAGATCAAATTACCCCCTGCTGATGGGAGATGTTCTCACTGTGCAAGCACAACCTTCACACCTGCCACAGGGAGGACTTTTTCCCAATTCTATAAGGAATTAGACCCTGTGCTTCTAAAAAGAGACACAAACTTCTAGGCTGAGAACTACTGCTAGTAAGGACACACAATACTATTAAAAAAACCAAAACCAAACCAAACCCTAAAAACTCCAAGCTGACATTTATGAAGTTGAATATATGTATTGTTATTAAAGGGAACTTGTTCCATGGTTAGCTTAAAATAACCTGCTAATTCTCTGATTGTGCTCCTTAATCAGATCTCATAACACTGTTTTAATTAGAGAACAATGCTATTAAGCCCAGAATAATGAAACTAAATAATTCAGTAATTGTGGAAGAGTGACAGATTTATCTGCATTCCTTCTTTAACTTCTATATCAAATATATCCTCAACTTTCAAGCTTGCATATTTCATATTGCTTTTGACTTCTCATTTAATTTCCTGTGCACCTCATGAAAAAGGTAGTTTTCAAGGAAGTAAAAACCAAAGCCAACTAGCTTGTTGCTACTCCTGTATTTAAAATCTAAAAATGAGATTGAAAACAGAAAAGGAAGGTGAAGAAATAGAAGGATAACAGAGAAACATTTTCAAATGGAATCATCTGTTTTCCAAGTAAAATAAAAATGAGGATGAAATAAAAAACTGCTAGTGAAAACTTTCCCATGGTTTGTGTAGCAGCTATCTGTCATCCGTTAAATGTTTCAGTGATCTAAACAGCTATAGCTTTTTTTTTCCTGTTCAATGTAACGCCAAACACAAAGCCTCCATTTGCTGCCTTTTAAAGGCTTCATTATAAGCTATTCTATGAATTAATGAATTTTCAGTAATAGTGCTAATTACAGTGTCTGTGTGTATTAACAAGAAATGAAGTGATATTCCTTGCGAAGAAACATTTCCATGCATTCAAATAACTATATATAAATTAGAACAAACAGTTAAAGGAAGAAGACTTCTAAACTTCTTTAGTTATTATACATTTTTAAATAGAAGTCTGAGAACAATAGTCTTACGTTGGAGCATTATATCATAACTTATGTATTTGCTGCTCTCATGATTTTTATAAAAGTAACACAGCACCTGCTAAGAGAATTGTTCTCACCCTGCTTGGAGGAAACAGCAAAGCATTGCCTGAACAATTCACACAAGAAAAATGCTATTGAGCCATACATTTTAAAAGAACCAGACATTTTAAAACACACCTGTGCTGGCCTTGGGAAACATCTCATGAGTAACTGCAGTTTTGCTAGCAGCTAATGTGCTTTCTCCAAAGACATGATTTAATGGGAATGCTGAGCTGTTCTCACAGGGACTTCTGCTTCACTTGAGTTTGACCCGTTGGAAACCGAAGATTCATGGGCTTGTACCTACCTCTGTGTAAATCAGGACTATCTCCTTTGAAGTTAGCAGATGTAAAAATCTGAGTGAATAAAGGTGGATCAAGGCCCAGGGCTGTCGTCCCTGTCCTGCTGCTTTTATTCAGGTTAGGACTTCAAACATAATTGCAATATTTTTTTTCCTGTCATTTGGGAATGTGGATTGAGGCTGAGCTGGAACAGAAGGATGAATAGGTGCAGGCTTGCCTTGCAGAGCTGCAGCATGGTGCCAAGGCAAGTAGTGGTGGCAGGTTTCCAGCTGCCCCATCACTCTGAGTGATATCTCTCAGCACTGCTCCTTTTTTGCTTACTCCATTCCTCTTTCAGGGAGCAGTAATAATGATATTGTTATTACACTGTAGTAAAAAACTTCATGACTTCCTAATACATGCTTCTAAACCAGAACTGCCTCAATGCTGATGGTTTTCAAGCCCTTATCTTTCCTATATCACCCTTCATGAAATATATGTCTTTCACCTTCAACTGGTATCAGGATTTGTGCTAGTTCCTTACTTAAAGCAGGATGAATCCCACCTGGGAAAGTCACATGGTCAATGGCTTAAGCATCAGTTCTCACATTGGAGGTGATGTTGCAAAGGTTATGGTTGCAGTAGGTTGCAGCAACCTGCCAGAGGCATGTGACATGGCAGGGCTTGTTAAAATATGTAACATGATGAAAGATTATATTATTTAGTCTTATTAACATGGTCTGCACTTGAATCAGAAAACTAACTAAAAAAAATTAAAAAACAGAATATTCCACTCAAAGAGTGAAGTTAATGCAAAAGCCTACCTCAGAAGAACACTTGCACCTGCACTGTTCAACTCCCACAGAAATGACAAATCAGTCTATTCTAGCACAGAGATTTGATTTATGTAGACAGATGCCTTAAGGCTCACACTCCAAATCAAGAGTCTCATCCATACTGTAACATTGTTAACATCATTGCCCTTTAGTCTCCTAATTTTTAATATAAAAATCAAGTACTAAAGCAAAGGTTAGAATGTAAAGAGAGTTTCTTTCATTTCAGTAAGCACAGTAAATACAAATAACTCAGCATAATCAAGAACACATACCAGCACCTAGGAGTGAGCAGGACTTTCCTCAATGTTCAGAAGACAAAAACACTGTGCTAATTTCTATATGGGCAACCAACTCAGTAGCACAGGAAAATACTTCATTTTATATCTCACTACACACTTCCACTACTAGAAAGAGTATGTGAAAAGACATCAGAGATTGTATTACAAGAAAATTGCCAGCACATCACTACATAAGCAACTGGTGCACATTTTTGTTTATCACCAGCTTCCCAAAGCTGCCCCACCAAAGGCCTTCAGGCCAGGTGTGCCCTGGACAATTACTGAGGTACTGCTGTGCACTGGTGTGAACTTCTTCAGTCCTAAACCAGAAGTGAAGACAGTGTTTCCAACTAAAATGCATAGCCTCAGTTCTAGTGACACCAATGAGAGCCGATAGCAGTTCTCATTTTGTTTTGGAGCATGGGCTTATCTGAAAATTGGGCTGCTGCAACTAAAAGCAGAATGTGGTGACTACTAGAAATCTACTATCAGAATAATTAAGAAAGAAATACTTATACTGTGTGAGATATTAAATAATATTTTAATGAAATCTCCCACAGTCCTTCATAGTGCTATAAATACCAGCCATCTCAAAACCAACTGGTTAATGAGCTGACACTTTAATTTGTGCTGTCAATAGTATCCTGTTGCATTTTCTAATGTGCAGAGAATATAGCGTTTGCAATTAAGATATGGGATTAAAACAGATGATGCAAACTGCTGTCTAGTGACCTACTATTGCTAATAATGAAGAATGTGCATGTGTTTTCACCTGCACTTGCAGATTTCCTGCTTTTCACACTGTACCCAGACCTGAGGGATTTTTATGCTTCCTACCCTTGGGACCCACTGCTCAGTGGGAGTCTCTTTGCTGAGCAGTTGAAAAATGGGACACTCAGACAAAGAATAAATTCATGGCAGAAAATGCAGCAACTTTATTGGTCTCTGAGAGACAACAATGGGAAACTACAGTGGGCTGAAGACAGTCTACTAAATAATTTATGACACACAGCCCATTTGTGAATTATTATTTTTTTTCCCTATTAGATGTGCATTAACACATGGAAGTCTAACACGTGGAAAATCTTATCTGGCTCAGAGAAACAAGTCCCCCACCCTTCCATTACCTCAAGCTCAAGACTACTCTGAGCTGCTACTATCTTCTATAGAGGTTGTGCTATTGTTTGCTCTAACTCTGCTGAATCCCAGCTTGGGTTTTAAATATACCGTTGAAACAATCATTATACCAACACAGGCTTTACCTACCACATTCATTGCTTGCATTTCAGCAGACTATTCCTCAGAAACCTTCCTTTGTTAAACACAGTATTATACAATGCTACCTCATTCCTAGTCACGAAACTTTCAAAAATAAGGGAAAAACCCTCATCTAAGACTGCATGCTACATTAAAGTACTGTGTTTTATTTTTACACGAGGATTACTGTTCCCCCAGATTTCAATTAATTCCTATGGACTATGCGAAATGCCACAGACCACAGAAGCTACATTTTCAAATGGAAGTTTTTATTGATTAATCAGGCATTGAATCAAGTATTGCAAAATAAACAGATTTTGTTTGTTAAAAAATGTCCAGAAGAATACCATTCATAGCAAACTTGTTTCCTCATCGTCATACAGAATACGAAATTGTTCAAGAAACAAGCAAAAAAGGAATACCTAACTGCTGTCACTTTGTCTGTGTATATACATATGTATGCATATACACCACATCTGTGCATATACATGGTGTGTATATCCATACGTATGTGTACATATATACACAAACATATTTGCACAAAGAGTACTGACTGAGTTAATAGGCTATTGGAGAAATGTAGCTTAGCTCCAAATGAAATGTTCTGTGTTAAAATAAAAATGATACAGCAAGGCCTGTAGATAACAGACCATTCTTCTTCCATTGGCCAAAACCATGACCTGTCTTTAGAGTCATGGTCTATCTTTACAATGAAAATACATGAGATCGTTTGGGACCTTTCCAAATTCATGGTAATGCTTCCATCCAGCTCATTCTCTGTGAACATTGTATAGCTAAACACTGAAGAGTGTTTTCAGTTTATCCACCTCTGAAATCAGCTTCTAGATTTAATATTTGTGGCAAAAAAGAAGATACATACTCTTGCTACATGTAATTTGCTAATATGCCTTTTCCTTTTAGGCAGAAACTTGGCAATAAGCTTAGATTAAAACTCCTTTCTTCATGCATCTTTTTATCACTGCTTTGCATCAGTCATCTCCTGTCAACTCATTTTATAAAAATTTTCATGCCATCTCAACTTCCTCCCACACATCCCAGGTCAGATACTCTGGGCAGTGTATATCAGATTGTACCAGTAAGATTGCATCCAATTATAAAACATAATGTTTGGGAAGTTATTTACTTTTTCAATTTTGAGGGTACACATTTCTTGATTATTAAAGACAGTATGATAAATGCTAAACTATGTGTACACATTTTGTCTTATTTATGCCTACTCTGGAAAGATCAGTGGCTTCTACCTGTGAACAATGGGATGCTGCCCAGCTGAAAGCCATGGTACCAGCAATGTACCACCACTTTTCTCTATTTAATTCAGCAGTTAACATGACACATAAAGGGAAATCAAAGGAACATGGACAGGCATTTATTTTCTACTAAAAAAGGGAAAAAAGCAGATAGGCATGTACATATTCCTCATCCTGCTCATAAATTTTTTATATCATCAGAAGGCAAGCTGTAATACAGTCTTTTACTGGGAGAATCAGTATTTTAAAAATCTGAAGCTGAGCTTGGGACCATTTTATTTTTTGGACCTATTAGTGAACAAAGTGCATTAAGGCATCTTTTCCAAAAGACACCAAAAGCATGGTTATAAATTACTGAGCAAATATTTTCTTAAAGCTGATATTCAATTTATCCTTTCTCTACACAGGCAGATTTTCACCACTTGCATAGTAACAACAAAACATTATAGGAAAACCATTCTTTTAAAGTTGTCATATGCCTCAAGCATCTCCCAAAATTATAATTTATAAGCATTGCAGTAATTACAAAGGGTTTCTATTCTTCAGAAGGGAAACAGGAAAAAATTCACCTGATTCAGCTTGGAGATAAAGTACATACAACCTCTACTGCCTTCACTGAAGCTCATCTACCAAGACTAGGATGAATGTAGGGTCTGCCCATGCAGATTCCTACTGCTGCTGAAAGCTTGCTCTTTACTCCTCATTCACAAAGAGAACTGTGCTTTCCCAAACAACCCAGGACAATAACTATGAGCAAACTCCAGCTGCAGTGGTTCTCCATACAGCACATGTAAAACAGACTTCCTTGCTTTGTTATAGACACTACACAGTGTATGACAGTGAAACATTTGTATTTAATTTAAAATCAATGGTAAAGTGGTGCAAGTCTCACTTCCGAGTTGTTGGCTGGGCTTGCTATGTTGAACCTTGTAAAATCAGCAATAAGCATTCACATGTCTACCATCAGAACCATGACATCTTCTATTACAATCAGTCCTTAAATGATGCCGTACTTTATCAAATTAGTCTACAGTCAGACCTTGGATTAGCTGCTCTCCTCCAGTGTTGCTGATTCTCAGAGATGGTATCAGTCTTCCACATCCTCAGTGATTCTATAATGTTTCCCAAAGACGAAAGCGAAGCACTGGCAGATGGGAATGTTGCCATCAATAAAATAAATCACCAGATGATTTATCCACTCACATTTCTAGGAGATATTCCACATGTTTTCTATGAACTGAGAGAGCACTGCCCTGTGAACAGAAGTAAATTAAACTTTATTCTTTTGCTGTGTTGGCTGGCTCTCTTTTTTATTTCTGTTCTTTTGGTCTGCACACTCCCATGTGCAAAGTAGAAATTGGGAGATCTCACACTCAACAAGGCTGGCAATGAGACCACTAATGTTGGTATGAGTAAAACCTGCAGTATACTGACTTGTCCACTGCACAGTTTTCATCCTTCCAATTTCCTGCTTTTATCCTCTGTAAAATAAAATTATTCAAAAGATTGATGAAACTTTAATTAGCAGGGCCACCAATGTGCGCAAAAAAAAAAGTCATTTTCCAGGTGTCCAAACCAGGCTCTCACTTTTTTTTTTTTTATTTTTATAAATAATTTATAAATCTTCCTGTAAGAGACTAAATACAAAACAAACTAAACAAAACCAACTGCAAAAGAAAGTTCTAAGGTATTTTTAAAGCCATTTCTTGTTCTTCCTTAAAAAGTACACAGAAAGAGATATTCTCTCCTTTTCAGTTTTGGCCAAATTTGGCAGCGATGGCCAGGATGCCACATAGGTCCACCAGCTCCGGGCAAGCTCCTGCAGGCAGCTGCCTGGCCACTCCGGGAAGATGTGTCGTCCTACCTTTTGGCTTTTAGCAGTCACGCGAGCTGCTCGGAGGAGTCCAGGTGGTCAGGGATAGGCAAGCCAGTTATAATGGTCAAACACTTGTTCCACACTGTGAACGTGGGGCACACTGGCTGCCCAAAAGTAATGTCAAAAGTGTAAAGGTGTAGGGAGTTCAAAGCATCGTAAAAAGCAAGGGAACCGTTGTCATAGTCCAACAAAATCCCAACGCGCCGGAGGTGAGGGGCAGGCTCAATGGGGATTTCTTTGCTGTTGTGTCGCACCACCCACGTGTTATTGCAGCGGCAAAGCACCCACGAGGCAGAATTCTTTCCGATCCACTCATGCTTTGGGGCTGACTTGTAGGAAATACCAATAGCATACCTGCAATAGAAAAGAATATCCCAAGGAAACAAATGCTTCCTGCTATGTTTGTCTCTCTGTGAAGTCAAATGTAAGCACAAGAGGACTCACTGGAATGCCCCAGCCTCTTATTGCTGCTGGCCAAGTTCTGGTTAAGTGATGTTTCACCACAATATCTGCACAGGCTTAATTAATGTTTTTCTTCATCTCTCTTTTGGGTCTGAGAGATCAGGGAAACTCGTTGTATTGTTTCTAGTTTGGCAGCTACAGAAATTTTTATGAGTACTTACCTCTCGTATTCAAAAGGAAGACTGTTGAGTACTCAGCAACTCAGACTTTAGATCACTGGCCCCAAATTTCCATTTCCAACAGATGAATGCAGAGGAATTAACTGATTTTAAAATACACTGCTATCTGTTGGCTCATCTGACTTCTTGCTCCTTTAATATATGGCCCAGAAGAAGGCATGCAAGAGTAAACATCAAGGACACTTTAAAAAAAACCCATTTTGCCATTTTCAAAGACGTTTTGCCAGATGCTGGTGTGGTTTTCAGATTCAAATGAGCATTTTTGGGACTGAGTTTCTGGCCAAGTGAAGTAATGTAGGTGAAGAGATTTGCTCTGGAAACCACAGTTTATGGCAAGATGTGCAGGGTAAAAGGATTGTGAAAATGTTCTCATTAATGGACACTGAGGACAAATACCTGAGTTGTCATATATAGCAGAAATTTAAAAGTTCCTCACATTCTAGAGACACTGAAGTATTTGTTGGGCTTTCAACCAACAGATATTAATGTTCCATAAGTTACTTTTTTTCCATTCCTTAGCATTGACACAGATAAACAGCATTTGTCTTGTTCGAGACAGTGGGCAATACCTGAAGACCTTACTGATTTTTCTACTCCACTAACCTTCATCATGATGCCTTTCAATACCAAAGGATAACAACTCTTGCATTGACTAAAGGCCCCTGAAAATCCGCCCCTGTATGACACAGGGGATCATTCAGAAGTGCAGGAAAGCACTCCTATCTCCTTACCCTTGCTTCATAGCCTGCGGCACAGACCTACAGCTCTGCTGCTCCACATCCCCAGAAGCAAATCCGAACTCTGTCCCCGAGAAACTGGATCATCAAACTGTCCTCATTTTTATTTATTTTTTCTTAGTGAAGGACATGAAAATCTTTCAGGTTTGGTAGAGAAATTATCACATTTACGAAGTTCGCTCTCAAAATGTACTGTACATGGGTTCAAAAAAACAATCATTCCCAGACATGGAATAGAAGTCCTGTGAAGGCTGCTAAATATAAAGATGTTTAATGTGACAGATTCAGTTCCAGAGTCCAAAAGTGCTGGAGATTGGGAAAATAGTCTGACAAACTACATGAAAATATATGCTTGGCCTGCTGTCATACTCTTCCCCATGCTTCTGCTACTGGTCTCTATCAGAGAAACTGTGTCAGCACCTGCATGGTGTGAACCAGTGCTTCTTTTCACATATATTTTTATATACATACCATGTACTCCCGCTTATAACCACTTCCCAGTAATGCCGCCCGCTGTCAATGAACACGTTGCCAGCTACTCCATAGCTCCCTTGGCTCGTGAATCGCTCTGGTGTGTGACTCTTTTTGGAGGATGTTTCATCACGTTCCACTGTCAAGTTATCATGAGACACTTTCAATTTTCTATGAGCAGATTTGGGGTCCAGTTTAAATGGCTGACCTAGACACACAGAGACAAAGATGACAGAATAATTGTTTGGCTCTGATTTTGAAAAGGAGAGTGGATTAGTGAGCCTCTAAGAAGCCTGCAAGATTACATAACCATATTAATTTCCTCCTCTCAAGCATTCTTGAGATAGACTAACCTATTCTGATCCCTGCAATAGCTGGTTTGCACTGCATTGTCAGTTTACTGTCAATTTCTTTGTGCACTAACTTCCCCATGTCGATAATCCTTGAAAAGAGCCCTGCATAATCATCATGTCCTTTATGTCTGACCTACAGGTAACCAGAATACTCTGATTCTTGCATGTAATTGAAACCAATATACATGCTAATAAAGGTCTGAGGGTTGCTTTTTTCACAGCATATTAGATTTAGAATAAATTGTGTTCAATTAATTCTCTAGGGATAAGGCTTCATAATAACATCTTCATTATTCCTACAAAAAGTATGATTTCCAATCCCACAAAATGAGTTTAAAAATAAGAAGAAGCACTAGCATTGTCTCTTCATTCATTCACTCACAGCTTTATTTATAACAAGCGCAGTCAACAATTCAGGATTGCTTTGGAAGGATGCCCATGTAGTACTGGATACTGTGCATTAAAAAGAAGGAAGTGAACTGTAACTTGGTCCAAATAATATGGTGTAATAACATTATTGAGGCTGTTGCTCTTGGCAAGTATCTTGGGCTGTAGCACAAGATTTGTAGACAATAACAGGAAGCTATTTGGTAAACTGAACCCTGTAGATATATAAAGCCCACCACAATTCTGACAGGCTTGCTTATTGTGTCAGAAAGCAGAAAGATCATTTACCTCCACCAGGAGACAACTAGAAAAGTATGACTCTACAAGTAATCCAGCAAAGCACTTTTCCCTTCTTACTCTCTTTTATATCAAGGGGAAAAACATGTAATTGGATGATTTGACGACATGCACAGAAAATGAAAACGAGCACTCTCATGAAGTCTGTGTGAGGCACGGGTACATGTACTTCAAGTAAGATGTAAATTGTTCAGGGTTATCTACTTATGCAATGTGCATTTAATTATGTATTACGACTAAATATAAAATAAACCCATTGGAAAGTATTTGGGGACTATTTCTTACCACCTGGTAGCAGTAACATATGTATGGCCTGCCTCTCTGACTGGTTAGTAGCCTTTGTGTGCTGAAGCAGTATCTGAAGGATGTCTCTCTGTATTGAATTGTGTCTGGTCACATTGCACAGGTTAATAGCAGAAAGGGGGAAATCAGAAAGCTGTACATCCCATTCTCTTCAGTATTGTTCCTGTAACATTCAGTATTGCCCCTCTTCAAGCACCCCCCCTACAATAAGCAGGTTTCAGTGGATGCATAAATCCCAGTGTTTCCTTTCCAGCCCTCAGAGCTGCCCACGATGACTACATGACTGAGGGGTTGGCTGGGACACAAGAAGAAAACAGCTGAAAACCAGTCTTAAAATTGTTATTCTACATCTGCTATTAATCTGTGTAACCATTGTTTTTTTGAAGTGGGATCTCTGACTACTCTACCACCTTGCTGAACTCCATAAAAAACTGAGGTGGTTAAAGCTAAGAGGTTTTCCAATGTCCTAAAAAAGATATAATTTTGGGGGATAAAATTAGACTAGCAATTATCTTCTGAACACTACCCCAAAATAAAACGTTTTATTGCAAACATAAGAAAAGCTTTTGCTTTGTAGAGGTAAAAGAATAGAGAAGATATTAAAACAAATTCATAAAAGAGTATTTTCAACCATTTGACATGTGATGGCTCTGTTCCTATGTGATATTTCCAGTGACCAAACAACAGACACATCTCTCAAAAAAAAAGAAAGGATTTTTTTCACTACCGAAGACTGTCAATCTTGAGTTGAGTTAAAGAAGTGGCTTTCATTGTAGGAAGCACTTCAAACAAGTTAAACTGCTCTGTGCTCTTGTATCTTCCAAAGATCAAACCTAAAAAGGAATGCCAGAAAGAAGAATGCATTACTCACTGTTTGTCTTGAGCTTGCCAGGCTCGCTGCTCCTGCTGCCCGCCTGATTAATGGCCTTAACAATGAAGATGTACTTAGTGCCACTCTGTAACCCGTGCACCGTGTAGTGGTTTTGTTTGATATTAGGAACAATCATCCAGCTGTCGGCTGAGTTGCATAAACCTGCCATTTTGAACAGAGCACATCAGTCATAACACACTAAACACTTTGTAACAGAGGGGCATTTAGAACATTCCCAGGAACCCAACAACCAATATGAATTTTGCTTCTGCACCTTTTAAAGTGTTATTACATTTAGTGAGCCACTACTTAATGCCACTAACTCATTTCATCAACCCTCAGCCATGGTACCTTTTAAGTTCCTGCTATGTGAAGTCAACCATAAAAAATGGGCATTTAAGAAATGTCTCAGTGGAGACACTAGCAGTCTGAGATTTTTCATATCCCAGCACAAGAAATTCTTTATTGCTTAAGAGCTAGAGGATTATGGCAATGCCATCAATCTACTGTTTGGATTAATGAACTTAGTTTAAGCCTCAGAAAACTAACGTAAGCAGTAAAGCCAGGAGGGCTGGGGAGGCACCTTTGCTGACAGTCCCCAGGTATGCATTCTTCAGGACCTGAAGAAAACCATGGGAGGCCAAACTGGGTAGAGCATGGGCTTCAAAGAAAGCTTTGGTTCTTATATGCCAGACTTTGCCAGAAGGTAATCTAAGCCAGTAAATTTATTGGACATGACTTTTTGATTTATGTCCTTGTGCTGAGATGCCAGCTGGGAAAGATCTGGAAAATTTTGCATTTATAAAACTTCTTGGGTACAGTTGATGCCAATAGAAGTATAATATATAGGAAGTAAGTAAAATAAGGGAGTAGCAATATCATAATCAAAAAAGGAAAATACTCCATTAAAATTATTAATTGACATACATTTTTCCTAGTGTGGTGTAACTGCATTGGCAGTCAGTCACCCATATTACTTACTCTACATTTGGAACAGCTCCTGGTCTAATGGATCCCCAGTCTTATAGCTCTCTTATTATAAATGTTTACATAAATAAAAAATTTAACATTCATGAAGAGTATATATATTCACAACCTTTTATATGGCTATACAACTAGGAAAAGATAGATGCAGATGGAAGTGTACTGTATGAATGTGCATACATATGTAAGGCTGGAAAACTTAACGGAGAAATGCTTGACGGGATTAGGAACCTGACAGACTTCTTGGTCTCTGCCTTCACTGGGCATAGAATATGTTATGAATGCTGCTGTTTTTATTTAAAGACAGTTTCAGCTTTTAATTAATGTTTTACCAGCAAACCAGAAAGTAGTAAAGAGAACTCAGTAGTACTTTCAGCTCTGCATATCAGACAATACAAAACCTT
>JAWWLV010000001.1:97808596-97820994 GCA_035041135.1 Platyrinchus mystaceus
TTTACCAGCAAACCAGAAAGTAGTAAAGAGAACTCAGTAGTACTTTCAGCTCTGCATATCAGACAATACAAAACCTTTATGTAAAATAAAATTTAAAAGGCTATTGAATAAAAAAATTGTATCACAGACCTGTGATACAGGTTTACAGACTCACAGACTATTCATAACCATACTGCGAGATTCCTTCCAAATTTGAGATGTGTTCTTCGTAACAAAATACCATTAGAAACAGAATTCAAACTCCAAATTTCAATCAAACAATTACTAAGCTTTTGTCTCAAAATTCTCTTACATTACAAAGCATCCTCAAGAGGCAGATAGATATTCATCCTGCTGTGCAAATGGGTAACTGCAGCACAGTTTCAAGTTGAATTCATATTGTCTTGTCATCTAATGAAGAGCGACAATGCCTAACTTATTTTTCTGGATTCTGAGGAGAGGCAGAATTCATAACTTTTTCACTTTTTTCAGAATTCTTTCACTTTTCCAGGTGTGAACATCCTACCTTGTTCTCATGCTGGCTTGCTACACTACCAGCCACAAGTGCCTCTATTTTCTTGTCCAGAGAAGAAGCCTAGGTGACTAGCATAGGTGAGATCCCTAACTTTGGCTATCTAAAATGATGACAGATGAGCCACTCTCCTTCACCACTCTGATTTGAAATCTGGAAGTCTAAGCCCCTGGCTGAACTCACATATGGGTTGTGGCCTTTGGACCATGATTTCCCAGAATGACAACATTTCTTTGTTGCAGTTTCTTAGTGTAAAGTGGGGGAAAAAAAGAATTCTACTATGTCCCTAATGCACCAACCTGTGAGCATCCAACTGACATATAGTAACATCTGACTACATGCAGCCTTCCTAAGTATCAGCTACAAGAGATTCAAACCGTTCGCTATATGTGAATAGAAGCAGCGCAGAAAAGCAACCTTGCAGCACTGCTTTTCTCAAGACTATGGAAAAACTAGATCATATAGAGCAATCATCTGCCTCATGAGGAAAAAGAACCCAGTGTTATCCTCATGGTAACCCCAGTTGGGCCTAGCACTAGTAGCAAACCGCTTACAGCAACACCAGTCCATGTCTTCTTTCACTGAGCCATAAACACTGAATCTTACTTATTTTCTTAGGCTGTGCATGAATGAGTTTCTTAAGTGGAAAAAAGGAAATAAAAGAAGCAGCTTCCTGACATATTTCACTAACTGTTCAGAGGAAACCTCATCTTTTCGCAGTTTGCCATGGGTATTAGAGTACAGGCACACTTGTTTTGTAGCTAAACTACCACACTGATTTTGCATTGAGACCATGCCTTACTGGACTCATAGGTACTATTGCAAAAAAGTATTAATTTAAAATAAAACAGAATGAAGCATTGGATTTAGATGAAGTACAGGATGAGCAAAGAATCCTTAACTAAGATGCCTCTGATGGGTTAGCAAATAACATATGACAGTAAATGGGATGGATACAGACAGTAATCCTAGTAATGTCTTCTCCACCCACAGTCACACTTTGAAAGCAAAGTTCTATGGTATACATAAGCCATACATAAACTAACTCTTATGCAGACACAGAAAAGTCCAGATTTTTGCTAACTCACCTATAAACTAGAATTGTATTAGCCACTACAACTCTCTAATGGGCACATTTTTCAGGCTTGCATTACACTTTTTATGATACCCTCCAGAGACTGATTGCTTCTTAATGAAGTATAAAATTTTGACCTAAATAAGTATATGAAGGACTGTAAAGGTACTACTGCATTGCTATAAGTCTCCTCTTGAGTTTATGCTCTCCTCCTGTGTATGTGGATTTATACATACCCAATAATCACTAAGGACCTTACGTACCCCAAACTCTCTGTATAGTCAATAGAAAGAGTTAGGAACCCTCCCTTTAACCTGACTCATGTTCTAGGGGAAGGTTCTATCCTCTTTGATGACAGAAGACACTCTGGGTTTCTTTTCTTCATCTTTCCAGTCTTAGGCATCCCAGACTACCGGTGTAAAATAAATGTTGGATGTGCAACAACTGACTCAGTTACTTTGCTTGACAAACCTTGCTGTCTCAGCAAGCTCAGCTCTAGTCTATGCATCAAGGGGCTTACGATATGTCCTTGTGCTTCCTGACTGTGAGATATCTGTTAACAGGCTTGAAATTGTACTTTGATTAAAAAAAAATCTTAGGAATGAGGTTTTGATTATGCAAAACTACAAGTCCAAACTCCTCCAAAATGGAGAATAGTTACCAATGGCAGCCAAGTCAAGATTTTTGGTATGAAAGAATAATTTGCCGCTGCATCAAAAGAATCTGTCTCCAGATATGCCCTGTCAGGACAGCCTTTCTTCTCTGAATACAGAAGAATATGATTAAGAAAGCTCAGGGAAATGATCAGGCAGCCTGGTCACACTGGCATCCGGGGGTAGTGTTTGCCCTCAGCTCCCTGCTGGTGGCAGCAGGTGAAGTGGAAAAGCACACATCTCTTCACTGGAGCAGCAGCAGGAGCTAAGGGTCTCCTATTGTATCCAATCCTAATCCTGGCTACATTCAGTCTTGTTTCAAAAACCCGGCGCTTTTTACAGGGTTTCGCAGATGGTAAAACAATGTATTTTAAAACTGTAACCTAACAAAAATGTAGAGAATTTAAATTACATCCTGAAATGGTGCAGTGAGCACAGTGATGTGTCCGTACAGGATATGTGAGTTTTTAAAACAAGTTTCTCAGAGTCTGGAGGTAATAATTTGTAAAGCTATTTCCCTGGTGTTGGCTGTTGATGCACTTTAAAAAACAGACGGGAAAAATCCCAGGGTGTAAATCCTCTTAAAATTTACACTGGTAGATTTTTAATAAAAGACATCTTCTTGAAAACTGGAAGAGGAGCACCAAAGTGATGGGAAGGTTATTTAATCTCTTGAGCATTTTATTTTAAAATGCTTTGTATAAATAAATTATTTTCAAGAAGCAGTTTTCCTGGTTTTATCCCAAATTTGCTTTTGTGCCATTAAAAAATACTAAAATCTTCTGTATAAATCTGAAGATTGTAAGGAATATGTTTTTAATAAAATAGAACTTCCAGAAACAGACAAAAGTAAGAATATTAAAAAATTGATAGGTGAGTCATAAATTCACTGTTTTTCATGAAAGCTTGGGCTCCTAATTGTCTTAGATCCTTCAAAAATTCTTATCCTGTCTCATAGGAAAAGGAGTCATGTGACAGTGAAAATGTTCTGACAGTAGTACACTGTATCCTTAATTTTTGTAATTAGGCTATATAACTAATTAACCCTGATTCCTTTTACAACCAAGAGAGAATTATTTACTGCTTTTTGTCAAAAAAAAAAAAAAAAAAAGTAATTTTAAAAGTCTTTACCATATTCGGATTGCAGGCCTCTCAGAAATGCAAATGTCCAAATGGTGTAACTCTGAGATCAACTGCTTTAGTAAAAGTCTGCTTAATTTAAAGTTCCATATTGCTCTTATGCACAGAACAGGGCTGCCAAGCATTGAATAACCAAGCAGTTTGGCCACATTTGGAAATAATCTTTCCTGTATGAAATAGGATTCAAATGAAATACTCTATTTGGACCTTTTCCATCAAATGTTAACTTTCCAATTTTTCAGTTAATAAAAAAGAATATAGTTGATTATGTTGGATAGAAAGTATACTAGAAAAACATAGCATTGCTTGTTTTTGTTACTGAATTCTTAGCAGTCCCTGAATGATATATGCCTCTGGTGGGGGAAATGTACTGAGGACTGAAAAGTGCAGTCAGGCTGGCTATGTGGTTTAAGAAACAGATTCCAAAATAACAGCCTCCATTAGCACGGTAGGTTGTTATGTATGCAAAGTGATTCCTATTGTCTCAGGGGGAAAAAACTTGTTGGTTTAATGCAGTACTCTAGCTATTCCCTGGTGACTAATTCATAGCTACAAAAACACAGAATCTATGAACCTGTTTACATTATCTGCTAGAGTCAACATGCAATACTAATGGAAACTTTTTGGGATATGACAGGGAAATAAAAATATAGTTACATGCAGCAGCATGCAAATGCCAAAAATAGGAAGAAATTTGTGCTAACCCAAAGTCTATTTCATTAAAACAGGATTAAAAAAAATCACCTAGCTTCAGTTCACCAAAACATGAAGGCTGCAGTGATAGCAGCTCTCTGTGTTCAATGGAGCTATGAAGGTACACTCCAATACTCTAAGAACAATCTTGGAAAGCCATTTATAACAACTGTTGGGAGATTAGGTACTTCTTCAGGACAAAGAATAGAATGCAACAGAGTGAATAAACATCCAGGCAGTGTTCTGAGTAAAATCAGGATAAGATCAACAAGATGAGAAGAAATGGCCTCAAGTTGCACCAGGGGAGGTTTAGAATGGATATTAGGAAAAATTTATTCATGTAAAGGTCCTGGGAAGTGGTTGAGTCACCATCCCTGGAGGTGTTTAAAAGACATGCCAATGTGGTACTTATGGACATGGTTTACTGGTGCACTGGACAGTATTAAGTTAATGGTTGGACTCAATCTTAGAGGTCTTTTCCAGCCTAAGTGATTCCATTATCATTCTATGATGTTAGTGGGCAAATCTCCAATACCAGTGTAAGTTGGAATGAACTGGGAGAGTATCACACGTTAGAAACCTGGGCAGATCTATAGCAGTTAGACTTGGTGGAAAAATCACCATTGGAGGTGTTCAAGTCTATATTAAATAATGAGATCTAAAAAAAAGGTTTGTGACATTTAGAAAAGCCTTCCACATATACTTCTATATGCATGTGTTTAATTTTGGTTAACATTATAGCTCTCAATTAAATTGAATGTAACAGCCAGGATATTTGTGTAAGAGCTATCCGCACCAAAGAAGAAAAAAAAAGAAAAAAAAAAAAGAAAAAAAAAGTGCCAGTTCTTTAACTATGTTCTACTTTCTTTAAGGTCTACAGAGCATTTTGTAAACAAAGTTTCTTACAGTGTTAATTTGTTTTCTCTTCAAACTTTTAATGACACCATTTTTGCAACATGATAAAGTGAAAGTTCAGACTGCACACTGAGCACTTCATGCTATGCTTGAAAATTATATTGCATCTCTGAAAGCAAACTAATTGATACATGTTTTATAGATCAAAGCTTTCACCTCCACATGGGAAACCTACAATACAGCCTAAATATGAAATATCTTGTTATTTATTCCCTAGTAAGCAAAGAGTAAAAACCCACATCACAAAGGTGTGGAAGTGGCACACCTTTTGCTACTGCCATTCACATATAGTGCCAATAACTGACTTATCTAGCATAAAGCCATAGACAAAAATGGGTCAGAAAACAAGGAAAGTACTGTTGTATCATTAAGTTGTCTCTGCTTAGTAGTGATAAATCAGTGAAGGTTTTCCTTCCTTATACACCTTCAATTTGTTCAAAATTACGAGTAGACTTTTTCGTTATCCAGCTCGCTCAGATGTAAGAGCATGTGTTGAAGTTTACTTGGTCTTTCCAGCAATCTTAAATTTTACTATGTGTTCTTCAAAATCAGGCTGTCAAGGGAAATACTAAATGGAGGTTTTGGCAAAACATTCATCAGATTTTCAATAATCTGGTTTATTTTTCAGTCAATCCTGAATACTAAAATACATTCACAGTATGGTACTTAAAAAAGGTATTAAAATGGCAGCACATGAATTCTCAGATATCCTTTCAGATGGCTTGGAAAACAAACTCCTCGTTTGTGATGGAGAAAATGAGGTGCACACATCAGCAGAGGAGTCAGTGCGAGAGTTTGGCTCAGTACTGAAACTTGGCATAGACCATACCATTTTTTCACTGACATAAAGCATGTAAACATGTCCACAGCACTGACTTTCATCAAAGTATTTCAACAAATTTTCCAAGAAGAAAAACACTTCTGCACTGGTTCAGAACTAACCCTACCTAGCTCAGTGTGGTGCCAGGGTGTTTGATGGTGGACAAAAGTGAGGGCATAGGAGGGTGTTAAGGAACCAGGAAAGCACACAGCAACCATTTCTCACCATGTTCTCTCTCAAGAGCTTACAGCTCTAGGACTTCCTGAGCCAGGAAGAAGTCTCTGCACTTCATTGTGCTCAGTGGACTTTTCTTGCATGATCTGTCCAGTCATCTCTTGAACTCAAAAACACAACAACCCTCTGTGGCAGTGAGTTCCCACTCTACATACATGTTGACTGAACAAACTCCACCTTTAGATTCATTTGGATCATTTCATAATCCTTGTTTCTAAAGCAAAGAAACATGTATCAGCTAGTGGTATTCCCATTAAAAGGGAACAGGAAGAAGTTGAATGACTTCTCCAAATTCATAGTCAATGATCCCAGTGATCGCAGAACTCTGAACCCAGAAGTGTCAACTTCCTGACCAAAGATTAGACAGTATTTTTTTCTTAGAGGAATTAAGTGAATTAATTCTGAATTTTAAAACCTTTTAAAAACATTATTGTTTTTGATTTAAAATTGCAGCTTTAAGTCTTCCCAGAAAACATTTTTTTCCTTTTTGTTCTTGACATAGGAGTACATTTATATTTAAAGGCACTTGGTTTACAGAGAAACTGTAAGGAAACAGAAGTACAAAAGAGATGGTTTATACTTACTAACAACATTAGCTTGTCCAGTGAAGATGGTGTACTGCAGCTCGTAAGAGACCACACTGAACTCATCATCCGATGTCCAGTGGACAGTAATGGTGTCATAAGAAGCTGTACAGAGCTCTTCTCGAATGGTGGGTGGATTGGGAGCTGTGAGATACAATAGAGGAGACTTACTGACACAATCAGTAAAGTATTTCCCCTCTCACCTGAGACTAGGGGATGCACCTGATGCATGAATTTGCAGCAATACCATCTAACAGACTTTTCAACAATGTTTTATTTATTCCAGTGGTAACTTTGATTATAAACAAACTGTTGGAAAAGCATTCTTACTGTCAAGAACTCCCAATTTTGAAAGTAATTTGTATTAAAGTAGCTTTTGTTTCAGGTGCCCTAGAACAAGTGATGTGTTGGTGGTCACATTAAACTGTGACTAAATGGGTAGAATTGACATTTTACTTTTTCTAAAATTGTTCTGACCATCATACCAAAATTATCAAAGTTTCATTGATGTGTATCAAGAGGGAGAGTCAACAGTCTTCTGAGTTGACTTGAAAGCAGTGTTTGTCTAACCTATCTTACCAGAGATTGGTTTAAGTGGTCTTTAAAAAATACAGTTTTGGGGAAACTCCAAACACTTATACTTTCATGCTCAATTTTCTCGTCTCTCTTTAAAGAGCTATTTAAATATGTCAAACTTGAAGCAAACTCCTTAGGTCTAAATTTTCCTTGTTTGCAATCTTTACAAAGCCAAACACCTAAATAAGAAAGAAGTGAGTCTCTATTTCAAAGACTGGTGGATCTTCCTCATTCTTGTCTCAGTGGGAGCTTCATTACTAATCATCTTCTCTACAAGCCACATCATGAAAAAAAAAAAAATCCTTGTGCTTAATAGTATTATAGTATTTCTCCCAACTGTCACAGAGATCAAAGGAGGGCACTCAGGCTGAAACAACCAAAATATGCCTGTATTGAAGGAAAAGGAAGGCAACTCCGATTGTTTGGTTTTTAGTTTGGTTGGGGTTTTTTTGTTGTTTGGTTTTTCTGTTTAGTTTTGGTTTTCTTTTTTTTTCTGTCAGGTCTTTAACCTCTGTTAGTAACAAACAATGGCCTCTAAAAAAGTCCCTCTGAAGGAATTCCACCTTTACTTTTGCAACATCTTATTTTTATGAAACGTTTAGTTTACTTTCCATTAAGAATTTTTGCACTTCATGTCTCTGCTTTACTGATGTATGTTCCCGAGGATTAAAGTACAGACACATTTCCAAGCAGCCTCTTTCAACCAAGGGGCATAAGGAAACGCTCAAATGTCTTTCATAATATGACCATGATTTGTGATGCTCTAAATAACGTATTATGGAAGTTTACCAATGCCTTTCTTTTTAAATTGGCAGAGGAACCCTTGGGACAGGTGGGTATTAATGAAAAGAAAGAGAAATAAACTAAGATAAGAACAGTTATCCAGGAGGAGAATATAAACAAAAGGAGTATAAAAACTCTTCATAGTTTTCCAGAAAGGTTAGTGGTACTATCAACTATGTTTCAAAAATGTATCCAGTAAAAAAAAAATCACTGGAATTTTTTTTTTATTTTTTTCTTTCTAGCTGAGACTTCTTATTAATATTTTGCCTGTCTTTCCAAGGGAAAAAAATGGAATAAGTCTTAATTACAAATATACAAGTTGATAATTTTTTTGGTGTGCAGGTATTCAACTGAACTCTTCTACAGTCATCTCCTTCACCTAACACAGCAAAATATTTTACTTAGGAAATGTACTTATTATTACCTCAACACAGAAAAAAATTATTAATTTATGGAAAGCAAAAATTACTGAAGATTTAATGAACTGTAAACTGCATTTCAATAGCACCTAGGCATCTTCAACTCCTTTGCAAATGACAGCCTAAGTTCGCTCTTCATGTGCACACCCGGCCTTATAGGTGGAAATTTACAGGCCTACATGTAATATGAATGACTGAAAAGAGTTTTGACCTAAGCAGGACATGTATTCCCTGGCTCTTGTGATTAACCCCCACCCACCTGAGACTATACTGCATGAAATTCAGGTCTTCAGCAACATTCATTTCATAAACCACTCAGCATAAAAGAAATACATCTGCTTCTCCTGCAGAAAGGCAGGCAAGTCTACATTCAAATGCTTTGTTACAACAAAATGTACAATGCAGACTGCCAAATTCATCATTCTACAGCACATATTCCTTTAGAGGGTGTAAGTTTGTAATGCAATTAAAGAGGTTGATCTCATCCAGTTAGCTTCATTATTACATTTGATAGTGTGTGATTTGGTTATTGAATTCACTGGGACTGCTACAGAGCTCAGGTGCCACAGGGAAAGCTCCTCACAGACTGGTGGTGTCCAAGCTGCACTATCAACTTCCCCTTTGTGATTCAGATGTGATCCACCCCTGTTCAGGAAGCCCAGCATGCTTTCAACACAGCAGTGGAAGACATAATACACCCTTCAGTTCTCCATAGACAATCAGAGCAAATATCCGGGAATGGTAACTGCTTCAGACACTCAGACTTTCATCCACCTGCATTTGTGAATCAACACTCTCATAAGAGAGAAAAATCGTTGCTGAAGGCTGTTTTATTTCATTTCTACTCAAAACTGAGCAGATACACTTAAAAAGTCAGTAATCACATCTGAAATGCCTGAAAGCCACTAACAGTAGAAAAGCAGTTTCTTAAATTTGCTATCAGAAGGAACAGGCCTTGTGAGCATAGCTACTCCCTCTCAAGCAGGTTAGTCTAACTCCCCTTCCTCTCCATGTCATCTGCATGGCTTTTGCCATGAATGTGCTCACATGGTCCATACACCTGAAACTGCCACCTCTCATTAGTGAATCCCAGCATGAACACAGCAGCCCTTGGTGACTAATGAGACTGTATATAAATTCTCTCAGCCCAAGGTCACAGAGACTGATAAAATCCACCTCAACTTCCTTTTGTTTGCTTAGTCTCCATCTCCATGCTGTCATGGGGTGGTTGACTTTGTAAGGACTCCCTACTGATTTTGATACTGAGTAAGGAAGGGAAGATCTTGGTACTAGAAATATCCATATTGCTGGCATGAACATGAGGGAGTTGAGGAAGCTGCTCTGAACCTCTCTCAGATATTCATTACTGACTCCATCATGTATCATGACACTGGACTGCACCAGCACACAAGGAATTTGAAAGGCACAGTTTCATCAGATGTGGATACAAATTTTATGTATTACTAACTTGCTATGTTTGAGTTGGTATCAAGGGCTCAGTCACAAAATCATCTAGACATAGTTTTTGGGCAGACCAGAACTGCTCAAAACCAATAGAATGAGAGGAGATTACACCTAAATCATGAGGCTGAGCTAGCTGGAGCTGGTTTTTGATCTTTCAGTACTGAAAGAGTTAAGCAGTAAAACAGCTTGTTTCCTGCTGTTTCCTGGAAGAGTTTCCAGAATAAAGTTGTTTCTGTGTAAAAAAATTGCTGGCATATGCTAGGCAATACATATTTCTTTGTGCAGTGACAGCTAAAGTGATGAATAAAGAAAACTTATCATTGTTTCAGATGGGATTTCTGAAGCAGGGCAAATTGCAAGGTCAAAGAATAGATGTTCCTGCAATTGATTTCAAAGTATTAAGACACAGAACAAGTATTTTTGATTCACAGTGGGTAAAAAAATTCCTTAGGAATTTTGCAGAGAGTTTGCAAGTCATATGTATTGCCTGGATCTAGCTAGATACACATTTAGAAAAAAGATGATTTCCAGATGAAGAGCTTGAGCAACTCAACTGGCAAGATAAGAAACCTTTCAAAAGATATCAAGGCTATATATACAGATAACAGAACAGTCAGAGGAAGATTAGAAGTATTGTTTTAAGATACTGAGCTTGATATGTCAATGTCTGGCTGGCAACTTTCAGAAAGATATCAGAGATTTTCATTTGGATAGTAGAAGCTTTAGAAAGACAGCTGCACAAATGATGAGCACAAAATGGTTAAATTTATACTCAGGAAGAAATAGTGTAGGAAGTAAGATGCAAACATCAATGTGCCACATTGAAAACTGGGACTGGGGAGATGGAAGATGAAAAAGATCTGACAAATGGTACACTGCGAAGAACCAAAAGAGAAGAAAATCTCCCAGAGACAACTGAGGTCAACTATTGCAAAAGCAACTGTCAGCAGAGATAATGAAGCTGGAATTCAGACTTTGATATTTTGTTCAGAAGCAGTACAGATGATAGTTATAAGGTAGGCTTCTTCACTTGATTCACAGCATAGATCTACTACTAGGACTTACAAATGGTCTTCATTTTACTTAACTGTGAAACATGATAAAAGTAAAGCCTAATTCAGTCTGTCACAAAGTGTTCAGTTTAAGATCTATGAAGATTCCATGCACCAGTCTGAAAGGAGTAATCAAGTGCATTTTACTCTCGGGACTATATATATTTTTTTTTTAAAATATATATATATATATATATTTATTTATATATATATACACACACATTACATATATACATACATTTACCTAAATGTATTTTTACTGTCTGCATAGGTTGTATTTTACGCTCAGATAATTTGAACATGTGTTTTGCATTTTGCCGTTGCAGCCATATGCTCTTTATTAATGTGAAGAAAAATAGCACAAAACCAAAGCCAGCTAAAACTGTTTTTTGCTGGGCATCAAGGGCAAGGATAAAAATGGTCTATTAGGAAAAAAAGGCTAAAATGCTCGATGAATTTACAAGTTCCCTTAGACTGCACTGTGAGCAATTTCTTAAGACCATGAATGAGTTAGGAAAAAGGCAGAGAAGGAGCTGTGTAAATGACAAAGCCAGAATGATGGATCACAGGAAAGTTCTTTGTAGCAAGACAACCCTAGTACAGATACAACCTTCCTTTGTTTTCTGCAGTGTGTATAGCAATTAAGCTGATAATATTGACATATGGTGTACAAAGGGGAAAAGACCTCAGGGGTGCAGAAACAGACTGCTAGACAGAATTCGCCTCGTATAAAGATCTAAACCATAATAATCTGTATTTGAATGAGTACATATAACCTCTGTTTGGAGACAACTAGGAGAAATAGGCAACTCCAGAATGGAGTCAACTGCCCTGATATATGTGCCTTAAAATGGGGTGGTTATTCTTCTTCAACTATAAAGGACATACTAAGACCTTGAACCATCTTGTCCGTGAGCTCCTTTACACTGACGCCGCCACCCTTGTCACCCACACAGAAGTAGCTCTGCAGCGTTTAACATCCTGCTTCGCAGAGGCTGCTGAGATTTTTGGGCTGGAAGTCAGCTTGAAGAAGACAGAAGTTTCCTATCAGCCTGCACCTCAGGAAGTCTTCCATCATCCCCATATCACCATTGGAGAAACAGAGCTCAAATCAGTCCAGCAATTTAATTACCTGGGAAGCATCATCTCCTCGGATGGTAAGATTGATGAAGAAATAGACAGCAGGTTAGCAAAGGCTTACAGAGCCTTTGGTAAACCCCATAAAAGAGTTTGGCAAAACAAACACCTGAAGAAAAGTACAAAGATCAGTGTTTACAGAGCCATTGTACTGTCTACTCTTTTATATGGGTCTGAATCATGGGTCATTTACCGCCACCACTTGTGACTCTTAGAACGCTTCCATCAACGCTACCTCCGTACAATCCTAAACATCCACTGGACAGATTACGTGACCAATACGTCTGTCCTTGAACAGGCAGCAGTCACGAGCATTGAGGCCATGCTGCTGAGAACACAGCT
>JAWWLV010000001.1:97826492-97848950 GCA_035041135.1 Platyrinchus mystaceus
AGGCTTAAAAAAAATACATACTAGGAGCAGGGAATTTCATGCTTTGGATTTAGGGAGAATTGACTGGAAAATGTAAAGATATAATGAGAACCCAGAAACAAAAAAATAGCTGAATTAATAAGTGCACTTTTGGTGGCTTTCTTTTCATTGTTTTGTTGTGTTTTTTTTTTTTTTTTTAATTGATTGCTTGCTAAACAGCTGATAATTCCAACAGAACATTTTTTTCATCAAAAAATACTGCTGAAATTTAGTGGGAATGTTTCAGCATCCACAGCGTTGCACCGAAAAACAGACCAAATTTTGTGATAGCACAGTCCTTATCTTTGAGTCCTTGATATATCTGGCATGTTGAAGTGAAGCCAGGACTCTAAAAACAGTAGAAATTCGTTGCACCAAGGGACCCAACACAGTAATTGATGTAACTTCCAGACATCCAGACTGTTTATAATCCCCATCTCTTCAAAGATGCATGGTAGACGTCATATGTTTCATTAGCTTATAGCTTGCTATTTGGTGAAAAATATGTATCCATTAAGACCATTACCAGTTTCTTCTAAGGAATGTACTTACTGCTTGACTTCTTTCTCAATCTCAGAATTTTTCATGAAGTAGGAATTTCAGCCTCCAAAAACCTTTTTTTTTTTTTTTTTTAGTGTGTTTAGCACCAGACATCTGCTTGGCAACCATTCTACCTCTTTCATTTGTGCATGCTGTTAACTGTTCTAAATCTTAATTTGCACCTTTTTTGGACTGCTCCTCAAAGGGGAGTTTTGATTTAGCATTACAGTAAGGTTCTTCCCACTCTGGTACAGCACAAAGTATTTCAGGGGAGTGTGTCAATAACTCCTGTGTCTTTGACCACATCTGTGATGTGACAATACTATGGCAACTATGACAACCCAGCTACCTTAAAGTGAGGTTTTCCTTTTTATCAAGAGGAACATCATCTTTACCTTTCAGTGATATTTTTAGCTGTCTGCAGGAAGCGAGCGTGATCATTCTCCTTCAGCGACTGCTCAGCCTGAGAGATGAGGGATGTTGAGCGCTCAATGCACTGTTTGCAGTTCGCAATCTGCTGAGCCAGTTTTCTCAACCTCACCACCTTGAGTGAAAACATAAGAAAGCAGTCACATCTCTAAAGTGTGTATCACAATTGTATTTGCACTTCAGAGGCAAAACTTGGCAAAGGAGGAGTTAAGATGAATGGCTTTGGTGACGAGAGCTTCTTTCACACAAGCTTTGTGGGGAATTCCATCTAGCCATGCAACATTTTCAGTAAGGGACAGGCACAGTCCTTCTGCCTGAATATTTTCCACATGGAAAACAACAGAGGAGAGCCAAAACAAGCACAGCTGGCCTATTTTTCAGGAGAAGGAATGTAATTTCCTGGTAACTTCTGCTTACATGATAACTAAAGGCTATTTAGATAACCATTTCCCTGAAATTATGAGATCTGTGTTAAAGGCGTCCTATGGATTAACTACATTTTTCCTATTACTTAGGTGAGTTCCATAAAAAGAAATAATCTTAAAATGTAACTTAACAGAAAAAGACTATTCGTTTCTACTGAGAAGACACACCTGACCTTCTCATTATGAGATTTTAGTCAGACAGGGTGTTTTCTTGCTGAATATTTTTAACTGGACAAAAGCATAGTAGTGCTGGAGAGATGATTACTATTACTGCAAACATATGTGCTGGAGATGAACACAGTAGATGTGACTGTAATCATTAGCTGAAAGGTTAGGAAAGGGCACAGTCAATCCCCCATTTAAAGACAATGTTGGCTAACGAAACTTCCAGGAACTAGAATAGTTCTTGAAAGGTCTGGGAGTCCTTTCCATTGTTGTCACATCAGGGTCATAGTTTGAACAGGAGTAAGAAATAGGAAGAAAATTAAGTAATTCTGGAGTTTGGAAAGGCACATTAAGAGCCAGTTACATTCAAAATGAGGAAACTAACAACCAAGTGGATGGGCAGAAATATCCAAATTTATAATGAAGATAACATTCCCAATCTCAGGAATTAGGGCACAAGCTATGAAGTTATGTTGAGTTAAATTTCAGATATATTTGCATCCTAAGGATAGATGAGGGTATCTTAGTACACCTATCTGACAACAGAAGTAAGTAGGAAAATAAACTTTTCGAAAAACTTTCCAAAGAAGATACTTTCCAAATGATTAATGTCACGTAACATTAGTATTTCTTCTAAAGATAGAAACAACAAAGCAGGGAAAATGCTGGAAATGCATACATTTTAATAATGCTATGATCTGAACAGCTTCTAGGATGAACTAATGCCATAATGCTTTCTCTACCTGTTCATTTGCAGAGATTACAATTTGGACTACACCAGTCTAACTGGGAAAGGTTCACTGCAGTGTTAAGAAGCTCATCTCTTTATTAATTAAAAAGTAAACAGTGAACTGAAATAAATGTTACCTTGTGAGTATTTTGCAGTCAAAAGAAGGCTTGTCATGATTTGTGACATATGTTTTTTGCTTGCTTGCTTCTTTTTTATATCTTCTTCAAGAAGACAACAGATAATAAATTGTATAATGAAGAGTCTCATCTCACTCACTTCCCACCCACTTCTGCAATGGTAGGAATGAAATCTGCCCTAAAATTATCTTATCTAGTTGATATTTGATTTTTCCTGTTACAAGCTCTTCGGGATTTTATAGGTTTCAGGTGATAGGTGAGATTAAGGATAGAGCTGCACCAGGTTTTTGGACTTGCGTGACTTCAAGGCTGAATCTGCAGCCTTGCATCTAGAACTTTATACCTGAGTGTTTTCCAGCTCTGTGGCCATAACTCCAGTCCTACAGAGAAATCTGTCATGCCCTACCTTCCAGAAAGGCCCCTTAAAAGAAGACACATTGGGGCTTTTCATATGAATCTCTTGAACCACTGAAATCTTTCACCATATACAACTTTTGGGTCAAAGCATTCCAGATCTTTCTGGACTTCCACTGATATCGCTTTTGGCTCAAGAAAGCAGAACAAAGAAAGCTGGTATCAGATTCTGATACCAGCTCTGTTCAAATAAATTTGGAGTCAATTGTATTGCAAATCTTCCATGCTAAATGGACATTAGAATACATCTTTGCAAGAAACAGAGTTTTTAAGAGCAATCATGTACATAGCACAAATCCAAATGAATGGAAAGTTTTCTACTTCATTGGCAGCACATCTGGTCTCACTGCATAGAGAAACAGAGTTGAAGCAAAAATGAAGGCGGCCATCTATTCCATTTGAAGGAAATTATATTTTGTTAACAGCATGAGGAAATTCAGGTTCTGTCACACAACGGACCTGTGGTTTCAAACGTGTTTAAGTCAGCCCCAGCCTACAGGTTTTTCATTTCAAGTTAATTGGAATATCTTGACAGCCACATGAACCATTTAACCTGCTCTTGACTTTCTTCCTTTCCTGAGCTTTTCCCACACAAGAAGAGTTTATATCTGACTTAGTTAGGTTAGCAGTTAAAGAGTAAACACTGTGCACCTAGCAAATAAAAATATTAATTCAACTGTAATGCATTTCTGAGTTAATAGTTAGCTAGCAAAATGTGTTGAAATTTAAATATCAGAGATTTTTCCTGCTTAATATGTTTGCCACTAATAATCACTGAACCTCAGGAATTAGAAATGCACACAATTTAATTTCTTGCATGTTTTTAAATATTTTTTTAAGATATTAAGATTTTAAAATAAATTAAGACTTCCTATTCTCATGAATTACAATGACTGGAACAAAATCTTTATTTGATAGTATTCGAAAAAATAATGAAATTATCCAGAAAAAAATCATGTAGATAATTAGCAGACATGATTCCAAATGCTGTGACAGTTTGTGAAAGTAAAAACTAGGGGGGAAAAACTGTCAGTCAAAAACAGAGTTCAGGAATCATTAAGAGGACATAATTTAATTGTGATTTACTGATTGTGACATCATGTCTGTTTTTATCCTTAAAAAACAAAATCACACTTAGTAAGATAAATGCCAAATAAACAGTTGAGGTCTAGCATGCTAATTTTCAAGTATGTCATTCTTCTTTACATGAAAGTAGCAGTAGCCCAGGACTACAAAAGCGCTTTTACAATTTTGTATTAATAGTACCTGCAGTCAAAAAAGCTGTAAAACCAAGGACCTGCTTGTGACCTAAAGAAGAAAAGCTTTTACCTTTCCTTCTTTGATTTTGGTTCCAATTATTTGTCGTCTTTGCTGGATAATTTCAATGAGCTGGTCACATTCTTCCATTAGCTTGGTTTCTTGGCGGGATGCATTTACCTACAAAGAAAAAGATGATTAGCAAAACCTTTTTTGACATTTTCCTTTCCCCTTTTCTAATTTGAAAACTGTAATTTCTAAAATGCTGTGTTTGGCACTTTTTTTGCTCCTTTCTGTGTATAATCTGTGTGTTATTTTCTCCTCTCTCTCTTGTATTTTGTGAAATACTGAATTGAGTCTCAATGTCTTGTTTGCAGGAGGCAGGTCTTGCAAATAGATAATCAGGTATTTCTAACCCATGAGAGAAAAGCCTTGTCCTGTGAGTACTGTCATACCACACATCAGTGAGAAGCGAAGTCTCTTCAGAAAGTGCTTAACACATCAGTTACCAGCCATATAGAGGACTGCAGTGAACACTGAGGCACTTAAGAGCACGAATACTGGATCAGACAATCCATCTAGTGCAGTATCCCCTCTCTCACTGCTGCTAGTGCCAGGATCTGCTAGTAAAGCATGTTAGGAAAAAGTCCCAACATGTATGATGACTCCCATGAATGTTTTCTCATCCTCCAACCATTTGCAGCTCAGAGTCTTCTCGAACCAGACACAATTTGTACATCATTACTAATCCTCAGAAGACATATTACATGGATTTATTTAGTCTCTCCTTCAACCCCTGGAAACTTCAAGTATCTGCACCATTCTACAGCAATGAATACCACAGCTTAACTCTCAGGAAAGTGAGCAACTGCCTCTTTAGAGGGATTTGAACCTCTCTCCTTCCAGCTGCATTTAATGACCACAAGTTCTTTTACTGAAAAGGAAGTGAACTAATGATACCCATATATGTCCACATATTGGTCCTCAAAAGTTTCAAACTACCGAAGATACAAGTGACAACACCAAGTCATGTGTCTTGACTGTCTTTATTATTCCCACTTTTCCTCAGCAGTGAATCAGACAGAAAATAATAGATGTGCTTGTGTAGTTTTCTAAAGTATAAATACGTGAGCCAATGAAACTGTTTTTAATGCAAAAAAGCTCACAAAGAACATTCTATGAAAAAAGTTGACTTTTGTAAAAAAAAATAAGAAAACTCATAATAGAAAAGTTTTGGTTCTCAGATGAAAATTTTTTTTCTGGAGGACATTGATTTTTTCAGTGAAAAGCCATCATTCTGTGCAACAAAAAAATGTACTTCCCCTTCAGCAGTAGTATGTTTAGCTCACATGTATGCGTAAAGAGTCAGAGAAAAAGGCAAAACCCTCTAATCATATCTAGAATAAAGCAGAATTGAAAGGACTGATTTCAGAACGATGTTTCCATTTGCACTTTGCTAAAAGAGGGTAAGAAGGTAAAGCAGGATAATTGTCCCTACAGCCATGTCACCTTTTCCACTGCTCTAGTAAGAATCAGTGGTGAACAATAACAGGGAATAGTTTCAGGTGACAAGTAACTATATTTCACACTTTGGCTATTTTTTCAGTCCAATGAGCCCCTTGATCTGCATCAGCATTCTTTTTTTTTCCTTCCAACAGTGTGTTTAAACATGCATTTACCTGTAAGCACATTATGGTTCTCATTAAGCTTAAGCAAATGCTTATATATCTAAATTTGGATCAGGACCAATTTTACAAATAATCTCCTTATGTGAAATACACAGTGTCCTCCAGGCAAAGAGGGGACTTTTTAACAAAGGCTTGCTTTCATCAAGGTTTTGGATTATTCTTCCCAAACCTTCATAAAATTAAAGTTTGTTTGCACATTTTAGAAGCTTAGTTATTAATTATCAAGATAATGAAGAAAGAATACATTTGTTTCTGGAAGGGGTCTGATGTAACTGTAAGTGCTGAAGAGATTGTGTGCAGGAGGTGAAGATGCAGAAAGTACTTCCACAATGCTGTTTTGGGTGCCTACCTATCTCCTTAGGTTAGCTGTTTGCTATGCCTGGTTTCTCACCACAGTCCATGAGGAGAGACAGACCATGGAGCAGCTCATCCAAAGCCTCCAGCAGTGCCAGTGTCTCTCCGCTGACAGCTCAGGTAGCCTGGAAAAATTAATCAGTCAGCACTGTCCTTCTTATTCCTTCTCTTCTTGTCATCCCACCACCTTGGCTGCATCATGGACCTTCCTTCAGCATGAAACTCGGCAGAGCTGTCCTCCAGAAGCTGTACAGTGCACTAGTTTCCCCAGCCCTGACTTCAGTTTCACAAGTAGACTGAAATTCCACCAGAGTGGGGAATCCTGCACAGGCTCAGCCAGAGGCAGCGATCACATTCACTGCTTGTAGGCATAACTCCTGTGTCAATACCAAGGTCAGCTCACATCAGAGCCAACTTCAGCACTTAATTATGGTAACCCTTTTGGCACTTAATTACAGTAACACTTCACAGGATTTTTGAGTAGCTTCCACTCAAAGCGTTACTTCTAGCACCACTTACATCATCAACTCGTTTTATCAAGCAGAACTAATTAATTTTTGGGATAACTGTCATGAAACATAGAGTTGGAAGGTTAACGGGAAGGTTAAGTCAATATTGTTTCATTTAATGCTCTGGTTGATTTGAATAACAATGTATTAATTGAATCTTAACTTAAAAAGCTCTAGACTAAGAAAAACAAAATGCTTGGGAAAAAAACTTTGGATTTCTTATGCACTGACTGCAGAATTCTCTTCTTTGAAATCTGAATAGTATACTCTTATAAACTTCATTTGAAGACATTTCCAACTTTATAGCTTGCACAAGCTTATTAAAAATGAAAAGAATATTCCAAAATTATATGATACGTCTGAGCTTTGTATGAAAAAACCCAAACCCCAACATTTAATCTGGGTTTTTTCTCAAGCTGAAATACTCCTTAATCACATTTTCAGCCTACAAAGCCTCTGATTCAGTAATAACTTTATAATTGAGCACATGCCTAATTTTAAGTGCACTATATTAGCTGTGGTCCTAAAGGGACTATTTGTGAGATTACCACTGAATATTATTTACTTTTTTGTTTCCTAGGAGTCATATGTCAGACCAAAGTCCCACAGGCATGGATCAGGGCTCCACTGTACAGGTGCTACAGAAATACCAGAATAAGGCTTTGCTTTCTGCTTGAGTCCTTTGATGAACAACAACCTTGACAATAACTTCCAGCTGGGGCTGGCCGAGGAATGCAAGTTCTGTCTGGTGAAAATATTTGAGGTTTTACATTCTACATTTTTCCACATTAAAAAACAAGCCCCCTGTCCAAGGAGTTTGTTAAAAGAGACTTAGAACTGCATTATAAAAATTTGGAGACTGTGTCTGGAGATTGTGGAGGGTCCAAATCTTACAGAGAGTAGACTTCAACCTGGGCTTCCTCCATCCAAGATGAACATTGAATACTTAATCTGAGGTATCTGTTGTCTGAGAGTTTGTGCTGGACTTGGGGATATCTTTCTATAGAAAATTTCACTGACATCAATACATTTACTTTTGGCATCAATCAATTACTTAAAAATCCACGAACCTAAAGCTTTGTGTTTTGTTGGTATCATTTTTATAAATTTTTCTTCCATGCCACAAAACATTTTTAAAACTGACTAGGAGGCTTAGTTATGATTTAGCAAGAACTATGATATTGTCTACAAACAAGCAAGCAAGAACTGATTCTAGTCCTCCTGCTTTTGTGGGAAATTTATTCCTACTTCTGTAATATGCAAAGACCTCAAACAGTCTACTGAAAAAAAAAACCCACCTTACAAATTTCAGGTTTCTTTCCAGGTTTTCCAGCCAGATGGATAGGGACTGTTGCCCTTTGCCTCAGGAAGTGGGTGTAGTAAAAAAAGAAAAATAGGGGTTCCTCAGATGTCTGACAGGGAGCTGGAAACAACAAGCCCTCCCAATCAAAAAGGGGGAGCAGGCCAGCTGTTCCCAGCTCCACAGCCTGAGAACTGCTTTGGAAAGTGTTCCGCTCTCTGCAGAGGCTTCCTTGGCTTTCATCTTCAGAGACCTGAATTAAATTGCAGCTTAGGTCATAAGAAAATGAATGTGGTGGTTTCAAAGTCCCCAGCAGATGTTTGGGAAATCACAGCACTATAGCATGGCTAGAGATTCGAGATTACAGTGGAGCTTCTCTAGCTAATTCAAAGGCAAATAGAGTCAGAGGGTTAGATTCATACCCACAAAATCTTCGTCAACTAATATACTGAGGAAAAAGATTTTTTTTTTAGTGTCTCAGCAGAATTTTCCTTGCAGGAGCAAAACTCTTACTCTGAGATTCCTTATGGGTGAGGCAATTCTGTCCACAAGTGAAATCCTCATGTGTCTTTTTGGCAAACAATCTCTAAATGACAAGCAAAATAAGACACCCTAAATTAGAGGTGGCCTGCTTTCTTAAGAGCACACTGACTGGGACAAATTCATCAAAACCACAGCAGTTTTTATTTACTACTCCTCGACTGATTATGCAAAGTGGAAGAAAAGTAGGTTGTAGAAACAGTCTCATCTTTGGAAAATGAGGTGTGCATTTGAGTTTCAGCTTCATGATATAGTCTCAATTTCTCAAAAAATAATTTCTTTGTAGCTGTGGATATATAGGTAAAGAAGAGGTACAAATTTTTCTTTATGCTTTTGAGTTGGTCGTTATAGAATGACTGTATACTCACAAGAAAACAACCAGAAAAAGCTCATCAGAAAAGCAAATTGCATGATTCCACTCAACAACAGTTACATCATTGCCACATACTTCACTCTAGATTTGAGCCTGAATTCCTTCTTACACCAAACTCAGAAACTGGGATAAAAAAATCTTAAGTGATTACATATAATGGCTGGTACCTGTTTATCTAGGAAAAGTTTCTTCATTGTCATGTAGATGTGGAACACATTCTCTTGGATTAGAGTCCCTAGATGAATTAAAGGATTATACTGCTCTAAAGAAAGAGGTTTATTTTTCTCCATGTTGTAAAGTGAATAACTTTTCTTCATAAATCCACAATACACTGAAGTAATATTTTAACATTGTCCATGTTTATTTATTTATTTAATAGAAATACAAAGGATAATGATTAATGCATATTCATGAAAAAGTTTCTTCTCTTTCTTTTTATGGATGGCTAGGCTGAATGAGGGTGATGGATTCAAGCTTCCTTCATTCCATATCCCTGTTTGATATTATGGATTATTCAATTTAGTCTCCTGGAGAGCAAAAGAAATTCTTGGAGTATAACTTTTTCAGACTTTGTCTAGTCTAAGTGTAAATTGATTTTATCTATTATGACAAACTGAGCCTTTGGAAATACATGGTATTAATCAGTTTGCCATCTGAATGGATCTTCGACAAATCCTTTATTCTGAAATGGTGCAGAAGAAAAAGACATGGTCATCTTCCATTTCAACTGCGCCAGAGGCTTTGTTTTTGTTTGCATTCCACATCTATCTCTAACTAGGAGACCTGTGTTTAGAGGCACTCTCAGAGCAGGTTAAACAAAGGTCACTGCAAAAATATGCCAACTTAGCCTGGCTACTTAGGAATTGCGTGAATGGAGAATCGATTAGGCCAGGATAGCTTAACCACTTTGGGTCAGGCAGATAAGATTATCTGCCCCAATCTTGACTAAAAGTAAACCCTTTTTAGAAGACTGAAATACTCATATTACTAACTAAAATATTATTTTAAAGTTTTTTATCCCACTGTGCTTTGAAACACATTGTTGAGAAACTAACCAGAAAGATACCTAGCAGTCCTCTGGTGACATTTACAATGTAATCATAAACCAAAACCAAAGCAGAAGTTTCACAGAGGAAAAAAACTCCAAAACCAACTAATTGTTTTTATACTAATCCCATTAAAACCATAAAAAATCTTAAACTTAAACTCAGGTGATTTGGAAAGTTCTCATAAAGGGCTATTCTAGACATGATTATGCTGACATCTCTAAATGCTACTGACTAGGCTTGCTTCAATGAAACAAATTGTTTTTACAAAATACAAATGCAGCATCATATTGGAACTGTAGCTCACCTTCCTCAGGATAGAAAAGCACACTGGAGAAAGGCATTTATTGCAAGACAAACCATGGTTTCACAACTTGCAAAGGTCTTCCGCATTTTATTTCCTTCTGCAGAAGTCGGTGCAGCCATGTGGGGCAATGGTTGGGCTGAGCTCACATGGCTGATGTGGATTTTGCACAGACACAAGGGCAGCAGGTAGAGAAACACAATGGGGAGGGCAGAAACATTGGTGGGGAGACTTTTGACATCAGTGAGTCTTAAGACCAGTTAAGCTGTTTGTGATACTAAGCCCTAGGAGGAATGTAGGTTTTTAAGGATGCAGGAAAAAGGTCATATTATTAATTTTATTTTCCCGCATTATTTTTGCCCTTTATGTCAGTCCTTTCTTTGAACCTAAACAACGAAAATGCTTTTTAATTGAACAACATTTAATCATTAATTTATTTTTTTTACTTTGTTTTCCCTGCTGAAATTAAATTTCTGTTCCACATTGAGCAAAATATTCCACTTGGTACATTTCATTTAGCGTAGAAAAGAAAAAACTATAAAATAATTAATGCAATTCAAAGGACTGCCAAACCTTTAATGAAGATGAAGCCAGTGCCCTTGTAAATAATAGCACTGTACTTAAAACTCTCATCCAGGATTCACGGTCTTTAGCCTTGTGCTTAACATACTCACAAGAGAAAAAATGCCTTTGGCTTCCTTGTTACTCTAATTCCTGTTTAGCTATTTATGTTAGGCAGAAAAAGGAAGAACTCATGAGTGTTTTGTCCCCATAAAGATAAAGGTCTCAGAGATAAAAGGTTCCAGAAATTGACAGCATTTTGACTAACAAGTTACAGTCTCTGAAGACAGGCACAAAACATTACTTGCTGCGTTAGTTAATCAGTGGTTAAGGGACAACTAAGTCCCATTTACTAGTCTAAGGACAAGGTTTTGCAAGAATGTCAGTTTAACAAAAACCTGAACGCACAGACATGTATGGATGTGAGACGAAGACGGATGAAGCAAATGGGAACTGGCCACCTTCACAGGCAGTGGTAAGGACTGCTGTTAGTTCACATACAATTTGTGTGACACCTTACCATAATTATTACTCCAATTTACAGATGCTACAAAATGGCTGTAGGTGCAATAACATATTCCAGCATGTGCCTAGTCTGTACATAAAATGTATGCATAAATGCTGCAGTTCCATGTATATGTAGAACACATTATACTTTTAATTAGTAATTTGTGAAATCAATTTAATAATTCTTTAGGGAAATAGTATTTGACTACTAAGGTTTACTAGGCATGCAACTTAGGACATCCTTGAATGAATATTCTGTATCGCCATATGCCATGCAGCATGTTTTGTTAGTTTTTATTTCTGAAGTTTCTCTTTTCTGATGTTATATAAATTTAAGACTCTGACTAAAGCTTACCTGAGATTTCTGTTGAATTAAATCAACTTTTATGAGAGTGGAATTAACTGTAGAATGAAAGTAATTAGAAATTAAAAGGAGATCATGCCATATATTTCATCAAAATAATGTTAATAGAAAAAGTGTCTCTTGTACCTTCACTCATTAGAAGGAAAAAAGAAATGCTGTGAACTCCTCCCTAGGGTTTTATGCACATCATGTTGCTAATTAGTCTCTTATTGAGAGTGAGAACTCCCAATTTCCTTTAAGTCATATTTTTCTGTCTATTTCAGAAATAAAAAAATGTCATTTACTGCTAGCACTTAAACATAGCAAATAAATGTAGGTGCTGAACAAGCATTTTCACAAAAATGGAAGATACTGGGGCAAAATAAAAAGCAAATTTCAGTGGAGATACTTTCCAAGATATCTGCCATGTTATCACACACATTTCACAGTGATGATCAGCACTTATCTAACCCATTGGCCCTGTCCTAGAAAGAATCCTCAGCAAAGTAGATTCCTTGTTTCAAACTAGCAGTGACCACCTTTGTATGACTCTGAAGGCCATTTGCTGCAGTTCAGTCACCAGATTTTACATACAGATTTTCCAACTAAATTTTCCTATTGAGAACTTCTCAGTTTACTTGAGCTTTGGCTAAAATAATACCAGATCTCAAGGAATGAGTGCCATGAAAAATTGTGAAAACAGCATACTCATTGCTCTTTATTGTCACAAAGACTTTATTTTTCTAGTGTCCTTAGGGCACCATGTTGACAGCTGAGTTTTGATTTTGCTGTCCTTCAAGTAACAGAAGTGTTGCATGTATCTCACACAAGCTGATGGAGAAGTTTTGTTACAAAATTTGAAGGAGCTGTCTTGTAGCTGAAGCCTTACCAGAAACTTGAATTTCCATTATTTTAATGTTACCCTTTGGCTCATCTCTTTTTGATCAGTCATACATAGAAATGGCAACAGCAGGAAATTTCAGGTGCTGCCATCTTCATCACTTTTGCACTACTGTTGTTACACTGATCTAAAATATATCTGACATGTATGAGTGTTGAGTATCTGTGCCAGTGAAATAAAGGGTCTTTCAACGTACTACTTTTTATGCAGGTGATTACGCAACACCCCTTGACACACACAAACCCAATTTTTGGCTGGGAACTTTATACTGAGATTTAGCCTGCAGCAGATCTTTAGAAGTGAGCTAGAAACTGAGCATTTCCACTACATAAAGGAAAGGATGCAGCAGTTTGAGGGTTACACAGAGGAAAATGCCTTCTCTTCTTTATGAAACCAAAAATTATTTTGCAGTAATGTCCAGAATTTGCTTCCTATGATGTTTGGTGAATTGAAAACAAAACAGAACAAACAGAAGGACTGAGATACAGATGTTGTAAAGCTGTCTACAAGCAAAACCTATTTCCTTTCCCCTCCCCCCTAGATAATTGCTCCAATTTTTCCTCCAGTTGAGTTCAGATTATGGTTCTGCCTAACAGATGAGAACCTTCATGACATTGACTGTATAACGGAAATTTAATCATATATTTCCTAGAAGAGATGAGAAAAAAAAATCCAGAAACAAAACTCAAATTGCTTAGAAAAGAAGTAACTGGCATAAGAGACTGGTATTCAAATTTTTTGTTTATGTCGATGAATGCCATGATCCGAAAGACCTCTGCAGGAACCTCACACATTCATAGAATGGAAATCATGACAAAGAAGCAAATTTGCTGTGACATACCACTTTGTCAGCCAGAGAAACCTGTGACACTAAAACCAAGGGGAGAACCTAAGCACTAACAGCATTATATCCTTCCCTGATTCAAGTGGCTAAATCTGGAGCTGCACACAGCTGGAAGAGGCACAGGCAATCGGAGCAGGATGCAGCCCCCATCTCCTTGTGTGTGGCAGGGAGGGTGGCAGTGCTGCATCACTCACAGGCAAGGGCTGTGTGCTAAAGGCCACACCAGGGCCCCTTCAGCACACAGCAGGAGGAAGAGAAACCTGGCAGTGGGTTGGTATGACTGCAGGGATGCCACCACCCAGGGATTAACCTATATTGCCATATCCTAAATCTGTCAATCCCAATTTCGCAACAGTGTTTTTGAAAGACTTGTCCAAGTCTCCTGCAGAAAATTTAAAGATAAAATTATCCAAGACAGTTTTTCATGCTCTTAAAACAGATACCAGGAGATGTGTGAATCCTGCAGACTAGAAATACAAATAAATATATATTTGAGTGGTAGCCATTTCCATTCCATTTTCTCAGTCTGTGGAGAAGGATATAATTTATCCTACGAAACAGTTTATCATTTTATGCAGTCAAGACTGCTGCCCCTGGGGAGGCAGCTATGGCTGCCCCCCCTACAGAGAGCAGGGAGCAGAGCTGCCTCTGCAGGGCCAACCCAGAGAACAGCCCTGAGTGAGGGTGTGCTCTTCAGAAAGCAGCCTGACCAAAACCAGGAGAGTGCACACCTGCCATCATCTCCTAGGAAGGAAAACAAAACTTTCCTGATTAACAGCCTTTGGGGTTTCTGAAAAACCAAGAATTGACAGAGAGTGGAAAGACAGAAAAATTAGTGTAAAACAAAAAACATGTTAGGGATATCTCTGAAGGATGAGAAAAAAACAAAAGAAACAGAAGGATTTGGGACAGAAAGCAGTGTTATAGTCTCTAGCATTCATACCTCGGGGTGTGGTTCCCTTTGAGAAAATGGGATTTTAAAAATCGCTACCATAAACTATTAGCACAGAGTATACATCTATGTTAAGCATGAAATCAGATATTCAGGTATTAAAATTGTTGTTATTATTATTATAAAATGCTTAATATTATCTCTGTGTACTTAAAGCAGTAAAGAATATAAGTTTGGCTTGATTTATTCACAAAAGTTTTCCTGCTGTTAAGACCAGAATCACCCACAGGAATGCAAGAATGGAAGTGGACTTCTTGAGTCTCCCAAGATCAGGATAAATCCTGTCATAAATTGATAAACTCCATCTAAAAATAGTTAAGATTTATGTCTCCGTTGCTGTGGTGAGAGGCTGCCCCAGATCCACCCTCCCCAGTGGCTGGAAGGCATTCAGCTTCCAGATAACCCACATCACCGATCAGCCTTCTCCTGCTCTTGTGGGAATAAAGTGAAAATAACTGTTTCATAAAGGAATAAGCATTAGTTTTAAAACACAGAGAGATTAGTATTTGGCCTTTGCCATCGATGAAGTTACTATTGGGAAGGATGTACGGGGATCAGTAATCTACTGGGAAGCTGGTTGCTGGGAAGCCATTGACAGCTCACATTGTTGATGAGAAACAGTGGCTCTGTGACAACATTTGGTTTGGCTGGCAAGCATTAATTTATTAAAAACACACAGAGCCTGTTTGTTGTTCATTTTCAGAAACAGCAGCTTCTGCTCCATATCAAAAGCCAAAAAATACATTCTTTTTTGAATTTTTCATGTAATACTGAATTTTTTGGCTTACGACATGACAAAGGCTTAAAAAAATGTTACTGTTGATAGCTACAAATATATGTTAGTTAGCATAACTTTTTCAAGTTTATGTATCCCTTAATAAAATCTTGGTAACTTTAACACAGGTATAATAATTTCCTTTCCTTCCTTGTTTGTTTTTTTTTTTTTCCAAACTATATGTGAAACTAAAAGCTTCTTTTATTAAAAAAAAAACAAAACAAAACAAAACAAAACCCCTGGTTTTAAACCCCCCAAAATCTAAATTAACATTAAAATTTATTCAAATTAGGTAAGGAAAATCAAAGTATGTAAAAAACGGTAGTTTTTAAACTGTACTACCCATATTTTACATGTTTACAAATGTTGTAGAAGGTATTTTATATCATCTGTAATATATTGTATCAAAAAATGAAAAAGAAAACTTTAATACAGTCATTTCCTTTCCTAATATTCTGTAATTTTAAATTTGCAACATTATTATTTCACCCAATATATTGTTTACTTCATTTGGACCCCTGCTTTGGGATGAACTTCTATCACAAAGAAGCAAAAAGAAAGAGTGTACTGACTTTTAAAAAATCTATCTAAGCCACAGCTTCCCTAATGCTGGAGATATGCACACCATATTTGAAGGTTTCACAGAGCTCTGAGGAACAGAGATAACTTTAAAGTTTACTCCAGCATCCCCACTTGCCAGATTTCCAGCAAGGCCAAGGTCCAGGGTTTTTGACTGAAGCTCATTTCTTAATATTTAGCTAATTTAAATGCTAATTAGACTAATTTGATGAATAAAACATGGTAGGAATTCATTAGCAACTTTGCTGCTATTGCTTTACGTCTACAGAGAAATTTTCTAAAACAGGACTCCAGGGAGTCCTGGTAGCAGCGCATCTGTTACCAGTTGAACAAGTTGGATTCTTTGTAACACTAAACCTTAGAGTTGGTAATATATTGCAGAACTGCAGAGAAGATGGAGGAGCAATTCTAAATTTTGCAAATTTAGCACATCCTAGATATAAGACACCACTGAAGAAGAGACCTTAGGCTGTCCTGAGCCCATCTGCTTCATGGGGATTTATATACAGAGGAAGAAAATGTGCCTTATCTCTGTTTCACATTACCTACTACAGTTGTTCCAGTTGTTCTGCCTAGTGTTATTGGTGCCTATACAAAGAAATGAAACCATTCAGTTCATGTCTGATACTGTGGATAGACTTTAATGGTTTTATTGAGCTCCATGAAATTAGTGAGGCTCCAAAGTTGTGGAGCAGATATGAAAATTGATAAGACTATCTCTTTGGAAGAATGGTTGGTTGGTTGGTTTTGTTTGTCTGGTTTGGTTTGGTGGGGGTTTTTTTGGTTTGGTTTTGTTTGCTTTGCTTTTTTCTGGTGAGCTTTTTCTTCTCCTTTTTTTTAATGCAGCATGTGCCATTAGTGGCACTTGGGGATGTGGTTTAGCTGTGAACATGGCAGTGCTGGGTTAACTCAATGATCTTAAGAGATATTTCCCACCCTTAGCAATTCTAAGATTCTACGATTGCAAAAGTCAACAAGGTACTTAAGCAGAAACCAAATTTTCAAGATGTGACTTTGAATCTATTGAAAAAACAAAAGTTGCTTTTGGGCTTAATTAGGTCAATAATTTTAGTCTGGAAAAAAAAAACCAAAAAAACCAAACAAAACAAAACAAAAAAAAAAAGCCAACAAAAAAAACCACAAACAAACAAACAAAAAAAAAACCAACCAGAAAATAAGGAGCCCTATGGAGAACTTCCATGGCAAAAAAGTCAAAAGAAAGATTTTGCTAAACAAGAATCTGTTTTGGACTCTCTTCTCTTCCTGTCTCCACTCCCATGGCTGAATTATTATGTCCATAAGGATATGTAGAAAATCCCCTAGATGTCTGGGAAATATGGGTTCACATCTCCACATGTTGAAGATCTTCTGTGATACTCAGAGTGGAATATATAAGTGAAGCAACTCAAAGGCCTGTAAGCACCTGTCTTCTTTGGAAGATAAATATATTTCATATATGACTTCTGATGCCATATATGTATTTAGATAATTAATTCTGATTTAAAAACAAACAAACAAACAAAACCCCAACAAAACTGTGGCAAATAGAAATCTAAATGTAGTTGTGAATCTGGGTGTTCCTATTTCTTTGCCTTAATTTTCTTCGCCTTAATTTTCTTCCTGTAAATATCACTCTAAATCACAAAGGACCCAAAAAGATGAACATGTTACAGATAATTGGTGATGTGCTCAAGTGTAGTAGTGGTGGAAGCCATATTAACATACCATAATAAAAACAGGACAGGAAGGAATGTAGAGGAGGTCATCTGTATGGATAATACCATTTATCAGTGAAAAAGCTTCAAGTCAGTTTGCCACTGTTTTAATTCAGTTCTGCACTTGCTTTTTGTTTGGTGTTTTTTGTTTGTTTGCTTTTGTTTAAACTTTTGCTCCTGAATACTAGGACTGAATGTAATTAGGTTTATAACTATTTCAAGTGGAGGTCAGTACTCACTTCTACATGCTGACAGGTCTGAATGAGTTTTGCCAGAAGAGTTTCCAGTTCAGTATTCCTCTTAATAAGGTTGGTGAGGTTACTCTCCAAATTTTGCTGTCAAAAAGAAAGGAACACATTAGCATTTCAAAGAATTTAATGTTTAGGTGAATATTTGAAAAATCTAATTACCCAAGTAAGAACATGAGACACTCATTTTGTTATATTCCATTACATGTTTGATTAGTTTAGATGTTTTGTCTATGCAAGACAAGAGAGAAGAAAAGTTCAAGATAAGAGTGAGTTCTAGAGAACAGAATTTCCAAGGACTCACTAAAAACTAGATTAAGCAATTACTTTTAGTCAGGAGGAAAAAAAAGACAAGTAAGGAGAAGACCAGGAAAGCTAAAATATTTCCCCAAAATAAGTGGCTTATTTTGGCTGAGAACATTTTTGACTCCTTATTTCCTGCTCTCAGTCTAACATCTAAATTCAAAAGCCAGCTGCTAACTGAGGTCTCTGAGCATCCACCCCCTTGGAACTGTACTTGTAAGGACCAGTAGACAGGTCAGCACTTTCTTCTTGGGATTTGCAGTACTGTGGGGGGTTGATATAATAGATTTAATCCCCTAGTTCAGCAGTGTTATATTTTTTACTAAATAATTCTAAAGAAAAGCTTCCTTTCTACACAGAAGAATGAAGCATCTACTCACAGATTGTGCCATTCCACAGGGCAAATGCACAGCAACTATTGTGCTTCTTTAAATAACGACAACCCCAGTGTTTCTAAGATCAGTTTTTAATAGACAGATAACAGTGAAAATTAGCAACTGACAAAAAAAAAACATAAGGAAAGGCAGGTGCAAATGTTTAAGAAATTATGGTTTACCTAGAACATTTCCAGAAATACAATTGTAATTTGGTTCACCTAACAGAACAATAGATTAGGTGGGAAGAAGGAAGATATTTTGAACAAGTTAATCTGCTACTAATTACTGGGTTTATCAACTGATTATGGCTGCCATAAATATCTTCAGCTCTGGGAGAACAGAGAACTTTCCAGCTAATAGATCTGAAGCTGCGTCCTGGCTCTCTGCAATTGCACATGAAATTGAGATTTAGCAACTAATGTTTCAGCCTCCCTTCTCCCCTCTGTATCTATAGAAAGGAAACCCAGGCACATGAGTAGCAGGTCTGTGAGGGATGTGACCCACTCCCTGGTCTGGCTGCCTTGGGACCACGACTTCACTGTGCACCCTGAAACTTGCAGCTACCAACTCTTCACTTTTTACTACACATCCTGAGATAACTGCTGTTTTACACGAAATTTCAGCTTCTGGAAGCACATGGGTGTAGAAAAGTCCATGTTTTTGCATAAACTGCAAAGTTTCCACAGAGATGAAAAGGTCCAGTAAATATAATTTAGGTACATAAAAAAAAGCAAGCCATTAAAAAGAGTCCTGACTCTAAACATTAATTTATGTCAATAACTTCAGGGCCATATATTTAATTTTGACATACCTAGGGACTGCTAGCATGAAAAACTATTTCTTATAGTTATTCACCTATATGAGTGTGTGAGATTAGTCACTTGCTTAGTATTCCTGACAAGCTGACAGTCCCTGACTTTTAAGTGTACTTTGTCCTTCAAGCAGTCACTGGCATCTAGGAAGTATTGAACAAGAATACCAGAAGCGGGCCCTGCGCTTTTCTCCCAACAAGGGCTGTAGTGTGTCTGCTGAGCCCTCATTAATTTCAACCCTCCTCATCTTTTATTAATGGGCTTCTTTTCTTCACACGACTACTTTCCCTCCTATGTATCTATTCTATCATTTCAGTCCCTGCAGCTACCAGTAACTCATCTGACTTCTATCATCCTCCCCGCAACCACCACCTCCATACATGCATTTAGAGAAGGGGGATATGTGTGTGTGTTTTTTCTTCTGCTGTTACTCCCTGACAATTTCATGATGTTTTAAAACACTTTGTTTCTTGCCCTGCCTTTCTGCAGCCATGCAGTCTCCTTACTCCTTCTTGCATATGGCTACAAACAAATGAAGATGGCAGTATTTTATTACCATTTACATTTCATGTACTTTGGCATTTACCAGGGCTGATGCTGGAAGCACCAGAGAAGCAGTCAGTTCTGTTCCACTAAGAAAAGAATAAGATTTTGATGGCTTTACATACATGACCCTTCCGAGAAGCGTGGTGGATGTTTGAAACACATAATTTTGGCATTTTCTTCCCAGCACAGTCATGCATATTGTGTATCACTGGCTGTATAAGTACCTTCTACACTACATTTATTTTATAGCCCATTAAAGCAAAGAGTAACAAGAATGGGCATCCTTACTGAATTGTTTGAGCTGTATCTTAGATTTCCATAAGCTGTACTGTGAACAATCTTAATTGCAAAGGCATGTTTGCTGTGCTGTCAGATGTCTCTTTGTAGGGTTGAGACTCATGCAAAGTCAAAATACCATATAAAGTTACAGTATCAGATAACGCTTGCCTTTAAAAAACAGTTCCTTATGATGATCCAAATGTGCAAATAGTCTTGAAATGTTATTTATATAACTTCTTAATATTATATATTAATTTTGTACAGATATGGAACATTGCAGTGATTTTAGATAACTAAAAATTAGTGATCTTCAACTAAGGCCATTAATACATGAAGATTCAATATTTTGCTCTGAAAGAGAAATGTATTGACCCATACATTATATACAGATTATTATATTCGTGATATTTTCAAATCCTAGATATAATAATCTATATTCCTGGATACATATCCTGGATAAAGAACAAAATCTTAGAATAAGTTTCCTATCCAGTGAATATAAACATAAAACCATATATATTATTATGGCTTCACACAGTCTTTTGATATCCTCTGCATTTTCTGACTATGAAAATGGAAGATAACTATAACAAGTGAGTAGCCTTAGAAAAACTGGAGTTCCCATGCTCTAGCTCCTTGAACTGTGTCATTTTCAATCTGGAAAGCCTAGAATTTTGTTTCCATGCAAGAGATTGGTTTTTTTTTAAGTCAAGAATGATCAGAATTTTGTTAAACTTCTGTTAAGAACATCAGTTTATATTAATGCTTTACAAGATAACAAGAACCTGGTGGCTGCTTTCTGAAATTAATTAATCTTTCCAGTTTCACTAGGCCAATACTGAATGGCAGCTCTTAAAAGTAGCCTGACTTGAAAGTCTTAAAGGTCATTAAACATGATCAATGCTTGCAGTATATTTACTCAGATTTTCTCTTGTCAGTATCTTCCTATAGTACTTTCCCTTATTCTATTCCCATACAGACCATGGTACCACTTTGGCTACCACATGACAGTAGGTACCAGAAGCAGAATTTGAGCTCTGCCCTCTGTCTTTACTCCACATAGGGGAACCCAGAAAAAGCCTGAACATTTAAATTTCAGAAGGAGAAGTTTGCTCACAGACTTTCTAAAGTGCTGCAACCTCATTTCACATCCACATCTAGAACTTCCTTGGTTGTGTAAAACCACAATGCCAGATTTGGAGCTCTGACCATCTTGTAAAATTGATCCAGTTGATGTAGACCAGAATTCCTGAGAGACTGAATTGTAACCAGGTTTTCAGTCTGAAGAAAGTGTGCTTTCACATTATTATGAGTACATGTGAAAATTAGTAGCAGATTAACTTGTTCAAAATATCTTCCTTCTTCCCACCTAATCTATTGTTCTGTTAGGTGAACCAAATTACAATTGTATTTCTGGAAATGTTCTAGGTAAACCATAATTTCTTAAACATTTGCACCTGCCTTTCCTTATGTTTTTTTTTTGTCAGTTGCTAATTTTCACTGTTATCTGTCTATTAAAAACTGATCTTAGAAACACTGGGGTTGTCGTTATTTAAAGAAGCACAATAGTTGCTGTGCATTTGCCCTGTGGAATGGCTTCACGCATGTTAACTCAGTAGAGGCAAACTGCTCTCAAAAAGCAAAAGCAAGGCTGAATGCTTCCTGACTTACCAATGCAGACCTAGCCCAGGATCTTGACATTCCATGCGTGCTTTGGAACTGTTTTTACAACATCCAGTGTAAAGTGAAAAGAATTCTTACTGTCCATTTAGCATGGTCTGACAACTCTACAACACAAATATTCCTATAATCTTGGGAAAAATCCGAGTAGATGAAATCACAGACATGTAATTGAAAAGGACAGTTAAGGATAGTGTTTCATTTTGACTCTGCATGCCTATAAAATGATATGATCCAGGGACTAGAGTTTAAGTTGGAAAAATTACTGCCAAAAATTGGAGGACGGCAACTCAGGACTGATCACATTTTTAAGCGGCTGTCTAGCTCACACTGAAATCATGATCATGTTGCGGTAATGATTGCGTGAGGCTTGTGCCCTGATTGAATTGGGAGGTCAGACTAGATGATCATAATGGTCTCTTCTGGCCTTTAAATCTATCAGTCTATGAAAACCAAATGTGAACCCATGCCCTTTGCCAAATTAACAGTCTCACGCAAAGCATTGCTTGTCTAAAATTGGAAGGTAGCAGAAACAGATAGTTCTAAGCTACTATATGGGTTGGAAATACTGTCAAAATAAATTAATGTAAGATTCTAAAAAAGAAAAATGCTGAGTTGTGTGCTCCTGCCTTACGTCACAGTAGATAAAACAGTAACATCCCCAAGATCATCTTCTCAGAAGCATTTTTCTGCTCCATAAAACTGTCTATTCAAAAGGCCACAAAATAAAACATAGCTATCAGCTACAATGAGGTTTTAAATTCCATTTGAAGTAAAGCGACTGTATTTTTCTGTTTAAAAATATTA
>JAWWLV010000001.1:97861840-97874527 GCA_035041135.1 Platyrinchus mystaceus
TTTTTTTCAGTCAAAAATGTTACTTAGCTGAAGTGAAATCCTTAAATCTTTTGAGGCTATGCAGTATGGGTCTCCTAATTAGGACATCCTATAGAAATAGGATTTAAAAAAAGACTGGAGAAAGGGGGATGAATACTATATAATACTTTGTACTGAAATAATGTCCCAATTAAATAAAAATGCAAGCTAAAAATTTCACGCTCTTCGTTTTTCCCTAGAGGTCTTGTACAAGGCTAAAAGCGTTTTCAGTTTAGTCCCACAGAATAAAAAATTTGTGTGCTATTCTGCATCAGAGCTGTAATTAGTCATTTTGATACTAACAATGGAGTTTATAATTTCACACCAGGCTGATCATCACTTGAAACCATTCCTTTCAGCTCAGTACATCCCCTGTTAATTGGAATGCTAGTGGTGTGTTGCCATTAAGATACAGTCACGTCATTACGGCCATTAGGCTCAACCTCTTCTCTTGAATACAACCAGGGAAACAGCCATCCAGAATACACGCCTATGGGTAGCTGGACTCAGATATACTAACGTCTGTCTTCTTAGTCCACTGCGAGTTTTAGGTGAAATAAAAGAATCAGTATGCAAAATGTTGCAGTCTCTCCTGCACAGGAGGTCAGATTCTGCAATTACTGTGGTCATATCTGGACTTAGAAAGCTGAGAATTTATAATGTCTGCCTGCAGCAAGTTTTTAAAAGTAGAAGTTTCACTATACACAGAGGGTTAAATCCAGCCAATAGTTCTTAGCCAATGCTAAGAATCAGATGATTTTCAAAGATGTAGCTCAGCTCATAATTTATCCTTAAGTATTTAGAACATATTTCAGACTTTTTAAAGCTGTTGCTCATATCAACAATGATTGTAGTTTCACTTATGATTATGTGTATTTGACATTTCCCATTATTAGATTCTTATTTCAAGTACAGAAATGTCAAGCTTCAGTTATATCAGATTAAATTTTCCAGTTATAGTATTTCCTTGGCCTGATTTTAATTTCCATTTTTATGCAAATGCCAGATAAAACCACCAGCTAATTTCACAAAACACGTTACAGAAAATATGCTGTCATCAATGATGAAAAGTCTTGCTCTGCTGCTTCAGTGCTTTGAAAGCTGGACTTAAATTTGGCAGGAGAGGTTTGTGTGCCAGGTATATGTCTTTTTGCCTTTAGCTCTCAGTCCTTCTAAATTCAGGCAAGATATGAAAAAAACTCTATATCACAGTGTTGCAACTAAAAATTCTGAAAACTGTTAGCTGAGCTCCAGACGTGTACCATGATGGTACAGCTCAGAGCTACTAAAACCAAATTACAATACCCTTGTAATGACTTCTCCCACCTGATGAACTAAGGCAGGGTCATATTTCAGATCTAAAAGCAGAGAGAATTTGTCTCTTCTGTACCCCAGTTGCCTTTCCATGAGGACCCACTGGATAAGGCAGAGAAGTTAAACTGAAAATTGAAATGAAGGAAACACCTTATATTAGAGACAGAGAAAGGAGTATGACAAAGATATGGAATCAGGTGGACTAGCAATGGATAATAAATGCTCCTGGTGAGGCTTGATTGGAAGCTGGTGCTGGGAAGACATGGGGATGGATAGCTGGAAAACAGAGCGAGCAAGGGTCACTTAGAAAAAGGGTGCTGAGACTGGGAGTTGGGTGAACTGGAAGCCCCTCTGGAAGTACAGCAGACAAGAGAGCCTCAAATGAGAGAGTAAAATAACAGGGTATATATTGGAAATGATAACCCCAGGAATGAAAATGGGGCAGAGATGGTGGAAAGGTAGATGGTGGATGAGAGGAAGAAACAGAGCAGAAGAAGGACCAGGGGAAAGTCAGCATAGTTAGATGAGAATATACAAATGGGAATTTTTGTGTTGAGGAAACAACTGGGAAAATAAAGCCTTGCAGGGTAGATCCACTAGGGAAAGAGACCAGGGAGGGCAGAGCCCTGAGCAGAACAGTGGTCTGTGGCATGGTGGGAGCTTACCGAATATAGATGAGCATCCATGGAGGTCCAAGCAGTCTGGGAACCAAAGGAAAAGGTTTAGAATAAATACAGATGTAGAGGCAGGGAAATACTAATCTTGGGACATGGATGCTGAGTATATACAACCGGAAAAGGATTTGAACAGGCAAGGAGACTGAGACTGGGTGTCAGGAAAGGGGAAGACCAGGTGTAAGGAAAGAAGATGGGAGTTAGAAATTAGTGTGCCTCAGAGAAAGAGCCCTCTAGGTGAATAATTTTGCAAGATTTTGTGTGAGCTTATTTGACAGACAAAAAAGTCAGCACCAGATAGCCTTCATATAAATCTCAAATGATCCCTATGATATCAACTATATTTTCCAATTTAGCAAAATATTTCCATCTGCCAACAGAAATGCAATCATATATTATAACAGAATCACATAAATGAGACAACATATAAACACATAAATAGAGACAACATTCTCATTTTTATTGTTTCTTGCAATTCTTTTTTTCAACCTTGAGAATACTTCTTGTATGCCAAATATGAGAAGTAAAAATCAGAAGCAGTCCAATGGTTGTCTTTGGAAATACTGCTCTTTTGTAGGCACTTAAAAAGGTAAACATCAAAGTATCCTCTACTCTTCTAAATTATCCACTTGTGATTTCTATGAATTTTGCCATTGATTTGATTTAGGTAGGATTTCACACCATCTTTCTTCAAAAAGAAACTGAAATAAAACACTTGTTCTCCTAATCCAGCTTTCAATTTATAAAAGGCTGCTATGTTAATGTGATTATTTGATTTTTCATTTGGTAAGGATATCTTAGTGTAAGGATCAACACATTAATCTCTATTGTAGTTTTTTTCCCTTTTTCTTCTCTTACATCAGCAATCAGAGAAAACATTAAAGTGGTTTAATTTTCCATAATACAATTATTTCACAAAATGTGTTTTCTCACTTTTATGGTTTAACCCCAGCTGGCAACTAAGTACCACACAGCTGGGCTGGACAGGACCTCAAGGATTATGGTCCAAACTTTCTTGGCAAAAGCACAGTATAGACAAGACGGTCCAGCACCCTGACCAGCCGAATCTTAAAACTGTCCAACACTGGGGAATCCCCCACTTCCCTGGGGAAATTATTCCAATCGCTGATCGTGAAAAATTTTCCTTTTGTGTCTAATCAGAATCTCACCAGTAGTAACTTGTGCTCATTACCCCTCGTCTTTTTCGTGGGAGTCCTTGTAAAAAGAAGTCCCCATCGTCTTTGGAGTCACTTTGTAAATACAGAAACAGCATGATAAGGTCTCCCTTAAGTCTTCTTTTCACAAGGTTAAACAACCCACTTAGCTGAAGTGAAATCCTTAATTCATTTGAGGGTATACAGTATGGGTCTCCTAATTAACACATCCGGTGGAAACTCAATTTAAAAAAAGACTGGAGAAAGAGTAATGAAAGTCCTTGACTTGGACTAAGCACTGCTTGGCAACAACTAAACCATCAGTGTGTTATCAACATCATTCTCACGCTAAATCCAAAACTCATCATGTACCAACCTGACTCTGACAACTGTTTTTAGCGATATTGTCCAACACTTGTAATATGTCAAAGGTGAAATGTTCTCCTCCACTACTTTTATTCAGTGTTAGCCATTTGTCTTATTCCTTGAACAAACAGCAATATCTAGCAGGGTAAGTCACTTTTTGGAATAAAAACTGCTTTTGAAAATAAATTCATGTGCCTGACTTAACCCACACAGAGAAATCCCAGAAAATCCCAATTCCCTTGTGAAAAAATACTTAAGCAAAACAAGATTTACTGATTCTTTAAGGGATTCTGGAAATGACACAGTGCTCAGTGAGCATGTTTTTAAAAGAAACAAGTCTACTATGTAACTTTCTTATTTCTCCTAAGGAAAAAACACTCCTGACTGGTAACATCCAGAAAAGAAAAAAAATGAAAAAATCATGATTGAGAGCTGCATTACTCTGAGCACAGGCTGGTGGGAAAAAAACCTACAGAGCAAGATTTTCACATAGGGTTTTTCTTGGCTGTTATTCCCAGGAGTGATGTTTATTCTCTGGCCTTTGCCACTTCACATCACTGAGTATTTCAGTTCCTTCATGTATAAAAGAAAAAAAAAGCAATACTGGCCTAACCCTATTTAACGAGGTAATGCAAAACCTGTCTCAGAGCAGTACCCGGAGGCCTTCCACAGCTACCCTTCAGGTACTGTGACTTGCTGGTTTTCATAGGGTGGGAACAGACACTACAAATGTCCCGGCAGCCTGTACATGTTAATTCTCAGCATACACCAGTCAACTGAGTGGGACTGGTTATATACAATTATTACAACAATACAAAACTTGAGGAGTCCTGTAGCATCTTTAGCATGATACTGTCACTTATTAGCTGTGATGACAAGGCCGGTTTAAGAAGTATGGGTTTGCCCTCCCCATTACCCCAGTCCTGCTGGCATCACTCTGTGCAGCTGCACTGTAAGCCAGGTGTGGGTTAAAACTCTGAAAGAAAGTAGGGAATGGGAATTATACTTTAAACCCATATAAGAGATCCAGTTTGCAATGGTTCTTCACACACAGTTTTAGCAGAAAAAATGAGGAGGTGATGAGCTGTGACAGAGTGGGAAGAGTGAGGTGCTGAAGGGTCAGAAATTGCCAGGCAATTTCATGTCAAGGGCAGCATCTCATGGAGTCACTAAAAAGTACTACTGACTCACTAAGTCCCTTTAGCAGTTTAAAATATATTTATATAGATCACTATTTTCACTGATGTTGTGATATTAAAAGGAGAGAGGAATTTACAAACCAAAAATGAAAAGTCAGCATCTGATACTACATATGATGATAAAAGAGAAAGGGAGGGAATAGAGTAACGTACAATTGCTGCTAGTTTTCAGAAAAGCATATACTGAGGTGTGTGATCATGTCTCTTTTGTCAAATATTATTCACTATTCAAAACAGCCAGTCAACTACAGGTAACAATTAATGTTATTTATGCATTAAATCTGATAATTTAATGATGTTCTGTTCACTTATTTTAACTGGCATGATAATTTCCGCTGTGTATGTCTTTCTTCCCTTCCATTTTAAAGTTATGTAAGTGGCCAAAAGGCTTGCTGTACTTAAAAGTACAAAAGCAAAACCCTCATTTACTGATACCATTTATTTGACATGACGGTTAAAAATGTGTTCATGATGGGATGAGTATATACTCTTGTTCAGGAAACTGAATTACGAATGCAGGTTTCCTTACCTGGCCTATCATGTCACTACAGAGAGATACTGCCACAGCTTCTGAATTCTCAGCAAGTTCTGGACTCCAGGGTGGGGTTAGTTCCTTGGTGAGAAAGAAATGAATTGATACAGATAGAGTTCATGGCATCCTCGCATCTTTTATTTATGGTAGATGCTTTTAAAGAGAGGAATTAGACAGCAAAGTTAGTGTGTGGTATGTGACTCAAAGACTAGTTCTGAAGTTCCAGAAAAGATATCCTTATATAAAAACCCACAGTGTTTCTCAGAATAGAGGATGGACTCTATTTAAGCCCATATCCCCAGATAGACAAAAACTGTTTTATCTACCTTACTTTTTTCCTTTTTTTTTCCCTTTTTTTTTTTTTTTGGCAGCTAGTAACTTAATTTCAGAAGTTATTTTAATAACTTAAGAACATGCCATTGTTGAAAAGGTTATTCTTGCTCTCATCCTTTCATCAGCACTACAGCATGTGGGAGCCTATAATCATTAATCAAAATATTACTCAGTGAAAACAAATCCTTCTTAAAGGTGCATGATTGTAACAGCTAGCTCCAGTGAGGCACTGGATAATAAGCTACCATGAAACAAGTAGTGAAGCAGAATTATCCTTCCTTTTGAGGAGGTTCCAAATTAGCTGAAACTACTCACAAAACTTATCTGGGTGATGTTTTCCCCAGAAGTTTCTAGAGCCTACATCATTTCCTTTAGGCTTGTGACTGTTGAAAGTCTTATAGCCACTCTGAAAATTAAGTAACTTTTACTTAGAAATATTACTGATTAGTTTTTCCAGATGCCTCAGATTTGAAAGGACACATTTGCAAGGCATGGATTTAACAACAACAACAACAACAAAATAAAATGGAAAAAGCAAAGGATCAGTCAGATTTCAGGTAGTCACAAGTATTTCACTTGCATACTATTATTGTTTGTGTATCTTTCTAGATGAGCAAATTACAACTGTATTGCAACACTGATCTCTAGAAGTATGGGGTCATTCAGAAACATACAGAAACTACAGACATATTTTAAACAGCTGTTCCCTGGAAAAATTAGTCCAACTAACTGTGTAGACTTGTATTGGGGAAGGAGGGAAGAGAAGAAAATGAAAAAGTATGTTTTTTTAGAATTCCAGAGGGAGACAATATACTGAGCATAGTACAGAAAACTCTTGTTTTGAACAGGGTTTCATTTAAATTCATCCTTCTATCTGACTTGGCTGCCTGTTATACTTCCATGTAGCTATCTTCCACATCTACAGTAGTTACAGACCAAATGTCTAGCTCCAAAGAAACAGAGACAGAAGTTTTAGATACGCTGAAGTCTTACAAATGTCATTAAAATTTCCTGCTGAGTAGTGGAGTGAGAGCTCCATTAATGACCCTGTTAAGGAGGAAAACCGTAGTGTGAACTGAGCTGACCGAGGGTCTGCTGAAGCATCCACCTACCCTGGATGCATTCCCTGTGCTGCCTGGCTGCTTGCCCAGCTGGTAGTGTATGCAAAAGAAGAGGTATTGAAGACGTCCGTGGATTTTCAAGAAAGTATTGCAAGGAAGAAAAACTGAACTCATGGAGCATGAGAAGAAATTGGGTTTATTTGGAGGTGTTATCAAGGTACAAGCTGCTCTACTTGTAGCTTTGTTAGTCCTGTTGCCCATACAGCCTAATTTGTAATGCACTAGCTGCTTTTCCAGACTTCAGCCTGGACTAGGGCTGCGTTATCAACACCAAGAAGGGAGCTAACCTCTGGACACAGGAGAAGTAAAAGCAACACATATGATACTATATGCTATACATTATTACAATATTGCAATACAATACTGCAGTATCACTAATTGTAACAGGATGACTAAAAGCATAGTACATGCCTGTAAAGGACTACACTCAAGTATTACAGTGAATACAGCTTTGTATTTTTAGAACATTTGTTGTATTATCACAGATTCACACTCATATTTGCAATATTTGTGTGCCTGCCAAATTTGGGAAAAGAGTCTAAATTAATGAGAAATATCTAAATTATTAAAATAATGCAGTTAGATCTACAGACTGGCATATTTCCTCTAAGCATTTTTAAAGAAGGTTCACAAGAACTGGTCTATCCTAAAGATATGTTCTTTAGCTAATTCCTTCCAAAGAATAACACCAAGCACTCAGCTAATTCGTCAGATCTGGGAAGGCAGACTTCCATTTGCAATGATAGTGACCCATTTTTACATTGCAGAGTGGGAAGAGAGCCTTTTTCTCTCCTATTGGAATGGTTCAGAGTACTTTGGCTGAAATTCATCAAGCTGCATAAGCATGGGCTTATTATTAGGCTCCTTTGTAATTATGCAGACAATTACTCAGCACCAGAAATCCATCTGAACTCCACCATTTCTACAACATGCAAAATCCCAAAAAATAAGCATATAAAGTAAATCAATAGTCAGAGAATCAATTAATAATCAACAGATAGGAAAGGACACTGAATTTTAAGTCTGCTAAAACATCTTTCTTTCTTTAGTGTGCAAAACCTTTATCTATAAACGAAATGTCACTAGTGAATAATTGTGAACTTAAAAGAAATTTGTAGTAATTAGAGGCAGAGCTGAGCACTGAAACATTCCCTCCGGGGACACTTACTCAAATACTGCCTTGTTTAAATGTTAGAGAATTTAGGCTAAAACTTATATAATGATAATTATCCATAGCCCACAGGTGACTAACTGATTACTGATGAGTGACAGTTGGTTAAAATTAAATTAATTTATCAACTTTATATGTAAATACTACATAGCATGCTTTAAAACTGAAATTCATTATTAGAACACATGTATACGCATGTATTAATCAGTGCCAGGTCAGAAAGATCTTGTAAAAATAAAATAGTCTCTGTGTTCGTCCCTTTCCGTGGATGCCCCACCCCTGCAAGTGTTCAAGGCCAGGTCATGTGGAGCCCTGAACAACCTGATCTAGTGGGAGAAAATCTCTGTACATGACAGGGGTAGCAACTAGATGATCTTTAAGGTGCCTTCAAACCCGAGCCTTTTTGTGATTCTATGAATTTAGATTATTCAACCCATGTGACTGGCTAATTTTCTCCAGATCACACAGAGATTTTTATTTTTTTTCAAGCTGTGTTTGTTTCTCCCCAGATCCTTCCCCTTCAGATCTTGTTCCTGACTAATCTCAACTACAATAGACTACAACCAAGCATGCCGATGAGAAGTGCTGCCCGAGAGTACAGGATGCTGAGATATGACTCTCAGAGAGAGATGCCAACCTCACAAATGTCATTAAAGGTCATAGTGTCAAAAATTTTAAAAACTAATTTCTTAGACGCATATTCTCTGAGGGAAAGTTTTAAAGACAGTAGTAAACATATGGGGACAAGGAAACAGTTGCTGTTGTTGAGGAAGGAAACCCACGTGGTTTAGAGAACAAAAGAAAAGTGTGGGAGCACAGGGAGGCAAATATGTATGAGGAAAACCACAGTTGGCTGAATGCATTCTAGAAAAAAATTAATGAAGACCACAGAACTTTATAAGAATGATGTTAGAAAGATAATGGCATTAACTGAATATACTGGTCAGAAATTTCATGAGATAAGCAAAAAGCAGGGTTCAGCTTTTACAATTCCTATTTGGCCCCAAGATGACTCTTTTAAAATAACTACACATATAAGGAGCTATGTTTTCTTTCCTGAAGTGCAGAGCAATTTTCTCACCATGTATGAACATACTAGTGTGTGAGCTCCATATTCCTGCTGTGATTTCAATGTTTATAAATAGTTATAGATTGAGTATATGTTATATGGAACATATACTCGAACTTTGGTATCCTGTATTATTGATTTGTACAGGTTGCCTTCAATGTCAGTTAGCATCCCAACTGTGATGGGAGCATGCAGTTCCCATCTTAGTCTTTCACAAACTATGTATGTTCACTTATAGAAACAGTTGTGAACTTCCAACAGGGAGTTCTCCCTAATCACTACTAAAGAATTGAAAGGTTAATCTGGTTCTCCTTTTCTCCTTCTGTCCCTTTCTCTGCAGAAATGTTATTAACAGTGGATCATTCCTGGAGAAAAAAAAAATTGTAACTACAAGCACTTAAAAAAACCCAGCAATAAAAAATTAATTCCCAAATTTCTAGTTCATTCCCAAATTTTAGGTTTCCCTGCTTCCAGTCCTATACACAATCTATCACCTTGATATCTAGAGATATTCCATAAAGATAGGATGGGTTCACCTTTGGATTAACTCTTCTCTTTGCAGCACATATTAGTATGTATTGATTAAGAAAAAGAAACCAAACAAAAAAACACAACTTGTCTCTATTTGAAAGTTTACACTGGAATAGAAATTGAGTCTTTGTGACCTCATCCTGTGTTTAAGTGACAGGAGATTCAGTTACTCTGAATCATTCTGAATTACTCTGATCATTCTGAAATGATCAAAAACTGTTGAAGAGAATTGCAGCATTAAAAGTGGATCTGTGCCCAGGAATTAGACTACATTTAAAGGCGTTGTGGGTTTTCTGGTCTTTTTTTTTTGCAGGCTGAAGAATGGAATATTAGACAGCAGACGATAGAAGATAATTTATTGAATATTAAGAGTAAGAATGGCAAGAGAGTATCCAATTTTATTTCATCCGGTCTTAGCTTTGTTTTAAATAGAGAAAAGTAATTTAATAATGAAATCCCCATATAATATAAATAATAACTGTTTCCAATGCTTATCTCATGTTCTCTATGAAAATAAAAGAATATAAAATTACTATCATTATCTCCTGATGTTTTTGGCTCTTTATCAAAGATAGACCTAATCTGATCTGCCTGTGCCTTATACTGAGATTTTCTATTGGAAGTTGCACTGCAGCATTCATCATTTGTGAAGTTTCAGGTTGCTCTTTTTGTTCTACACAAAAATAATGCTTTGTCACACTTCTAAGATATTTCTATCTAACATAATTGAAAATAAAACACTTGTTCAGCTTCCCTGTTTGGAATAAACATTCCTTTGGCATAAAATAGGTGATTCGAATCTGAAACCTAGATAGGAACTGAAAAAAATTTTCAGTTACTTGAGGCAGCATTGCTTTCTAGTTAGAATATGAGCTTGATACTTGTACCTGACTACTGACAGAAGAAAAATACCCTCAGTTCCATCTCAAGACTTGGCAATGATTGTGGGTGAGACAAACACAATGCTTTCTGTTCTTCATTTAAACTAAGAGTACAGTCACAAAAACTGTGGGAGTAGATATGGTTTTGAAGTGCTTCAAGAGGAGAGAGCACAATAGAAGTAATGAAAGAACATTTGTGGTGTTCTGCAGTGTCACGTTGCTTCCATTTCACACAGTGGTTTTCTTTCAAGTTCCAACAAAGCTCTTCTGTCATGCTGCCTAAGTTCTGCTAGTACCTTAATTCAAAAGTTTAGATAAAGAATCCAGGTTAAAAAGTTCAGAAAAAAAGTCAAGAGACCATGGCTATAGCTGTCATAATGTTCAAAGTAATTTTTAGTCTCCAAAATTCTCCAAGAGTAATGTTAACTCGATGACTGAAAGAGTTGACTTTTCAGGTACAATACACTAAGCAGTACAAAACCTGGATGATCTTTGTGGTCTCCACTGCAACCTTTGATGGTGACTTACAGGAATAAATAACACAACTATCAGTAACAGGCTGCATCTCTGTTTTTGGGATTGTTTATACATTTGGGACATATTACACTACTACTTGATGCAATTATGACTTACAAGATACAATAATGCTACCTTTAATGCTTTAAATGCATCCTGGTCTAGTACATTTTTAAGACTCGATAATTTTTTATTCAACCCTAGTATATCAAGACATTTAAAGGATAAAAAAAAATAGACTCTACTGTTTTTCTTTTTTCAAGTGAATCTGTCCTGCTCAGTGCAGCCCTATATTTAAAAGAGTATGTTCTTTTTTTCCTAACATGTCTCTAAAAGTTCCATTCCAAATGGTACTAAAAAATGGTGGATAACTTTTGTTTGCAAGCAACATGCACTGAACTTCTGTGATCCCTTCCAGGAAGGGGTCCCATCACAGTTATCCCACCTGGTAGGACCTGAGCACTTTGAAGGGGCAGGTCATCCATAAGGGCTGAATAAACAGCTTCCCGTTATCCCTAGCCTAGGGCAACAGATAAATACCACAAATTATCCAATGCATGTATGTAAAAAAACTACCTTTTTTTTAACACATAACCTATTTTTTTTTCATGATGTCTTGAATTAACTATAATCCTGATGGTTTCCACACTGTACAAGTGCAGGATAAAATGATATGAAAATTCATTATAAACGTGTCAAACAAATAGTGCTAGTAAACATCTGTCTTTATAAGTCTCAAAATAGAGGTATTCTACAATTCATGAACTTTGTCAGATAAGGAAGTGATTCAGTCTGGCTGCTGAGGAATTGAGTTAAGGAACCCCATAAACCTTGTAAAAGTCTGTTGGCCTGCTTATAGAATCACTGAATCATGGAATAGTCGAAAAATACCTCTGAGATCATTGAGTCCAACCATTAACCCGGCACTGCCAAGTCTACCACTTAATGATGTTCTTGAGTACTCCATCTACATGACTTTTAAATACTTCCAGAGTTGGTGACACAACCACTACCCTGGGCAGCCTATTCCATTGTTTGAGAATCCTTTCCATGAAGTTTTTCCTAATATCCAATGTACACCTTCTCTGGTACAACTTGAGGCCATTTTCTCTCCTCCTATTGCTTATTACATGGGAGAGAAGACCAGCCCCCAGCTCACTCAAACCTTGGGACATCTTCCACTAGACCACATTGCTCAAAGCCCCATCCAACCTGGCCTTCAACACTTTCAGGAACGTGGTATCCACAGTTTCTCTGGGCAACATCTTCCAGTGTCTCTCCATCCTCATAGAACTGAATTTCTTCCTAATATCTAAGCTAAACCTACTCTCAGCTTGAAGTCATTTCCCCTCGTCCTGTCACTACACACCCTAGTAAAAAGTTCCTCTCCAGCTTTCCCATAGGCCCCCTTTAGGTACTGGAAGGCTGCTATAAGGTCTCCCCAGAGCCTTCTCTTCTCCAAGCTGAACAACCTCAATGCTCTCAGCCTGTCTTCATAGGAGAGGTGTTCCAGCCCTTTGATCATTTTTGTGATCATCCTTTTGACCCACTCCAACTGCTCCTGACTGGTATGAATGTGAAACAACAGTAGCAGGTTATAGTCAGTGAACTGTTTGAGGGTTGGTGGTCTCTTGGTGACACCCCTGACACAAGGCCCCGGTAAGCCGCACACCTCCCCAGAGAGCGCGTCTGGTCGGCACATGGGGGCCTCCCTCTGTGCCTCTCAGAAGAGAGTCACCCACTGCTATCACCTGTCACCTGTTCTCAGCTGCACAGGTTGTTATACAGGGAGCAGATTACTCAGCTCC
>JAWWLV010000001.1:97874627-97905778 GCA_035041135.1 Platyrinchus mystaceus
GAGTCACCCACTGCTATCACCTGTCACCTGTTCTCAGCTGCACAGGTTGTTATACAGGGAGCAGATTACTCAGCTCCAGCATCTCTTCTGATGTGACAGGTCTTTCCTCTCCACTCTCCAGAGCAGTGTGTCAATTCTGTGAGGGCACCTCAAGCTTTAGGAGAACTCTCTTCCTCCTGCAGGCTCTTGCCACTTTAAACTTCCACTCTTCTCCATTATTGCCCCCATCCCTCTGTGTGTGCTGGTAGGGGAGGTTTTGCTTGTTTGGCCAGTGGGTCCACTACAGTCTGTGCTTGAAACCAGTTACCTAACTCCTTCTTAGTCTCCCTCATGTTATACAGCCTTTGCACCACTTCCTGCAGCTCAGCCACCAAACTTGAAGGTGTAGGGTACAGAAACTGAAATGTACCACTAAAAATGGCTTATAAAGACTTGACTGTATTTTGTACGAGTTTACGACCAGAGTAGAAAAATCCAGGGTGGTCTTAGTTCTTATTCTCTAAATGTAACCCACAGTATTTACAGAAAGATTTAATTTGGTGATTCTGGATGAAATTTTTTAGGTTAAGCAAAAAAATTTTAAAGTCTCTCATTGAATGTCATATCTATATTTCCTGAGTTCTTCTGTGTATTTCAGAGTGGTAAATACATTTCACACCTAAAGATACCTTAAAGTCTGAAATATGAACTGAGTTGAGCTAGATGTCTCCTGCTGTACTCTGAGGCCCAAAACAAAACAGAAAGTGTGTTACTTTCAGCAAATTAGCTTCAGATTTGACCTATAGAGACCGGTTTCTATGGAGTAATGTTGAGTAATTCACTATAGGCTCACTTAATCCTGAGGTCTCGCAAACAAAGCCGCCAAATTGCAAAGGTGCTTTGTGAAATCACCTATTGTACATCAGACACTGAACTGAGGCTCTAGTGTTCATCCTCTGCCAAGTCCCCAGACATGAACAGCTCATGTTTAACCTCACTAAAAATCCTTTTTTTTTTTTTGACAGCAGAATGAGAGCTGCAACAGACTGCAGGTTGCCATTGAAGGTAAGAGGCTTACAAAACTTGTTTTAGACATTAATGTTAGCCTGGGGGTCTTTAGCTCTTGAGTGATGTGAAAAAAATATAGAAAATACACAAAACCATTTTACATAATGACAGTCCCATATCTTGTAAGCAGTCATTCTGCTAAAGGACAAGTTCCTGCTCCCATTTAAATGAACAGCACGATTTCGACAAACAAGATTGAGGCCTTTACACAGCTTTGATTTACCTTTTCTTTTCTTACATATTTTCTATGCTGATTTTTATTCTTTCCTCTCCTTCTATCTTTTTTTTTTTTTACAAATTATCAGAGTAAAATATAAGTCCTGAAATAATTTTAAATTACAGTAAAACAAGGCCTTTCACCAATTAATTTATACATCATCAAAATAAGCTGCTCTTCAGTCAAATAGCAAGTTATAATGCTCAGAGAGATCAACTACAAGACCATGAACGCTGATGTTCTCCACATAAGAAGTCAATAAATAACTAAGAGGCATACCAAACATCTGCCTCAGAAACATCTTAAAACATATTAGAACCAAGAATTTCTGAAACATGGTAATTACCATCTTTTCACATGAGATTTGAAAGCAAAAAATGCATTAGGATGCTCAAAAGAAATGCAGTTATATAATTTTAAAATCAAAGTAGTTGAATAGATTTATTTTAAGTCAGAAGGAAAGAATAGTGTCTCAGAAGGAAAAGAGAAATTCTTCAAGAGACACTGATTTTTGTTCTTTAAAGTAGACACTAGACTATTTTCTGTGTCTTAAAATTCAGTGACCAGATATAATAAGTCATTCCAGAAATTCAAATTCCTATTGAAACAGTGTTGCATGAATTGAAAACACCATCAGAAAGACAGAATATATTTTCCAACTATTTTCACCATAACTCTGTAGGCTACTAGTTTTTGAATGGAATATAAAGAGGAATGAAATAGAGAAACAAAGAATGAAATAAAGATCAAATGCACAATATGCTAATGCCAGAATTCCTTGCACCACACACTAATATGCATGTAAGGCATTTATATAAACTTTAAATATTCACTAGAGCTATTTCCTCAACAGGGCCAGTTTTTCTAGAGAAGCGACAACACACAGTGTTAAGTGTGTCAGCAAAAGTAAAATCGACCATTTTCAACACGCAAAAAACCTCTTTGTGGTAACAAGGCTGGTGATGGGTTTGTTTCCATCTATGTCTACCATAATGTGGATGACCCAGGGAGACAGGAGCTTGGCTCATATAGAAGAGTGCTCTGTTATTGCTAGGCAAGATTTCCTGATGGAAAAGTTGTGATTACTGGCTGTACATTCAATAAATCTGAGATAATGAGGGCATACAGAATTGCTGGGGCTGCAACAGCCATCTGGGCACTGTGTGACCCTTGCCAGGGACCTCCTGAAGGCTTATGATGCAGTTGAAAGTTGAATAGTGCATGTTCAGGAAAGCTGGGACATCTTGACAGCATCAGAATTCCTGAGCACAGGTAAAGAGCAGCATGCGTATAGCTGGGTAGTGACCACTGGAAATCCCAAAGATGTAGGATTCTGGATAAAGAGCAGCCAACTTAGAAGCATGTGAGCCATTAGAGTTACCATCTGGAAATTCTGGGCACTTTTTTACTACCTTTAAAATTTGCACAATCCAGGAGAAGACTCACCTCAGAAAACCTGGGTGTATGGAAGTTCTTTATTACAAACTTATCAGGGCTAACTATGAATGTGAAAAAAGTATCATAATCACGAATGCTGATGAACTTCAGTAAGCCAGAATCAGGGAATGACAGTAGGTTTCTTGAGCCCATCTCTCCCATGAAAGCCACTGAAGCAGAATGGACAAAGCTAATAGAAAACATCCTTATGATCTGACTGTGTTATCAGTATACAAGCTAAATTCAGATGAAAAGCTGGGTGAAAATTAGTATTATAGCTTGCTCATGAGAAAGAAATTCCACTTAAACTAGTAAGGCTTCCAGAAATGGATAAGTGCTACCCACTGCCGACCAGAGTATCAGTATCTTTGGAAAAGTGTTAACTTAAACTGAAGATCACTGGGAATGGACCCTTGGTTCACGCAAAGTATTCTTATTAATAAAAATAAAAAATTGCCCATTCTAACTTTACTTTGTCATTGAAACTTTGCCACTGTAAATTTCTACCTAAATAAGAACTAAGCAATAGCAACTAACATTTTGGATGGGAGTCCTTGTAGAAATTAAACTCCGTTGCATCCCAGAAGGAGAGGTTCATTATGAAAGCAGTTAGTTTAAATGAAGAGAAATCAACCAAAATTTTGAACAAATCAGAAACACAACTTTTTTCATATTGCTTATTATTTGGATAATTTTAATCCCTAGGACTTCTCTCCACAGGCTGCTATTCAAACCTCTAGGCTTCTGAATTTTACAATTCAGAAGCCAATGTGAAAGTAAAGGAGAAAGAAGCACTCTTCTGGCATTTGGCATTTTGGCATTTAGCCTGTTCTAATCCATCAAAAATCTGTGGTTGGAAATCAGCTCTTTTACAAAGTATCACAGTACTTACTGCATTTCTTGATTGTTCTGAAAACCTCAGCATCCAAAAATCTTCCTGTCCTTCTCGACCATGTTGGGGAACCCGATATTGTGCTCCACAGGACTTGGCAGCATCTCTCCTGGTCCCTTCTGCCGTTTAGCTGCATGCTGCCCTGTGGCATCTCTCCTGGTCCCTTCTGCTGTTTAGCTGCATGCTGCCCTGTGGTTTCTGAGTCAGACACACATCGGGCTTCATGGCATGCCTCCAGTGGAGAAGCCTATGAGCAATTCAAATCTTCTAAAGTGTGTGGTTCACAAGCCACAGAAGCCCTTCAGCGCTCTGAGGCTGAAATAATGCTTGCAGGGATGAGTTGCTAATAGAGTTTCCTAATGCCTGTAGGACAAACCAGGCAACAGCAGCCATGTGCTTCAGTAAAGAAAACCTCTCTTACACGAACTAATCATTGCCGATGAACAATGAAATATTTTCCTCTTCTCCATTTATTATTAATCTAGTGCAACAATGCAGAATTCAGTAATCAGAGTGATAAGTCATGCAAACAGTGAAAAACTTATAGCACAGCACAAAGTTATTTTCTGCAAACTGTGGGAAGCTTCTCAACCTGTGATTTAACCTTGGGATTTGCAAAATTACACAAAAATTATTCCTGTTTGAGGAAGTTGGCCCACTAGTGCTGCAACTAAATTACAGCTGGTCTGTTGATTACAGGCAAAGGTTATACAGAAATGAACGGATTTGAGGACCACAAAAATCCAGCCACCACAGCTGAGCCAGAATAGGACAAACTTTGACCAGTACTCTTTAGTAATAAGTGTCCTGGTTGATGATCTGTGAATGTCAACAGCTGGGACCAGGTGGAACACAAGAAAAGGCAAGCTATGGACATGAGGAAGCAAAGATGGAATGTTGGAAAGATATTCCATTGATCAAAATTGGACTGACTGCAAAACCCAAACCAGGCTGCAAGAACAAAAGAGCATTTTAATGAGTGGAAATTATCTGTAATATATTATTCTCCTCACATAATAAAGAGGAAATCTCTTTTTTCCCTTTTGCTGTTTTCTTATATATTGGATTGAAACACTTCCTTCTGGTTGTCCCTGCCAAATCTCAGTATCAGAGGAAATATCAGCTCACTATTGTTAGCATATAAATTAGCTGAATTTCATCTAAGACCAATGTGAAGAACTACTGTGCCAAAAAAATCCCCAGTATACTATTAATGTACCACATCTCTATTTTAAACAAACCTGCACAGAAAATGGGATTCATTTGGAGAACATAAAGGACTATAAAGAGCTAAATAAGGCAGCACATGGAAAGCAGCCTCTGCAGGCATCTTAGCTCCACATAGGCAGACATGCCCATTGTCATCCTGAATATTAACTTACTCTACACTACATAGGGCTGTGACTGTAATTCACTTTCTGAGTCAGAAACCAAACTGAAATATTGGAAGCAAAAACTGGCTGTTTCTTTCATCCCTGCCCTGGACTGGGAGATGTACAAACTTGACTTGGGGTTCCCACTTTTCTGGAGAGAGAATGAACCTCCAGGCTCTAGGGCAACCAAGAAGGAGAAAAAACATGACCAACGATGCCTCTCCTGTTAAAGTTGTTTCAGAAGCAGTGTAAGTGTCAAGGCCATGTGCTGCAGAGGACACTGTTGGATAAAGCAGCCATGCCAGCAGGCCACAAACCCCAGGGATGGCAAAGCCCATTGCCTCTAGCTGGCTGGGCCCAAGGGATGCCATGAGAGGCACAAGGTCCTAATAATGCTAGTGAGTGGTTTACTGAGGAAAGGGTGAGAGGAAGAATCGTTTTCTATGCTCACAAAGTGCAGAGAAGGGTGAAAAAGGAGAGCCCACTCCAAATTTCCTCTAACTTCTTCCTCAGAGACACTGTCCTTTTGAAGAGGGAGGTGTGGTTTCCACAGCTCTCATGATGAGATAAAATCAAATTCCATAATCCCTGAGTGAGTGGATAAAAGAGATTAGACTTTATCTCCAGGCTTTTTCCTCCCCTCAAACAAATACTGCTGTTCTACTAAAAGGTGGAAACAGTTTGAGGATAAAAACTCTTTTTGTGATAAATTTGCAGTCACAAAAAATCTTACCCAACTCTATTGATTAAATTGCAGAATAAGGCCAGTCCAATTCTTCCACTAAGATCAAGATTATGCCAGCATTTTCTCAGTGACTTTACAGAGCTTTACAGCAGCCAATTAACCTAACTAGACAGGCCAAAGCCAAAGTTATGAACAAGTAATGCCAAAAGAATCACAGTGAAGTTGTTGAACAACTGCTACAAGATGTCTTTGGGTATGGCACAGAATAGAGGCACTTGATTGCCTTCAGCAATGGTGAAGGTATTGCATATGAAATCCAGGATAGCTGTTAAGCTTATTGTGAGCTGAAACAACATGGCAAGAAATCATTCCAGCCTCTCACTAGGATTGCCAGCATTCTGTCATTTGACAAACCTCTGAGAAAACATGAATATTTGTTTTTCTAGATCTCAGCCAGCTTTGGGTTTGCAAAACTACATAAACAAATGGAAAACATGAAATCCATGACGAACCTACAAATCCCACCTGTCTGTTTCTTTTTTAACTTCCCTTTCTGGCAGTTCAAATTCAGGAGACGTCAGTCGGTTGCTAGAGTAGATTTATGTTGCTATACCACTTACCTGAGGCCAAATTCTAGCTCTAATAATGACTTTTTATTCCCGTACAAAAGAATGTTTGCTGATCAATGCTGATCAACAGAAGAATACAGCAGGCTTATTTTGTCTTCAAACCTCAAAATACAGTTTTTCTCCAAGTATATACATATAATAAGGATCCCCACCTAACTTTGAACTCTTTCCTAGTAGTATCTTTTAATGTTCTTTCCACATCAAAGTTGTTAAGTTGTTCTGTGAACTTTACTGTTGAACATTTTAGTCTTTAATCTCAACACTTGATCTCTTATGTTTCTTCAGCAAATTATTTTTCATTTTCATCAAAACCCTGAAATTTCCCTGTTTGTCCCTCCTCCCCCCCCATCTTTTTCAATTACTTCTGCTGGCACTGTAGGCAGCTGCTGCTTCTGCAAATTTCCCAGTAACTGCTATACACTATGGAATAAAAAAAAAACAAAACCCAAACCACGAACAACAAAAACACAAAGAAAACCCCAAATAAAAACAACAACCAACCAACCGACCAACCAACCAAACAAACAAAAACAAACCCCCAAAAACCAGGAGATAATGTCAAGGACTTTGTTTGAAGATAAATGTGAAGGACTTTGCTGACTTCATCTGATCAGTTGTCCCTGAGCTGGAGTGTTAGGTAACTCCTTTGGGAACATGTAATATTAAATATTCATGGATATCCAATTCTGAAGACATAATACTGAATATTCATAAGAGAAACATGATCCCAGGAGCTCTGCTTAGCATATAAAGGCACACCAACATAGTTGTTAAACTAAAGTATGCTCTAAGCTGCAATATTTCATATATGCTTAACTAGAATGGGCATTCTTGGGCATATTAAACATAAGCTTTTAAAGGCTCAGATTTGGCCCAAATGCAAATTCCTCTTTCTTGAAATTAGAATTCAATTTGAGGTCACTTTTAACACAAATTAGAAATACAACCTACTTTCTGATGAGACAGGATGACCCTGGGTTTAGTTTTACAGTTTTGTAACCAAGTCACTTCATCATAACTCTCACCACTTTAAATAGTTTGTTTGATCTTGAACAGCCCAAGCAAAGACAATGTTGGTGTGTTCAGCACACATTCATCACAGAAGTTTTTACAGATGTTTGAGCTGTAAGTTGAATCTCTATGTGTCAGCCTGGGTCCTGACAGCTCTGGGGAATTCACCATGCAAGAGACCAAGCTGCTCAGTGTCAATGCTTTCCCCCAGATGATGGTCGCTGCAGTTACAGCCAAGCATCCACACATTCCCTGACAGAACAGTGGGGAGAGTGTTTTTGTAAGGGAGCTGGCAGGGAGGACGAGTCAGCTCCAGGCACGAGGCCCCAGAGCTACCCTTGCCTGATCAGGGGTTGTGACCTTCTGGCCCTGATGGTGGCAAAGCTGTGACTTCTGCAGGCTCCCTCTTTCCTTGTTGACCTTGACAACGCAGAGCTTGGTGCCAGATTCTTCTGATGTAACCCGCTCAAGGTTTCTCATCCTGTCCTCCCCTTGCCATCCCAACAGGCTTTCCAGCATGGCTTGGATTAGCCTTAAAGTTCTTGTGGTTTCTTGTTTCACATTTTGGTCTGACCATTTGTCATCCTTGTTCTGTTTCTCCTCTCTCTGTTCTTAGAATGACAGAACACAGGATCACCTCTCTGGATAAGATTATAAATGCTTCATTGTTGAATTGCCAGTAATGAGTCTCTGCCAAATTTAGACTCTAAAATTCCCCAAGCAGCAATTTAATCACATTATTTTGGATACAGCACCATAGCAGCTGCATTCATTCGATGAGGATTCATTATGGTTTATGCTGAAAACAATGGCGAATTAGCTCTGATGTGTTCTGGAATTTGCTCTTTATTTAGTTTAGAATAGCCCTGTTTTAGTGAGCATGACTCCCAAGCCTATTTGGTCCTGCAGTCTGTGAGAAAGTGGGAAGGCTCTGACAAGAGTTTTTAAAAATCAGATGTATCTACACCTGTTGCAGCTCAGCTATTTCACTCCTACTGGTTTGTGGTTAAAAGGGAATTGCCAGACAGATCCATTCTACTATATTTCAAGGAATATTGCAGGACTATCTCCAGTCATGCATATAACTCACAATAAATACACAAATAAATCCTCAGTTTTGCCCATATTTTTCATGGATGAACTTTTCCCAAAGCACAGAAGATTATAGCCCTACCAGAAATCTAGGATGGGTTCTCAAGGAAATCTAAAACAAATGACTTCTGCAACTACCTCCAAGCTTAAACTTTAAGCCAGATTCATGAAATACATGTTCAATTTGGTTTTTTGAACTCTTTCGATGATTTACAGTAAGTTAGGGGGTGACATGAAGCCTAATCATAGGGCAACATTCACAGCTGGGGTGTAAAAACCTCCAAAGATCAAATTTATTCTCCTATCGCTATTCCCAACAAAAGCCACGGCTTCACATTAGAAGCTACATTAGAAGATTTGCCAAAATGCTAACACCCTATGAAGAGCATTACTTCTGCAGGGAATTTTTGTACTGGAAAAAGCCTTTGTATAGACACAGTTACAGCAATGCTTTTGTATCTCTGTAGTTTATTTTGCTTCGTTTATCAATAGGGGTAATTATATTGGCAAAACCAATTTTTAGGTACTTAATCAACACCAGAAAAAAGAAAGTTTTTTGTTTTCAGCTTTCCTCAAATTCTCAAAGGTGGACTCAATGTCATGAGTCACATTTGTACATCTTAACTACTCTGTGGTGATAAATAAAACAACCTTCAGCAGAGCTGGACATGAAGTTGCCATATCCCCTTTTAATACACAGCTAAGGGCTACAGTTGAAAGTGGAATCGCTTCTCCTTCCTTAGGATAATATTTAAAGTCCATTCAATCACTTTCCTTCCTGCCCTAATCTGCCAGATTTACCTTCACCTCGTGCCAGAACCAGAGTACGTTTGACCCACCACTGCATAATTTCAACTTGCTAGACATCCAGAAAATTACTCACTCACCATACAGAGTTGTTTTTTCACTCCACAGTGTTGGGGGTTTTATTACTCTTGAGAGATGCCATAGCTCAGGGTGGGATTGAACAGGCATGGCACAAATGCTGAGGAGAAGGTAGGGATGCGCTGCTACAAGAAGGGGAAAAAGGTGGATGCACAGAAACCAACAATTAAATTGTTTTAGCTGCTCAGTATTGTATTTTAGGCATCTGATTTGTGCTTCTATTATCAGCATCTGGGGCAGCAGTCTTACTAGGGTACTCAATGGAGACAGTCGAGTACCTGAAGAGGGAGGAAATGGAGTAAACTCAGTGGTCCCACCTCAGGCGTGCCTGCACCACTGCATTGTTGGGGCTGCACAAAATGCAGGGAGACAGTTCACCAAACAGTTCTCAACTATTGAAGCTGCTTCAGTGGGATGATAGTAACATGCAGAAAGGGAGAGTAACAGGAAGAAGCATTTTTCATGACAGCAGGCTTGTTAAATAGTTCAGTTATTCCATAATGTATTCTCTCAGTGCTAAGAGTATAAGTAAGAAAAATCCCAAAGAGTCGATGATAAGTAACAAACAAATAAACAATAAGAATAATAAAAGAATACAGCAACATTTGCTGAAGCAATCTGGGATTTTGCTGGTCTGCCTGAGGCCAGAGTTTGCTATATACTGTACACATAATATAAAGCAAAAATAGCAATAGAGCAAAAATTTTAAGACTGGACAGGAGACCTTTCACTCTCACTACCAAACCTATACTTCCTCATAGCACTAGAAAACACTTACATGAATTCTGAATCTTAAACAAGAATACTGAAATTACATATATATTGTATTAGCGACCAAGCCCCAAAGCTTCCAAACACTTCTCTTCTACCTGGCATGCCCAGTTTAAAACAGCTTCCCATTACTGAAGCACTTAGCTTCTTCAGGGTTTCTGACAGACTTCACCTATGAATTTTTCTGTAGAAATAATGACTCAGAGAGAGCAGCCTTGAGATAGGCAGCTTCCAAGATCGGATATTTGCCTGACCTTGCAGACCTCCTCAGGAAGAAAACAAGTTCCTCCAAGGAAAACACGTGACAGCAGATTCAGAGCCTGCTCTGCAAGCAGGAGTCATTCAATGAGGCACTTCGGTCTTGAACTTCAGGGTGAACTGGGGTTCCTACCATGCTTACAGTACGTCAGGAAAAACCCAAAGCAAACTGTGCAAAGAAACCAGGCATTGTCCCCTTTACTTTCTGTTGTTTTCTTTCTTGGACAGACAGTTTCATTAAAAACTATAATCAGAGTAATTGCAAAGTAGGCTCTCCCACATCTGAATTTGTAACTTGTGACAATCATTTACTTGTAACACAACAATTTACTTGTACCCCTATACTGCAAACACTCAAATCTGCACACAATAGATGTAAGAATTAGACTAAAATAGCTCCCTAATTTATTCAAAATTATTTTTGATATTGTACGCATTAAAATCTAAAGCCTTCACTGTTGAAATTAAGCATTATGAGATTTAAGAGCAGAACTCCAACAAAATTGCTTTTATTTGCTGTTTTGGTTGATTTTCCCCAAAGAGTCATAGTGACTTTTGACAGATATTTGACAGAAAAATTGCATTGCTTTCAAGTGAGAGTGTGCAAAACGATTTCAGCAGAGCAAAAACCCATTTAAAACAACTCAAAATTCAGACTTCATTTAAATTTTTCTCAGGTTTTCAGTAAAATGTTTTATTAGCTTATCACTCTCTTTATCCAGCTTCTTCTAACAAAAGACATTACAAGAAAATTATTAACCTACAGTTATTCACTAAGTATGTTCAGTAGAGTAATTCACTGTATGTTCAGACAAAGGTTTTCAGCTTGTATAAATATGAACAAAGCTGGAAGTAATCAAGTAAATTAAAGGGGTAAAAAAAAGTTTCTCAGATAATATAGTTACCCCAAAAGAACAGCAGTAATTAATAGCATCCTGATTGCATAAGAATTTTAGTGCCTTGAAATTTCAGGAGCATGTGTCTACTAAGTCTGAAAAGAAACCTTATTCAGCAGAAGCAAAGAAAATGTAAAAAAAAACCCCAAACACAAAAAGGCTTTATAGTGCAGCTTTATTTGGTGGATTTGACTGGAAAGGTCACCTTTTCCTCAAGAGTGACCATAAGAAATGCTCAAAAGAGGGTGAAAACATTATTCTATGGCTAATATAATGCCTTTTCCCCCACAAGCCTCAGCACATTTTTGAAACTGAAGGTTGTAATCAAATGCAGGGGAGAGAACAATGCTCGCCCATACATAAGGAACATGCAAGAAAGTACTGCATCATCATATAAATTCACCCAAAGTTTGCATAACATCAACAGGCATCTCGTGGGTCCTTTTGGCAAGTGGGCACCTTATCACCTCTTGTGCTGAAAAGGGGGCTCAAAGCAGGAGCTCCCTCATAAAGCAGATCTGACAGAATACAAGAAGCATTTGGACAATACTCTCAGGCACATGGTGTGACTCTTGGGGCTGTTCTGTGCAGGGTTAAGAGCTGGACTCGGTGATCCTTGTGGGTTCCCTCCAACTCAGCATTGTCTGATTTTGTGAAAACATTTAAAATACCTATTCAGGTGAACCTTCATGCCTAGAGTGACCAGGATGTGTCCTTCTCTTTAATAACTTATTATTAAGATAGATACTGCTCAAATTCAGTTTGAATGGGTTATAATCTCCATATGCTGCCAGCTACATTGGGAAATAAAGTTTGCACCCGCTGTCATTATCTATACCTTGACTAGTTTGCTTAACGCTTCTACCACGAAACACATGCCGTAAACAGTTGCCCATCTTTACAGTTTACCTGTATCATAACAAAACCCAAAACTCAGGTGTACAGCCTCACATTTCAAAATAACTAGTATATCCCCAGAAGTGTAGAGATGAGTTTTGACAGGGAGGCTACTGTAGCATAGGAGCCTGTGAAACTGCCAGCCGGTCTTAGAGTAAAGCCCTGAGTGCCTACCAAGAGAACATTAATCTATATAACCAAGAGAGCAACGTTGGTTCTTCTTTTTTACTTCATCACAAGATCTTTTCACTTCTCTAGTAGCTAACGAAAGATGATGTCTTTCATTTTTTACCTTTACTAATTTTAACTATCAGCTAGCTTTAGATGGAGAAAATTTCTCTGACATTCAAATGCATTACAAGCTTGAACTGACATTGTTATTCATAGGTATCATTACACCTCAATATAAACTGCATGGGGTAAACAGGAGAGTTTGATGAGCCTTAAATTTTGTTGCATATGTGTGTATACTTTTGGAGAAAAAAGAGAGAAGCTGGATTATTTTGACCAGGGAAGCACTTTTTTTCATCTTCATTTCCACTTCAAATTAGCCACTGGCTTCTCCAGCTCAGATACTCAGATTGTACTAAGAAATTTTCCAGTATTATCTGCCATCAGAGATTTTCCAGCTTATTTGTAGTCAAACAGACTAGTGTTTATCTTCTGAGGAAAAAATAAATGTTTAATATCCCTAAGGTATGCATATCTTTAAAATATGTATGTGAATTACTGGTAGAATTGCAGTAAACAATGCAGAAAAAAATGCTGCAGTGATTTAGGATTTTAGACATACCCCAGAACAAGAGTTATTTTACCAATCTCATCCTATATTAGTCCTGGGATCCAAGAGCTCTATCCCTCTTTCACTCCCATCTCTTCAGTCAGCCTAACAGCAGATTGCTGCTCCCATCTTCATCTGTCCTGGTATTAACATTGATTTATCGCCCACAACTGGTGAGCCTACAGTGAGTAATGGTGTAAGAAATGATTACTGCAGTATGGCACTAGGAAGTAGTTGCATTGAAAAGGCCTGCCTGTACTTTTTAGCTTTTTAACAAAAGACTATACATTTCATTGCTACTTGTCATAATGAGCTGATGTGTATGTTTCATGAAAGATCTCACTGTGCCATGTTCTTATTTTCTTTAGAATATCCTTTGGAAAAAGAATATGAAATCAAAAAAAAATATCATTAAGAAATTAAAGCTTAAACATGAGATAGAAGAGAATATGTCATAAGATATGAGAAATTCTCTCATATTTTGGAATTTATTTTTTTCCCCAAATTTAGGGTGTGTAAATTTTCAGTCAATAAAGAGCACTGTTATAACAGTATATTAACATCAGTTTGGACATCAGAATTAATTTGTTATTAGACTGGCACATAGGGCACATACAGAATGGCCTCTTCTCTTAGATGAAGAATCTGGGCTTTTCAACATAATGCTAAGGAGGGGGTGAGACTATTGTCTTTCAAACCAAAATAATTACAAGAAATCAAATAGTAGTGCTTTCACTGACTAGTGAAACTAGCCAATATTAATTTAAAACTTCTTTCTTATTTAGTCTTGGCCATTACATGATGCCAACAGCTCACTGGAATATTACCAAGACCATATAAAATGTCTATGTACCTGTCATGCTTCCTTTTGTATTTTGTGCTAAGCATAGCTGAATGAATTTCTTAAAGCTGGGATTACATCTCATGTACTTGTACAAGGTCTTACATTACAGGACCTTTTTTGAATTGATCTTTTGGAGATTATCATAGTAAAATTAAGTAAATTAATTTCTGTACTTTACAGATGCAGTTGGCAGAGATGATAGTACAGGGGAATGCTGTCTATTCCAAAGTCAAAAATGCTCACAGAGATTTTTTCTTTTTTCTTAAAAAACCCCCTCAACTTCCATAGAGATACGAAATTGTAAATTACTCCATCAAAATATCCTTGACTTTTCACATTTTCAATATTTGGTTTCTGCAGCCACTGTTTTGTGGGCCACTAAAAGGCTATGGACAAGGAGCCTAAGGTAGTTTAGAGATCATTCTGAATATCACAACTAAGTAAACAGATAAATAACAAAGGAAAAAGCTAACCATAGGCACTCCAGTTACATTTCTCATCTGTGCTGAATTTGATCTCTCTCATGCTGTAAAATATAATTACAGGATCATACTGTTACTTTATATTATTATGGCAAACATACTGTAAGGAAGTTAAAATTGCAAAATATAAGATTGAGATTACATTTTGATGGAAAATTTTCACTTCTCCAAAAATGCGAATTTTGTGAGCACGGAAAAAAACACAAACCACCACACACTATTGCTTTCAAAGTCAAACTGATGCAACTTTGTGCGTGTAATAAATAAAAAACTGTAAATAGCCTAAAAATTGTAATTGAGATAAACAAGGAAAAATATTTATACAGAACCGTATTCCTGACTATGCACTCATTTCTTGTCCCTTTTTCTTCCCTTTCCAGTTTTCAGTGCTCAGAGTCTCAGTGAGCTCTTTCAGGGGAGACAAGGTGTATGTGCAAACACACAGGTGCTAGTAGACAGCACAGAATTTTCTAAATTTTGCAGTGCCATTCTACCTATGACAAAGACTCACATCTTGGCACCTGGGAGCAGCTGAAAACAGGTAGGAAAGCTTTAACAAAGGGGACCTGTAAGGTATAGAAGCAACCCAAAGATCCAGTCACTCAAACAAATTTGTCTTAGGCATTAAAATAACCCTGTAGGTGCTCCCCTTCCACAGTCATAAACTGAGATATTGCATAGGACCCACATGTCACAGAAAGCAGAAATCTGTGTAAAAAATAACACTTCTACTCAGCCTGTAGAAATTAAAAAAGAAAAGGCTATCACAAAAAGCAATCCTGCTGGCACCATCAAGGCACATCATCAAGAAAGTCAGTTATATACTACATATTTATTAGCTACCCAAAATATTATAAGTATTTTACTGGTGAAGACAATGCACTTTCAATTAAGCATTTCTACTGAACTCAGCATAATCACACTTTGATAAAATCATCTAATTTTCAATTTTCTTTGCTCTTCCTTTATTTTTCACTGACTTTATATGAGGGGAAAATAGATTTGCAAGAGCAATTATAAAAAAGACATGAAAGCTCTGAAGGGCAGGAATACCCTCGCCCCAAGTCCTTGATGCTCTCGAGGGCAACAAGTCCTTCCCAGCATAAGAAAAAGCTTCTTGCATAGCAGGTCAAGGGATGCCAGCAGAGGTAGGGGTCTGGATGACTGGTTTTGATGAGAGGTAAACACAGACCAGAGGAAAAAGGAACACACAGGCTAATCACCCATATTGGGCCTTGAATCCGAAATGTGCTTTAGCAACCCAACATGGCTTTCCAGGCCATGACCTTCTGCAGGAGTTTTCCTTGCCATAGACTATTCAGACTTTCCAAATTAGGCATTGTTTCTGTTTGGTATAAAAACCTATGTATATGTTGACAATGTTAATGACACAGAGACGTGGCAGTATTGACATTTTGCTAGGGAGTGAACATTTTGCTGAAGAAAGAGGTGTAAAGAAAAACATAATAACAGATGCACACTTGTAAGGCCAAAAATATATAAAAAAAAATAAATGTAAGAGGTCATGAAAATTATTCAAAAATTATTCAACATAAGGTGAAGAATTAAAATGCTTTAATCATGCTCCTATGATTGTGTGTCATTACTGGGCACAATTAAAGTAATTTCTCTTCATGGAGCAATCTAACATATTAAGGTTGAAAAAAATCTGAATAATGAGTGTTCTGCAGTGCTTATTTGGGAGATATTTACATCCAGGTTTTGGGGTGGGATTTTTTTTCCTATTTAAAGCCTATTATTAACCACCTTCACATTTGTCTGAAAAATATATTTGCTGTCACATTATTTTTTAATATATTTGCATTCAAATGAGGTTATGCTTTAAATTAAGTCAGGAATATACATACCTAACATATGGACATACATATCTACACCATTCCACACACCTCTGAATGCCGTTGAAGAGTGTGGGGTTGGGCCTACTGTCCATGTTAAGTAGTTTTAGCCTTACACATCCAACTAGCTTTAACATTCCCTGGTAAAGCACTAAAACAATTGGCTGACTTATTCTATTTATCAGCTATAAGGAAATGTTCTGTTATGCTAAAGTCCACAAATATTCTGCCTTTGAAAGACCACTTGTTTGTTACTTTCTTTTAGTATTTAGTATTTATATAAATAGAAATAAATAATACTAACTATAAAGAAATAAATACTAATAAATTAGTATTTCCTTTATATACAGACACAATGTAAATATGGACATAAAATGAACGAAATGTATATAGACACATATTTACATGTATGACTATAATATATTTATATGTAAGTCCAGAAACCAATGATCCTGGATTGTCAACCCCACTGTTTGTTGGAGTAGAGATTTGTAAGTGCTGGATTCTTAAGAGTATCACCGTATATCAATTAATGATCAAGCTGCCATTACAAAACAATGCCAAATACAAATAGTTGGAAAGCTTCAACACATATTTTGCCAATATATCTGCAAAGGCACTTAAATATGAAAAGTTTTTAATTCATGAGCTCTGTAGCAGGGAAGAAGACATATTTTTGCGTTCTATTGTAGTAGCTGTGGACTTGACAAAGTCTCCCACCTTTACAAAGTCAAAGTAGATTTACAGGACTTGAATGCAATCCGCCCTATGTGGAAACAATTTATGACTGCTTTCTAACAAAAAAATGATTTGCGAGCAGTTGAATTGACACACCATAGAAAACGGAATCCTTGCATCCTGAAGGTAGGAAAAATAGATGTGTTTGGATTCTGCCACTAAAACTGGATGAAAATCACACAAATAAGAAGCTCCCTTTTGTTTCTGGAATTGCTGAGTGCTATTCGGAGGGGCTGCCTTGCCTTCATAAACATGTCCAAAACAAATGAGTGCTAATAAATTTCAAACAAAAATATGGAGAACCAAAGCTAACCTACAGCAGTTCGAGTCAACAGAAGATCATTTTTGATCTGAGAAAGTACGGAAATTGTGCCGAAATTATTTTTTGGCAAGAAGATATTTGTCAGAGACCAAATTCTCAGTAAATATGAAGACAAGTAAAAAAATCAGTTTCAACAGTGTTGTTCTGGCTTTATACCATATAAAAATATGGTTTACCATTTATTCTTCTCTTTTGTTACACCTCTTCATGGCTCTTTGCTAGTATTAAATAAACAATATCTTTCCATTCACACCTTGTAAGCTTGTTCTCCCTCAAATATTCTCTCTTCTTCAAATAAATCTTATCTTTTGGGATTTTTTTCCACTTTAATGAGTCTAAATATATCTATAGAACAATGGCAATTTTATTATTTTTCTCTGAAAGAAAGAAGACTGTGGTTTTAAATTGTCATTTCTTTTCATTGCAAAAAGATAAAAGTGAAAGAATCGGTATCAAAAGTAATTAGCTATAAATATTAGCTGTAAATATTTTCTTATAGGTAATATGGTGTATTAAGCACAGGCATTTGTTATTTTGATGTTTAAAGCTCTCATTGTTTTTGCAACTAAAAATTATTTTTAATTTATGTCATAATTTTGACCACCACCTCATGAATGTAGTGTATCACCAGGATATTTCCTGTTCTCTTTTTTGGTCATGGCTTATTGTTTTCCCCATTATTAATGTGCGTATGTGTATGATCCACTTTAAAAAAAAAAACCAAACCACAAAAACCCAAAGCACATCTATAATCACTAAACCAAGATAAGCATGAAGGTATATCCTGTGATCGTGTAACTAAGAAAGAAAGGACTGCTCTTGGAAGAACACAAGTGCCCTCAATCCCCTCAACCCCAATGTAAGTTGAGAAATAAAAGCACTTCTCAGGGCTGGGGATGTAGTTGCTACAGAAAACACTTCCTCATTTTGAGATGTCCACAACTGCTGTTACAATGACTGTTAAACACACTTCAGCATAGATGCCTCTGTTGGACAAGTGTACAGAACTCCCAATTAACGAGTTTCATTTTTGCCACAAAAGGAGCTAGATTGTAATGGCATCTTTTGTCCTATGCCTAATGAAGGGTGAGATATTGTTTAAACAATTAGCAACACCGCTGCAAGAGAATGCAAGTAATTAGCATAGCTTAACACCCAGAGGAACACCAGTCGCTGTTGTTAGTATCAACAGTGTGTCAATTTAAAAAGAAAAATCGTAAGAGTCACTTCAAGTGGTTTAGCTTTTCTTTTTGAAAGATAAAGTTAACCACACATTTTTTAATTGATGCACTATACTACTGGCTACCTCATTCTCATTCTTTCAGAATTTTTTTACAAGATTTTAAAGATTTTAAAGATATATCAAACCCCATGTATATCAAAAAGCCACCGCAGTAATACAGCAAGCAACAGCCCATTTTCTCTAGTGGGGATTTTCTAATCTATTTGAATATTTAATTTGCCAACAGTGTGTGCACATTACCTGTAAATTAACAAAGACCATCTGCAACCGCATACCTAATATTATGTTAGCAGAAAGACCAGTGACTCAAGAGGTCATATAACCATTTATGAAGTAAGAGGAGGCCTGAAAGTGAAAAGGGGCCTGAAATTCTTGCCCATCAGCTACCAAACACTGGTGTCACCTGGCACCATTCTTTCACTTCTTGCGGGGTAAATGCCAGTCTACAGAACTGAAAATCTCATTTTCTGAGACTGACTTATAAACCAAAACAAATTGCTGAGACAGAAAAGCTAATGGAGAAAGGGAAGACATAGGTTTCAGATTACCTTCTTATGAACAGAATGGATGCTGGATCTGGATGGGAAACACCTAGCCTACTGTTCCTGGAGTCAGAGCATAAATGTGTCATAATCACTGGCATAATTGCCATGACTGATTTCATCACTGGCATTAGCAACGTGAAATAGGCTGCTTCATGAAAAAGACAATAGGAACAGGACTAGTAATTGTCTGTGTAAACTTGATTTATACATTGTGGGTACAAAGACAGTCCACATCTCAAAATCATACAGATAATCATAAATGATGGAGTTGACGGTATGAGGCAAGAGTTATTTGACCTAGGTCTACATTAACCATTAAATTAGTACTTTAATTAATCTTCAAGAAGGCTGGTGAAAAGTACTTTATTAGGCTTCTGCCAGGTTAGCTAAACTGGGTAACATCCAAAGCAAAGGTTATTTATGTTTCTGAGATGCACCTTCTTAAAGCCTAATGCTCAAAGACACTTTTTCGAACAGGCATCTTGCCACAGAAAAGCCACAGATTGTGCAAAAATACCCTCATCTTCTTCACAACTATCTGCAATATTGAGTCAAAGACATCAAGAGAGAAGACATGCCTTTTAAAGTCTTCTTTCAAGACTCACATTATCTATGTACATCAGCACTGAGAAACATTTATTACTTTTTTAAATCCACGAAACTATACTTATCCAGTATTTAATGTTGAAAGTGTTTCATGTTAAGTAGTCTATTCCTACTGGTAAACTTGATAAACCGTACACTGTTATCTTACTAAACAGTAGCACCTGTTAAGGATGCAAACCCACTGGATTATTAAAAGGCACTGTAAATCCATGCACCTTCTATTCATGATTTTAGCTTACGCTCAATATTCTCAATGGATAAACTATTAAAATAATAGAACAGTTTATAAAAAGAAGAAAGAAAAATAACAACTCCTCCTTAGTAAACAACATCTTTAAAAGAGGAAAGGAAGCTACTGGGTCCAGGCAGAGAAGTGTCTTTCATTATGTTAATATAATCATAGAATATGATCTGCATATTTGCATATTCATAGCGGCAAAAAACCCACACAGAATGTGTACATAGATTTCACCTGCAATCACCTAAAGTTATCATAGACATGTGTGCAGCCACACACTTTTATCTGAAAGGATTTAAGTGAGTTAAACCTAACAATTCAGTTTCTTTTCCACCTTCAAAATTCTGTGTGAGAAGGCTGGCAGATAAGCTTTGCTCTCCATGCTTGTGATTTCTTGGTTGCAGTCCATTTTTGAAAAATCCCCCTGCACACAGGCACACACAGGCTGTCTGGAGGGAGCGGGTGGAGTTAAGTGTGGGATGCCTAATTCCTGCCTTGGCTCTGCAGCAGCACAGTAATTGGCATGAGAGAAATGTACACCCAGGTGGATGGGAAACCACTCACCTTGGCCTCAGTATTCAGCAGGAGCTCTGCCTCTGCCAGCAGCCCCGAGAGAACCCTGAGACCTGGCTGCCCACTGCTACCTCACCCAGGGCAAACTGTGCAGGGCCAGGCTGTCAGAGACTTCCAGCTACCTGGCAGGAGATGTGCCGGAAGCTTGCCAAACTGTGGGAATGCAACAAGCTCAGAAACAATTCTGGTTTTGTTATCAGGACTGCAGTGCCTGTGAGGATGGTGGGAGGCAGCACGGGAAGAGCGGAGCCAGCGTTCGGTTTCCCTGGCTGGACGGGCAGCTGGCATCCCTGAAGCCGGCACAGATAAATACATCTCCTGTTAGTGGTGATGTGAAGGGCTTTTCACAATGAAAGCAACTTAATGAAAAATAATCAACAGCAAAGTATATGCAAAGAATGTCTGACATTTCAATCAATGTCCGTGTATGTGCAGTCAGCACTATACCTTGCCAGCTGCCAGCAATAAAGCTGCAAGTACATAAGGAAATTCACCTAAACAGTAGTATATACTACATACTCCTTATGATAGCTTTAGAGAAATCAAAGCACAAGTGAGGAATTTTTCTTAAACTGAAATCTGACACATCTTTAATGGTGATGAGTAAACACACATACAGATGTGCATTTGTATCTCATCTGATTAGAGATCGCACATCCACGTTTCCCAACCCCTGCCAGAACAAGGAATTTAGCATGCAACTGAAGGGTACTTTCTTTCCCAACCACACACTGCTTGGCTAGGAAAGCTGATAGGTAACACTGACCTTTAGCTTGTCATAACGGTCACTTAAAGCTGCCACCTGATGGTCACGGTGTCGCCCGACCAGTTTACACAAGGCACAAATTAACTGGTCATCAGTCACGCAGTACATGTTAACTTTCTCATCCTCATGCTCCAAGCACATTAATCCCCTGATGTGGGAGTCTGGGATGGGCTCGATGAGACGGTGGCCAGTGAACGGCTTCTTATTGGGGTGAGTGGCTTTCAGGCACTCCTCGCAGTAGGACACCTCGCAGGTAACGCAGGTTTTCACTGCCTCCTGGGCAGGGTCTTGGTCGCAGAACTGGCAGAGGACCTTCTCGCAGGACGACATGCTGTTGTTATCAAATGCCCGCTCCCGGCGGGTCTCGCTGGGGGAATTGGGCCCGCTGACTGAGGCTTTCTGAAACCTGTCGATGATGTTCTGCAGGGTGACGTTGCGCTTGAGCCCGTCTAGACCGCGCTGGCTGAGGGTGATGACATAGCGGCAGGTCGGGCACTGGAAGGCGGTGATAGACTCCACTGGCTCGTTGGTGGCGCAGTGGGAGACCAGGATGCGGTGTGCGCAGTTGAAGCAGAGGCTGTGAGCGCAAGGCAGCAGCAGCGGGTCTTCAAACAGCTCCAGACAGATAGGGCAGGTCAGTTCTGACTCCAGTGTTTCCATCTTCAGGCAAAGCTTTCCTGTGGCGTCAGCGAAATCCAGGGAAGCTGATCAGCTATCTGGAAACACACGTAAAATTCGATTAGGCAAGAGAAAACATGAGGGGTCAGCCACGGGGGGTTGTCAACTTTCGCCACTGCTCCCTGGTCTATCAACCCACCACGCCAGGCGGGAGAGCAATCAAAAGTTTTGAACCTGCACATGAACACATCAAGGTATTTAAAACTGGACTGTTTTATTTCCCACCCTCCCTTTTCACTTAAGAATGAAAAAACACTAAGCTGCCTTCCTTTTTCTTTCCTTTTCCCTTTCTGTCTCATGCAATCAAGGAAAACAGCAGATGTTTCTGTGCATTATTAAAACTCAAAATGATGATCTTCAAACAGCCTATTACAGCAAAATTAGATTTCTTCTGCAGACGCTGCTTTTGGCTTCACTCATCTATTACCAAAACTTCTTAAAAAAACACTTCACCTCTGTGCAAGGATTAGTCCAGAGTATTATAACTGATAAATTTGTAATCTCTATTACCAAAGTTATTTTATCAGATCGAAATTTTCATTTGCTACTATAGAAATAGCATGGAATTTAGAGTGTTAAATTAAATGTGACCTTTAAATTAAATTTCAACATTAAATGTTCAAAAGTATATGCTCATGTAAATATATATATATGAATATATACACAAGGAATAATACTTCTAGGAAGCATGTGATAATTTACGTATAATATGTATGTATGATATCTATCACATATTAATCTACTCCTATGTATTTCAAGAACATATACAGCTGTATTTATATGTACCTGTACTTTTTGCATATATACCTGTATACACATGCAAAAAAATATATCACATACATATTTGTAGTAAGATAAACATAGCCAGGGGAGCGCGCAGTGTCATAACTGATATGCCTAAAGGAAGGTGAATTAAGTAGATGGCAAAAGGTAGTTTAGCCCAAATTTCTGATGATTCTAACCTGTAGTACAAAAAGAGTCTCTAGACAGTAAGACAGTAAAGTGCAGTGAGATAGTGCAATGTGTGATTTGCTAGGAGTGTGTAAGCATCACTTTTGTACGAATGCTCTCTACTGCTAAAACATATGAACTACTGCCTGCTTTAGTGAACTTACGAAACACCTGAAGGGGATTTGTATTAAAATCAATGATTTTTAAATGGAGGGCATTGGATTTTCTGGAGGAGGTAGCAGTACACCCCCATCAGAGATCAACTAAAACTTCATTTTGCTTCCCTTCCTGCGCTCAGTGTTACAGAGAGTGGTTTTGAAAGAGTTGCCCTACGCAGCTCTCCCTGCCTAAGCTCCTGTCAAGGGCCCGTCGCTGCCGCAAGCAGACAGGTCAGTGAAGCAGAAGCAAAAGCTATGCTTCACACTCACAGAGCTGTACCTCTTCACAGTACAATGTATTTAAGCTTTGTTGCTCATAACTGAGGATGGCTTCAGATGGCACAGCTGCATCGTCTTTACACTGTAAAGTCATTGTTCAGTTGTGTGAACTCTTGACTCCTCCCCTGACCAGGGAAAAGGACAGAAGGATGAGAATCCCCCACAAACAAACCTTGATTCATTAAGGGTGAGAAGAGCTCAGGGCTCATTAGCAGCCTTGGGAACCAAGCATGCTTGAACCGTCTGTACTTCATGACAATTAGTGTGGGGAGCGTGGTGGCAGTGACAGGAATGCTACCTATAACCCCAATATGAACCACAGCAAAAAGGAAAGTTCAGCAAACAGAGGCAAGGTTCAGACTGCCCATCGGTATTTAGTCCTCCTTGCTGTGTGGGAAGAGCAGCAAGGCGTCTGTTCCAGAGGTATGCTTAGAAATTAGGATACTTTGCCGCTTTGCACTAATGTGTCCTTTTATTCTGCCAAGAAATCCAAACATTTAAAAAACGCGCTGACCCTGTCATAAAATTTGCTTTTCTATATCTTCTGTGATGCTGATCTTACTTGAAATAAAGTTTCTTGCTAAAGCCTAATTCATTTATAACTATCCATCAGCTGCCATAATTGCACGGTGCATCTGGTCAAAATTAAATGTCTGGCAATTTAATACAAGCAGGAAGACAACTCCCCTCTCAGCCATAGCCACACAGCACAGAAGAGATGAAAGCCTTTTCTGCAAATGAAGACCAGTTTGTCTTTCCTCCTCTTCACTCTGTCTCACAGGAGTCCCAGAAGATCAAAATCTCATTCACATTGTTTGAATCCCTTCCACACCACAACTGTCTACCTCATCATCCACTTATCCTGCAGGCTGAATGCTGCACTGAAGAAGGGGATTTAGTGTTGGCAGGAGACAATGTTCAAAAAGGCAAACTAATAATTGCTCATCTATTAGCATCCCTGTGAAAACCTGTGAGCCTTTCAGGTTGTTTTCTTAGGACCACGTTCAGTGTATAGGCTTTCTTGCATGCTAATCTTTCTGTACAAAATTCCTCCAGCTTCTTTGTGTGCCAAACAGTTTCATTCATTCAGTTTTCTTCTTAAAGCACTTTTTTTAACCAAAGGCATTTTTATGGTACTCATATAAAAGAGAGGTACAGATAAACAGCTAGAAGCAGCAAAAAACATTTGCATCACTGCCTCATGGAAAGATGTTTGAATCACCATCAGGGCTCTACACAAATACCACCATCTCAACTGATGACTAATTCTGATCTATCTGACCTGAATGAGCAGCAGCTCAGCCCTAACTAATGCTATTCAGCATGAGAAAGGGTGCCAAAATCTGATCTCAGACTGTAAATGTCTTGAAATAAGAGCCTATCTTCCAAGGTAATCAAAGCTGAGCACACTGAGAGAAACCAAAAAATTACATTTCCCTGTTTTCTTTTGCAGTTGCAAATAAGTCAAAACACACTACATCTGGGACTGAATAATGAATCCTTTGAGAGTCACCGAAGAGGGGCCACATTTTCTGGGCAATCCAATAAGTACTCTTTAAAGCCACTGCAATTCCGCTTTCACTTTTAAGTTGGTGTCTAAAGTATAGATCAGTGTGCTGATGATCCAGCTATAAAATCTTTCAAACTCACTGGCCCTTACTTTGAGGTTTCATATTGAGGTTAGTTATTTTTTTCCTTGAGAATGGTAGAGAATCCATAGCTACAGAAAACTGAAACACTAGGCAGAAGCACAATAGGCATGGTTTATATATGCACATGGTTGTATACCATATTCAACATAACTCAAAAATTGAAATCCACATAAACAGCCTCCAGGCACAGAAAGGAAAGAAGGAATTTCAAATACATAATTTCCTGTTTGCAAGAATATGGCATTACTGGCAGAAAATTATACAATTTCCAAAATGTCACTGAAATGACAATACTGTTTTTCTACTCACAAGAGGTATTTTTAAGAACAGATACCAAAATAAAAGTGATTGCCAAAACAAGTGTTATTTAAAAATCAAAAATGTACTTAAATAACTTTGAATTTGTGACATCTCCCCAGGCATATAATGATTAGTTACGTACTATGTTGTAAACATTCAGTAATTGAAATCCCACTATCAATGTGGTTCATGGCAAGACTTTTACTAGCACTAATGGAATTAGCATCTCCGTGCCTCTGGTTATAAGCACAACATATTTTGCAGGCAGCATTAATGTCTTCATTTGCACAGAAGCACACACAAAACTTATCAGAAGTAAAGAAGTGGGCGAGAAATTAAAACAAAAGCTGAATTACAGAAATTTCAGTATGGTAAATACCACTAGAGCTGAATAGATAAAAAAACTGTTTCATAACTGGAAGCAACGCTATGCTGTGAAAATGCTGTATTACACCTTCCATTTATTTTATTCTCAAAAAATTGCTGATCAGATATAGTACCAAATGTCGAGAAGACTGTTAGCATGGAACTCAATGACACCCTAGTAATCAAAGACCAAATCCACATTTCCTGAGGAGGACATCATCCCAGGGTTCATTATTCTTTGAAACATTTCTATTTGTAGCAAAATTTGGCAATTTGGTGGCACTGAAATCAGCCCATGAAGGCTGACTCCTGGTTTTTCATTGCTGGGAGTGCCAGTGTAGTGGATGGTCCCTATGTTTTAATTACAGAAAGCACTACATAGAAGTAGTAGGATAAAAATGCCAGGACGTGTTGGTGAGGGGAGACTTCCATGAACCAGAGCTGTAAGCACTTCCTTACAGGGAGCAACACACCCCTATATTCTGGAGAAATCACCTGACCTTGGAAAGATATCGCAAAGCACGCATTGCTGTGTAGAGCTGTTCTCACAGCCAATACCTGTACATGTCTCCTGTACATTGACTATCACCCTTTCTGCACCCAAATGCCAACTAGAAAATTGCAATTTATGTCCAAAATAATTATCCTGCTAACCTCCTAAGGAAAAACCAAAACATCCACTAGTAATAAAATATGACCTGGTAATGTCATAGTAATAAAATACTTTAAAAAGATTAACACCATTCTTTAAAGTTGGATCTGACACTTCAACCTAACAAGTAATGGACACTTCAACCTAACTAGTAATGCTCACCAGAGAGGTGACTGGTGACCTGACAAGGTCTTTACATTTATCTGTTTTTCACTGGCACTAACCAGATGATCGATGTTGATAATTCTTTACATTTCTTGTATTAACAAAGTAATTGCAGTGTGATATTGCCAAAGAACATTCTTCACCTTAATTCAGCACAGTTAATCTGGAACATGGTATTTCTGAAGCGTTAATGTATTGTCTGAGGCAAAATGCCTAAAATATTGTATTGGGTTTGTGTGGAAGGATTTTGGTAGCTGGGGGGCTACAGAGGTGTCTTCTGTTGGAAGCTTCCCTGATATCTGTCAGAGCCAACACCAGCCATCTACAAGAACAACCCACTGCTGGCCAAGGCAAAGCCCAGCAGCAACAGTGGTAGCATTTCTGGGATGACAGATTTAGGAAGGGGAAAAAAAGTTACTGCACAGAAGCAATTGCAGCCAGAGAAGAGGGGAATGAGAATATGTGAGAGAAACAGCTCTGCAGACAAGGACAGTGAAGGACAGAGAGGAAGGAGGTGCTCTAGGTGCAGATTTCCCTGCAACCCATGATGAAGACTGTCGTTAGGCAGGCTGTCTCCCTGCAATCTGCAGAGATTCATAGTGAAGCAGATATCCACCTGCAGCCCTTGCAGCCATGCCAGAGCATGTGAATGTCCAAAGGGGGCTGTGACCCTGTGGGAAACCCGCACTGGTTTGCGGCAGGACTTGTGACCCTGTGGGGGACCCACGTTGGAGGAGCCTTGTTCTTGAAGGATTTCACTCTGTGGAAGAGACCCATGCTGGAGCAGTTCATGAAGAACTGCATCCATGGGAAGGGCTCACTGCAGAAGTTCAGGGAGGACTGTTTCCCATGGGAAGGACCCCATGTCAGAGCAGGAGAAGAGTGTGAGGAGTCTTCCCCCTGAGGAGGAAAGAGTGGCAGAAACAATGTGTGATGAACTCACTGCAACCTCCAGTCCCCATCCCCCAGCACTGCGGGGATGGAGAAGGCAGAAAAATCAGGTTTGAAATTAAGCCTGGGAAGAAGGTGGGAGTGGAGGGGTAAGGAAGGGGGTGGGAAAGTATCATATTTGTCATTACCCTATTCTGATTTGATGGGGAAATTAATTTAATTTTTTACCAAAGTTAAGTCTGTTTTGCCATAATGGTAACTGGTGAGTGATCTCTCCCTGTCCTTGAACAATGAGCCTTTTGTTATATTTTCTCTCTCCTGTCCAGCTGAGTAGGGAAGTGACAGAGGTGCTCTGGTGGCACTTGATGTCCATCCAGGATCAACTTACCACAAATATAAAACCACACTTAAAAATATACGTGCCTAAAATTCTTCTATATTAAGATTTTTATCAGTAAACCACTACAGAATTCTCCCCACACTGAATAAATCCCTAGCTATAACAATAGAACGAGCAGGCAATGTTTTAGCATGCCACACATTGCCCTCTGCTCCTTTTCTATTACAGCTGATCCTGCAACTTTCAAAAGCAATGGAAGAAAATGTCCTACAAAACATCATTTTCCACTCTTGTAAAGGTGGAGCTCATGGCATGAATTAAAGCCGTTTCAGTTAATTTTTAAATTGTAGTGTACTACCTGTCATTGTAGAAAGAAAGAGAGCCATTCTGGAAATTGTAAGTATCTTACTAAACAAATAGCACTGAGCAAAAGAGTTGGACATGTGACATGTTCCAAAATTCCTTGAAAAATCTCTGGTAAAATCACAGTTTGTCAGGGTTTGATGACTTATGACCAAGATACGCCCAAGCAGGTTGGAGTAGCATTTTTCCTGTTAATGTTTTCTAACAATTTACTGTGTTAAGGCTACTATGGAATGCCTGCTACAATAAGACCATTTCAGGCCTGGTCCTCCAAATTCATACATAGGAACATTAATAAATGGATACAAGACCACAGGCTGAACTAAACATCAAACACTCGAAGATTAAGTATATTTGTAGAAAACATTTGCCAACTTTTTTGAATAGAAAATCAAATTTATTGAACTGCCCTTATATGAATATGAATGTGATTGCTCAATATCCCATTTAATGAACACTTCAAATGTGATTAACCTAATGAACTGCTTCATATCTCAGGTTTTCCAATGTCCATTGCAGATTTTACCTTCTGTAGCAGACATTGAAGTCTGTGAGTACTCATGATGCTAGTAATCACTAGCAGCACAGCCAGTGATGTATTTATGTAAATAGTGTAGTTTGTGTTAGCAGAGTAAAAGAACTTATAACCAAACCTCAGATTTTTTTCTTTAGAAATGTCTGATTAAAACTTCTATAACACAAAAGAAAGCAACCTGCACACACCCTGAAGCAAGCAAATACTTGTTTTACCACTGTTTTTTCTCAAACCAGTGCAAATTAATAAATATTCAAAAGACAGTGTCTGTTCAACAGATCCTGATATGCAAAACCAAATGTTCAGCATGAAAGAAAATTACTAGTTCATCCTATTCAGACATTTCCATTGACAGAAGAATGATTAGCTGCCTTGCCCAGAAGTTACATGCATCGTTTCCATGATGTTGAGGTAGTTGTTTGCAACATTTAAACTATATTAATACAACAAAAGCACATCTGCTATGCTGTCTGCAGTGATACAAAGCCTCAACAATATCTGTTTCTGGTTGAAACGTATGGTAGTAGGAGAATATTTCAAAAAACTGAATCCTGTTATGTTATTCACTGAGACAAGAACATCTCCCAGAATTAAGGTCTTTGGCACAACATCACATATTCCTTCTCATGGGAGCTAAAACAATAACTAAGGTTCAAAAGCTAACAGAAAAAGCTCAAAAGCTAGAAAAAAAAAGATCATGTCCTGTAAATCCCACAGCAATCAAGAAATTGCTGATTTAATATTATCTATAGTAATATATTATTTACAATATTACACATGTGCACTACTATACACTTGGAATGCATTTTGACCTTCAATTTTTTATATTCTTGCAACTCCTGTAGCTTTACATTCTTTAGATACAAGATTTAATATTTCCTCAAAATTCTTTAGGGGAAGAAAAGCAATGGATTGTTTAATCTTTAGCACATGTGAATCAGCATAGGTCTACTGGCGTCAGCAGTGACCTCTCATTAAATTTATGGATAAAGGTCTGTTCTAAAAACCTCTTCAACTAAATTCACACTCTTCATTTGAGAAACTGATTTTATTCTGGGGTATATCATAGCTATATAAGAAAAAATGTGGAGGGATCAGGTTCACATCTTGGTCTGAGTGGGAAACAACAACTGGAGCAACCTCAAAATGTTACCAAAGGGGACAAATTGCTATATATCACACTACTTTTTTCTCACTCATTTCAAACTAATCATCATTCCTAGATGATAGATGCCACTCTGCAATAAAAGGAAGGTAAAATAATTTTACTCACCCAAACCCACCAGCTTTCACAGGGCTTTGGTTGCACAGTAGAGGTGGAAATCTCTCACACTTCCCCAGCTCAGATTTTTACTTGTGTAATGCCTTAGGTGACATGGTACACCCTGATCTCTAGCACAGATGATACAGTAACAGAAATACCCAATGTGTTCCAGCACAGCCCTTACAGTCACATGTGTTCACATGCACGGAGACATAATGTAGTGCAGGTTGAAAACACTGGGGCCATGAAGAAAGTTTTCAGGAGATCTTAGGGTGGCTGAAAGAAATTCCTGCATTCTCTTTCCACCAAGTTTTTCTACAAATTCCTTCCCCACAGTTAAGTAAAAGGAACCGTGAATGCTACTTAAATTCAAAATCATTGCCACCACCTAGATAATGACATTATAAATTCACAAGGAAGAACACCAGGGTCTGCTTTCTTATCAAAAAGAGCATCTAAAATAACAGCCAAAAATGTCCCAGAACTGCTACAGGTATGAGGGTGTGACTTCACCCACCACAAAGGACTTAGCTTCAACTATCTGCAAGATATATTTATACTCACATTACAAGACATGCAGCATTAACCTCTCACTGTCCTGTTTTCTGGTACTCATATGTGAACATTAAAAAAGTCTATTAAAGATTTTTTACTTTTTTAAAGAACAAACACATTTTCTCAAGTATATTCTTCAGATTTGCAGAAAATATAAAGAGATTCTGGTGACTGCAAAAAATCTGCACTGTTTAACATTAAAGAGCTCCTTCTAATTTATGCCTGCTGTACTCTCAGTACACTGAACTCCCTAAGATCAATGGTGTATTTAAAAATCAAGATTTTAATCAGGTCATTAGAAGGGGAAATTAGCTGTGAACCTCAGGAAGGTAGAGGATAAGGAACAAATTATATCTGTGCTCTGAAGGTTATCTGTTTTAGACCTCTGACAAAAACCTCTGTCACTGGTGTAGGAAACACTCAGCTCAGGCTTCCTGGGACCAGGAATAATAAAATGGGAACCAGCAGGACTACTCCTCCATTTGGAAGCAGAATCCTCACACAGGCCCTCACCAGACCTCAAGGCCTGCTCTGAGATGAGTGGGACATTTCTCATCTAACTGGTGTTGCTGAGGAGACACAGAAAACTGAATTGTGTCACAGGAGAATGATCCCAAAGCAAGCTGTTTCCAGCTGACACCACTGAGTGGGGACTCCTCTGGATTTGGATAGGTCTGGTCCCTGCTTCATGTGAAGGGCACATGGACAGTTCCTGAGAACTAGATGCAGTAGGGTCTGCAGTAAGTCTCAAGATCAGCCTGCTTGACATGACACACCTAACTTCAGCTTCTGTATTTTATTCATAGGGTTTTTTTACAAAGTAATAGTTTGCCTTCCTGCTTCCTCCATGCAGATTGTGAACCAGCTACAAGACCCTTGTCCTTCCAACTGTTCATCCCTGTCCGTCCTGCTATGGTA
>JAWWLV010000001.1:97905878-97921322 GCA_035041135.1 Platyrinchus mystaceus
AAAACTGCAAAATCAACTGAGAAGTGAAAGAAGTACAGAACTGCATGTAGGGGTTAACAAGCTGTGGTTGTTCTGCCCCTAAGACAATCCATTGCTTTTCTTCCCCTAAAGAATTTTGAGCAAATATTAAATCTTGTATCTAAAGAATGTTGGTATCCCAACCCTGCCTGTGCAGTGACTTACCACCCCTACCTTACTCACAGTGAGATGCAAAGTCTTAGTCTTTATTCTTTGCAAATAAAGCCAAATACTAAGAAAGTGACAATTTTTCACTTAGCCTCTTTTGAGGACTTTCTAAGTCATATCAGCTGGTGCTTTTTGCAAAGAGACAGTAAAATACATGTGGGCATGAATTTTATTCCTTGAGAAAGTGTTACTTAGCAGAAACATACCACAATAAACGCTGGTGATCTCAAATATTTTCATCTATGCATTTACATCCTTTAAGAATGTTATCCTTTAAAGGCTTTTTAAAGACCTGAGAAAAAACCAATCATTATCCATAGCCATGTAATCTTGCCTTACATGTTTTTAATAACCACACTGTGGCAAAACTTCATTACTTCAAGCTAAGAAATTAAGAGCAGCAAAGGGCTGCAACGTAATTTGCAGCCTACATTGTTGCTGTACTACAGCCAGAAGATCCAATATCAAATTTAAGCTCACTCTGCTGAGTGAAATGTTGTTTTTCTGAGCTGTCGCTATACAGTGTCTTTGTTCCTTAGAGTCCCAGTTCCCTCCAGCTCTGAGATATGGGTGGTGTTTGCTTTGTACACCTCTTCTATATTCAAGGAGATCCTGATCCTGTGAAAGGCCATGCTGAGTAGCCTCATGAATTGAATGGAAAATGCTTTTTTACTACCCAGTTATGCCTGTGCTCTGGCAACATATACATATATAGGCACTCACACACGTGCCCAGGAAAAGGATCCAGGACTACTTACTAGATTGGTTGGACTACTTAATGGTTTAATTGACATACTCAAAGTAATCATCCTGCAGATAATCTTCAGAACATCCCAAAAGGGAATAGGAAAAAGCAACTAAAATGAGCAATTGCTTCTGAATAACTGTATCAGTACCCCAAAAAGGCCTCTCAAGTAAAAGGTTCTCAATGTCACTCAAAAAATAGCTTAGTAGCTTTTAAGATAGCATGGAAAGAGAAAACAATAGCTTAATTACATCCCTTTGAGACGTTCTTCATCAATGACATAAAAAGTTTCACGGTTTATCTCAAAAAAAAATAGAATAAATTGTACATTTCCTGTCAGCTGGCAAGCAGGTCAGTTTTACTGTAATAACTAGAGCAGGACTTTTTGAAAGAGTTACTGGTATGCATCTGAATAGTCTCCACCTTTTTCTTCCAGCAGCTTCTTAAATATCTACTTTAAAACTTCACTGAATATCAGCTTGTTCTATTCTCACAAAATTGCTCATCTTGAAATATTTTACTGGGAAACTCACATTATAAATTCTGTGCTATTGTGGACTATACATACTGATTATCCTAAATGTGTGCTGCATTTTGAGGGCTTTTGTGGATATAGAACTTGCATATAAAATAACTGTAGGGACCAGGCCATCACTTTGACCATACTGGTGCTAAAGGTACATCCTTTGAAAAAACAGCATCTCTCGGTCATCACACTTGAAGCACATCACCACCTTAGGTTATGTAACTTCATCAGCTACAAATAAATAAATGGGATTTGAAAGACTTTGCACAAAGAGTGTAGCAGGTTTCAGGAAATTACTATATTTTTTTTAATTTTTCTCATGTAAACATGTATCTCAGGCTTCATCTGTTATTTTTAAAAGAGAATTACAGTGTTCCAGATGTTGTTAACAGTATGCAGATGCTAATGTCCCTTTATCTCTCTTCCTGGTTTTACGACAACTAACAAGACAATAAGCCCTTCTTCAAAAACAAGATGAAAAATACTCTTTGCTAAAAATGTTCCATTTTTTCCAGAATTTTCAGTACCAAAAAGGTAATTCATCACAGCAACAGAGCAAACCTCAACTTCTCCCTATGACTGCTAAACACATTAAAAAATACTTCCTAAATTACTTGCAATTGCAAGCCTACACATATGCATCTGCTCCAGTCCCACAAAACCACCCAGCCCCATACCCACCACTGGATCCCGCCCTATATCTTCTGGGTGACACATTGTTGCGGAGACAGGGATCACGCTGACCCTCTCAGAAATCACCAGCAGTCCAGCTGGGATAGGCAGTAGGAGACACCACCTTCCCAGCAATCCTGTGGCAGCACTGACTGCGTCTGCAACTCCGAGACAGTCACAAAGAAACACAACAGGAAAATGTCCCCTACAATTGCAGGAAAACCCGCTCCACCTAACTGCCTCCGCCAGGATCCCTGCTCCCAAAGCCAGCCCTTCGTGCTGCGCCCACAGCAAAGCACCTCCTCTGCCTCCCAAGGGCCAGCCCTGACAGGGTGAGAAGGCAAGAGGAAATGGATCCTCTTGCAGAGCATCCCTCGAACCCACCCAATGGCTACGGTGGGATAGCGCTGACTTGTAGCCCGGGTGAGGGTGAGCTCGGCCCTGGGAGCTGTTACCCAGCACTGAGTGAGGGCTGGCAGCACCCAGCCCTGTAACAGGAGGCTGACTTGGACTGGCCAGAAGGAAGTTGACTCCAGAATGACAGAACTCTGCGTGACAGACTTGTGGCAAATAATTACTTCACTTATTTTTTACTGTTTTCTCCAAATATTACTCAAAAATGTAACAGCGCAAAGTCCAGCAGGAGTTTGCCGGAAGTGTGAGAGAGCATAGCACCTGAGGGTAAGACTTCTACTTCTACAAACAGCATGGAGACCCCACTTTCTGCAATTCATCAGGTGAAACACAAGACGAAACATAAGATGATAGAAGTTGCTTAATTTTTAATTTTTTTTTTTTTTTTTAATTTTAGCTAAACTTGCATGTAAGCAGCAAACAGCAACAGAATACTGCAAATGCTTCAGCAAAGTGTCTGAGAGGAATCCTGACTGAAGTCGCACCAGACATTTGGTCTTCAACAAAGGTGTCAGAAAAATCACACAAAGTGGAAACATCAGGAAAGAATTGCTTCCTTGTGTTCTCTGTTTTTCATGTTGCAATGCCCTCTTTTATACAATGGTAACACAACAAAGTGAAACAAAACATACCTCAGACGTTTGAGCATAAGGTTGCAAATCCACACTTGTCTTTGGTTTTTCTTCCATGGAAGAACCTGCACTTTGTTCTTTTCAAAGCAATAAACAACTATTCTGATTATTTAATTTCCTATGCATTTCATTTCTTTGAAACAATAGACCAAAGCCCTCATGCACATTCTTCATAAGGTTTTTAAAGGTTTATGCTGACGTCTGTTATCTTGTATGTGGAATAGCAGCTTCTAACAGGTGAACTGAGCATGCAGAAAGCAAGACCTGTGCAGAGGGATTATGATTATTGGAGCCCTTTTCTATAATATTAAATGTCCATAGATAATCTAAAGACAAGTCAAGTTATGAGCAGCCTAGTAGAGGCCATAGCACAAGTCCTAGCTGGAAGAATTTTAGATTCCTCAACTCAGTCCAAATGCTTCTCTGACTCTGTGATTAGCCAAGGCTAATGTTTGTCCACATTATAGTTAGCCTGAGTTTTTCATGCCCTTTACTTGCAGACAACCAGCCACAGCCTGAAACAGTTTAAATATATAAAAAAAATTTGTTCATTGAAATATTCTTTTTAATTGATCACAAAAGTGATGCGAAAGAATTCCAATAATCTTAATTCTAGTGATATATCTGCCTTGAATTCTGCATGTGCTTCTTCAGTTTGAAGGTAATATTGCATGTGTTACAATAGACAACACTGGAAGGAGCTTTCAGAATTTAGGGCTGAGTATCTCTTATGTGATGGTTTGTCAGCAAAGGCTTCAGTGTGCTTTTCACTGCTTACACACACGTATACACATATACATATGTATGCACATATACAACTTATGCAATAATCACAAGTTCAAACCCATGACCTCAAAAACTTATATTTGTGCCAGCTTGTTTGAGTTATCATTCAAGAATCTCAGCTGAAGAATGTATCCGACAAATATCCTCTACCTCACTAAACTCCTTTCTTCCACTTTCTGAACTCATGTGTGAAGTATAAAATAGATGCATTCTAGCCTTCCTCCTCTGCAACACCTACTGAAATTCGTGAAAGCTCCAATAGAGAGGTCTTTGGACACAGAGTTAGATTCTTATCTAACAGATAAGAAGGACTTCTAGCAGAAGGACTGAGATATGACTGAATATAATCAAATTATTACAGTTTAATAAGAACTCAGAGCCAAATCAGCTGTGCATTTGCACACTTAGGATACCCATCAAGAGCTTTGGTAAACCTCATTAAGGAAACAAAAGATATTTCAGCCACCAATAGCTACTTTCTGCTGAAAGTTACCACCTTCACCACAGAACCAGTAGATTAAGTGGTGAACCACAGCTCAGGTGTTTCTTTGTACAGTACAATCTACAAGAAATCGTTGCTTAAGGTCCATATGGCTGCAGTAAGTTACTAGCTATCCGCTTCTTTTTCCTGCTGTAAGAGTAATTTCTTAAACTATGTCCAAAAGATTCAATTGATTTTTATTGGCAATGTCTCTGGCTGAAACAAGCTGTGAAGAAATTCAGTCTAAGACTGTGAGCTAATATATTACTAGAGAAATAAGTTACTGTATCTAAATTTGTTATAGTTTAAGGCTCAGATTTAATTAATATCCATCTGCTGAGTCACTTTAAAACTATTCTTTAATTATGTGTGAGTCCTAAAATGAAGTATTTCTGATGTCAGTCTCCAGAATGTATTTATTTGCTGTGTAGCTGCTGCTTCTGCTGAATTCAGGGTCAGCTCTGCATAATAAGAGTTTGGTCAGCGCAATCCTGTTTAAGGGAAGGTTAAGTATCATTCTTCTTATTCTGCACCCCTCATAGCTGTGCTGTACAATAACAAAGTGTTATTCTGCTTACAATGCTCCTCGAAATCAAGTAATAGAGCACCTTAGGAGCTGAAGGAGATCAACAATAGGAGAGGAACAAGGAGGTGCCCAATTAGGTTACAAGAATCCTATTTTCACAAAACATTCAAAGTCCTAGAAAAAGATAATACCAGGACTGAGAGGGAGAAGCAACTTAATTGGGGCACAAAACCACAGTCCAGTGTCACTCCTGAAATTCACTGACCCACCATCATCCACTACAGCTTTTTGTTTGGTTCAGTTCTGTCGCTAATAATTCAGGCATAAATATCTTGGAAAAAACAGCTGGACTTGAAAATTGGTCAAGGTGTTATTTAAGAACACTAGAAAATAAGACTTTTTTCTTGCTGGTTTGGAAATCCTAATATGCAGTTTCCAAAATCTCATTTTTACTGCTTTGCCATCTGCACACAAAATAGAATTCTCTATGCCACTCATTCAATGTGCAGAGCAGAAATACAGGAATACAATATTTCTTTTAAAGTTCATTGCTTGTGGAATTTTATTTTATCATAATTTGATGGATGGGTGCCATACATTTTTAGATAGACAGGTACTGCTGCCAGGCACACACTCTAAAACAATCAGTCCACTGCCTATGGAAAGCAGATGCCACAGTGTAGTATAATGAGATTACAGTGGGACTGTAATATTAACGAATGGAACATGTCTGCTAATACATCTGCGGTTTGTAGTTTCTCACAGGCAAGCACAATCGCATAAATTACTTATTCTAGATGGCTAATCATAGGATTTTATGATGAAGAAAACCAACAACAGTGGATTTGGTTAAAAATAGTATCTCTCCACTCTTTTCTTGCCATATGGTCAGTCAGCACAGAGGAGCTGATCCAAATGACATTTGCGACACATTTTTGCTGAATGTGGCCAAAGTTAGAGCAGCCTCATTGCTGTCTGACAGCACATCAGAGATGCAGAGTTTTCCTGCTCTGGGAAAATACCTTCAGTACATTTCTGATTAGTCACATCCTCTGCTCAATCCAAGTAAAACAAATGGAGAAAATACAGATGCTCCTCCCTTTTAGTCAGCATGTACACCTTGCAAATCTCTTTGAACACTAAGGACACAAATGGAAGGAAAAGGCAGTCTGGCTTTTTGGAAAAATTAGGAAAAGTCACATCAGCAAGAGCAACACATGATACAATATGAGCAGCTTCTTAATATGAAATTCTTTCATATGAATGCTGAGTACTAATTTTTCCTCAAATAGCTGTTTAATATTAATTGTTCTTTGATCTATAACCTCCCTCTCTTGTCTCATTGATGGAACTCTTAAGACAGTGATGGGTGACTATATGCAGGTATGCCATTTCCCATCCAATGCTTCATTTGCATTTTACATTATTTAAGTATCATTTGAATTTGCCCCAAGAAGCCATACTACAAATGACCCACCATTAAGGCTCTCTGGAGAAAGGCAAACTGTAATTTCAACAGCAGCATGTGATTCTAAAATACTTTGTGCCTTGCTGGAGGAGAAACGTGTAGTTCTTGATTCATATTTGATTAATAGATTATGAGCTGCTCCATCATATATCATATTTCCCCAATTCGGACAAAAGAGTATCTTTCTAAACCTCAAAATAAGCCACTAACAAAAAATCCCCTTGTTTACAATGTACAGCAGCTGCTTGTAAACTTGGGGGTTGGCGAGGCGAGGAAAGTGAAAAAGAAAAGTTACTCTCAGCCCATTTCACTACTATACAGAACTTTTAACATTCCCTGCCATCAACGAAGCCTTTGCTCAGTGCTGCATTTTGGCTTTTGGATAGAGGAAGAGAAGATTAATTACTTTGTTCTGAATTGTTAGATTTACAGTACAGCATCAAATTCTAATCTGACTCCTTGAAGGACATTGAGGAAATGATGAGAGCAGGGATATGAAAACATCAGTAGGACCTAACTATTAAAATAAAGTTTGAAGAATATCAGAGTGCAAAGGATATGCTTAAAAACAGGGAAAAAAAGATAAAACTAACCCAGCCAGAAGCACAGAAACTTGATCCTTTTTATGTCTTCTCCTGCAGTGTATCCTAAAGGATTGTTTACCCTTTCAAACTCATCACAAGGAAAAGATTTTGGACTGAAAAGATAAGAAAATTGTTTTCTTTTCCTTTGTTGTTAACTGCTTTTTACCAGTACGATGCCAAAACAAACTTGAGCTGACACTCAGTAAACATGAAGCCTGAAGTTTTTAAAGATCTCTTCTGAAGACACAGTCTCTGCTATAGTACATGAAAAAGCAATTAATCCTAAACTGTGAAGAGGACATTAAGATTTAAAATCTAGGAAGCCGCAAAATTTTGGAAGGTTTAGAGATAAGTCTTAATTTTGAGGATCCTGGCTATGTCTAAATCCCCCACTGGTTTATATTTAATTTTTTTTTTTTTACGATAGAAGGCAGATTAGTCTCTTTGGTGGAGATGCTTTACAAAAAGGATGTCTGATTATGCTTTACCTCCATGTGATCTGATTCAAAAAACTGGGATACAAATATCACTTTAAAAAACTTGAGAAACACTGCCTGTGTTTTTATACGTTTTTATACAATGGCCACAAGCAACTGTATTAAAGAAGATGTTTAAATTTAATTTAAAAAATTTAATTTAAATTTATTTTCTTAAGCACTGAAATATAACCCTTCGTCTCACAGGAAGATTATGTGGTATTCATGAATAATAGTATGAATTGACACTTCCAGTAATTAGAAGTGTATTTTAGCTCAAGCCAGCTAAAGGCAACAGTGATGTTTCAGTGCTAAAAGTTGAAAACCAAGTTTCCAAAGAGCTCTGTAAGCAATGTTTCAATGCTCAGTCAGAAATATTGGCATGTCCAAATGTCTTGATAAGTAACAAATTGTCTTTAGTCTTTGCTTTTAAGTCACCATTTTTGCTGAAAATTATGAAAGTTTGAGTCACAAAGAATACAGAATTAGGACAAGATTTCTTTAAAAAAATTAAATTTTACTAAAATTCCTGAAAAGATACAGAAAAATTATCAAGATCAGTAAACATGAAACACCCTTATTAAACTTGATATTTAGACATAATATGTTATCTTTACTGACTCAGACACTGTATGTACAAAAAGTACAACTACATTTCTTTTTGCCATATATACTTCCTGCAGGTTATGCTTTGTCTTATAGAAATTGATGTATTCCCAAGCAACTACATGATAATTTGGAAGTACATAGCTTGCTCTATTACCAAACTATTACTGTAGTTACAAACTTAGGACTGCATACCAGAATCTAAGATTTGCATATTAATAAAATGTTACAAATAATTCCCACAATCATATGACAAATTTCTGTCCTTTTCATTTGCATATACAAGTGTGAATTGCAGCTGAAACTTCAGTTCTGTTTCCAACTAAAGCCATAGTTCACAAGCTTTCTTATAAAGGGAGTCTCTTCTTACCGCAAACAGACACTAAGAAACAGCATCAAATACATGAATTTCTTGGGAACGCTAAATCAAGCTAAGTACATAGACAAATACTTAGAGGATTAGGACCAAAGCAAGTGTATGCTAATGAAATAATCTTTAATCCTGAGGGTATGTCTTTTGTATCCAATGATATTCCTATATTCACTGTACCAGTATATTTTAAAAGGAATGAGGGCCATTAGCAAATTGAAACGAACAGTCTTGAAATGTATTAGCAAAAGAAAGCTGTGCCTTTTAATAAAGAACATTAACTCATGAAAAACAAAGCAAAGCATCAGAGAACACAAATCCTTACTTATCAGCACAGGGCCTGTTAAGTGAACTAAGTGCCTTTTACATATGCAAAGACTGCAGGATAAAGACCCTCAATGTGCATGGAAACTCTTTTCTAAGAGTTTGGCAAGTGAAGAGACATAAGTATATACAAATGCAACTGTGGAAAGAAAAAGGATTATGGATATTCAGTGTCCTCAATGGAAAGAAAATTGCTTAAACATAAAAATTACATACTTAGTCTACAGTTATTTCAAAGACTGATTCCTATAACCTCACATAAGATGAATTTAAACACAGACCTCCAGAGACTGCTAAAAAAAAATCTCCACAAAGGCAGGCCTTGCTGATTATGATTGATTTATGTGTTGATTCATGTTTTTTTGATACTGCAAATAAATATAAATCACTGTAATGCATTACATACTATTTTTGTATGCACTACTGACCTGTTCATCTGATTTCTCCTCCCTTCAAAAACAAAAGAGAATTCATAAACCAATATGGATTGCAAAGAGCTTTCTTACAAAGTTCACGTTTAAATTAATGAGTCACTAGAGCTAGGAGCACTTGTTAAACATATAGCTCTAATTCATCTCATCAATCACTCTCCAAGTACTCATGATTTGCAAGGAATTAAATAAGCACTGATCTTGGACAACAGAGAAACCTTTTTTTGTCTATTTATTATTAAATCTCTAATTATCTGGCAACTTTCCTCTTGTATCATACCATACTCTTTATTTTCTTGTCAGTGTCTTCATCAGGGTGGTGCACCTGCATCTAGGCAGAAAAAGCACAGCTCGTTGCCAAATTTCATGCAAGTATTCTCTCCCATCAGCCTGAAAGAAGAGCCTATTACTCAAGTTGTAGGTTCTCCAGAGCCCCCACTGTTCTCAGTATCACTATCACTGCAGTCTATGTAAAGGAGTTTTCCCCAAAAGTAGTGTTGGCAAACAGACAAAGAAAGGAACACAATATAGTTTCCTTTCTGTTCTTCTTCAAAAGAATCTCCTGCTACTGTAACCTACCATAAAATACAACACAAATTACAACTAAAAGCATGATAGGAAATGGCGCATTTGTCTTCAAGCAAGAGAAAAGGAAAGAGTTTAAATAACAAGAGTCCAGCAGGTAAACCAAAGAACAAAGGCTCCAGTAGTGAGTCAAGGTAAAAAAACCCAGATGGTTACTAAGCAGTAGCAATATCTTCAGGGAGGAATTTTTTTGAAACTTCCAGGTCTTCAGCATGAAATTTTTCAGCTTGAAAGGAATGACAAAGTCCTCTAAACGGTAAAGGTGTTAAACTTCAAGTTTCTGCTGATGAAATGGCCATCACACAGTCAATTACATGTTTCAAAACCCAAAGATCATACAAGACTGACATTGACCTACCCAGAGAATACCAGCTGAGAAAAACACATATTGCAGCTATTAATTTTAATCTCCTTGAACCTCAGATTTTTAATACAGACATACTGTTTCATAGGAAACAGAAACACTAGATTAACCAAATGTTCTTCTTCACACTTGCCATGGAAAGACTATGTCCCATAGAAAATGGGTGAGTTCAAAGAAAACCGAGGAGGAAACCAGTTACTGACTGAACCCCTCCCAGGAATATCCACTCTATTGCTGGCAATAGGCAGCCAGACAGCCATCCATGTGCCCATCTTACATCAGTTACTCCTTTGAGAGCCTTATTATACTTTGGCCTTTATAACATATCATTTCAATGAGATCGATTGTTAATTTTAAGCTTTGGACCTGCTGAAAAATAATTACACCAAAAAAAACCCATCAAAAAACCCACAATGCTTAGTAGTGTTTTACCTAGTAAAGATTCACAGAATCAGGATCTTGATTCTATGATTTTGATATTAATTGCAAATTCAGTTCTCCATTCCAGGTAACACTTATTTGCAACAGCTATCGTCAATTTATGCTACCTAGCTCTCTTTAGATTGAATAGACAAGGCACAAGTCCCTTGAAAACATAAAGTTACTAGGCTGCAAAGAATGGGTTGCAAAGGTCGGGTTATTCTTTAGCCACGTTTGTTGATTTAGCTCAATTTTCAGTTGCCAGTAGAGACAGCCACTAGGCTCTGCAATTTTCCTCTCCACTTGTCAGTTCTGTATATATTATCAGCTCAGGAATGCAATAACTTCTTTTCTTCTCTTTTTCTTTCCTACCTTCTTAATCTAATTAATGCCAACCAGAATAAATGTGTCTTTGTGAAGCAGTCAGACAGTAGCGGCTGCTCTGGGTAGCTGCTCCAGGTGGTAGTTTGTGCCCCTCCATATTTCAGGAAGCAACCAAACAGGTTCAGCAACATCTGACATCTGAGCATGACTTGTGGGGGAAAAAAAAAAAAGAAAAAGACAGACAAGACAGGGTAAACATCCCACCTTTGGATTGTTTTGCACTAACTTCTATGAATTTTTTATAAATTCAAGATCATGATGATTTTTGTTTGACACAGAGAGAATAATTCAATTTTCTCCCTAACAAACAAAAGAAATCTGCTCAGAAATTGAATAATGGCCATGGTGCATTTACTAAACAGCAGCCAGCCTACAGAGACTTCTTTTCTGGGAAACCAATCTGACTGGCAGAAAACTCACCCTACCAGGAGACTTACTGTATTAGTCTTAAAACCACAGACTCTTTTAAGTGGATATAAGGATATAAATGTCACATTTTCTCACTACCTTTGTTTTCTGCTGGATCAATCTAATATTATCTTCTGCTTGCATTTGTCCTAGATGAGAAAACCCCCTTAGCAGAACATGAACACTCATCATCTCCCTTCCGGCCACAAGAAATTATGAAAAGGTATTGTATTAACCTGAGATGCTGGAGAAAAGAAGTACCTACACTATGCCAGAAAGAACACTTTGCTACTACTGGAAGTTACAGTAAATCAGTTATGTCCTGTGAGACTGATGTGTTAACAGCTCTGCTTCTGCACTGTGCTTTGCAGTTGTTTCCTATTCCTTCCAAGTTCCTCATGAGCACAGAGATCCACATCCAAAATAGTGTCAGCATCTGCCATGTCACACCTGGAATGTAAATCCACGCTTTGATCCATTCACTCTGTGATTATTAGATTTCTTGCAGCTTCTTTTCCCATTTCCAGTTAGGAAAAGACAACTTCAGTCATGTCTAATGCCACAGATAGGGTGAGCCAGATAGCATGGTATATTGTCAATAAACCAGTCTGAGAAAGGGCAAATGAGGTAAGGGGCTGGCTAAATGGGGCAGGCAGATTTCCTGTGCCAAAGAACTGAAAGATAAGTTCCTCTAGACATGACTGAGAGCAAAACTTTAATTTTAGCCATTAAAAAGCTAGACAAAATTTTAGCCAGCTGATTAAGTTTCTGTCTAGAACACAAAGTGAAACAGGCATCCCAGGATGGGATAAATCTTCTTCTGGAGATAAATGTCCAAAACAGATAGCATGAATGTCTCTTTGTTGGTAACCATCCCTTCCACTACTAAGAGAAAACCAGTACAGACAGGATGTTCTGTGTTGCTGACCTTCAGACAGCTAAACCAGTCATGCTTTCTGGAAGAGAGCATGAGTGTGTAACTGCAGTGAACAGATAGTTCATATCCAGTTTATATCACTTCCTTTAAAGCCTGCTCAGGTTCCTGGATTGCCAACAGGAAAGGATGACAAAGCATTTCTTCAAGACTTTCACAAAGGTTAGAACTCCTCAAGCCAAGCAAAAATATGAAGAGCTTCTTTCAGTGCACATTTCTGTTTTCCACTAACATTGTAAACACACTCGAAAGATTTCCAGACGCAGTGATGAGGGGAGACTATCTTAATGACATAAAAATACCCACACAAGTCAGGGAAAAAAACCCTTAAGTCTGTTTTCAGTAGCTTACTTTACCCAATTTTGAATGTCATTTAAATACCAATTAAAGCTGCTCTCACTTACAACTCATAAAAACCAAGCCTTTAAAAACCCCTCATAGAAGCTGCTAGTATTTTTTGTCTTGCCTTCAGCAACAGTGCATATGTGAAAGGGCCACATATAAATACCTAATTTGTTAAAATACTGCTTTTATGGTATTTTCTGAAGTGCTTTTCTTTCCTAAACTATGTGCAACTCTAGAAAATAAAGACTAGTGTAAATCCCTCACAAGCATGACAGAGCTGCTGTTCAGAAGACATAGGCAAGATATGGAAAATGAGGTGGTAACAGCAGAGCCTGTCAGAGCTTCCAGCTCATCTTGAAGAGTCAATAATTCAACAATGAAACATAATTCCTAAATCAGGGTGAAGACCAGATTCAGAAGTATTAGTCTGAGAAAGACCCTGTGTGAAAAAGTTTTACAGTCCTAAATTTGTAGGATACTCTGCAGCTGTTGTGCAGCCCATTTCTCAGGTAGTAACACCAAATGAAAAATAAAATAATAAGAAAAAAATCAATAAAAAGAAAAAAAATAAGTGGATCTGTTGGGAACAAAGCTGATAGGATTCATTTTTCTCATCTGTATTTCTAATTTTATGCCATAGTCAAATGACCTTCTTTTTTGCCAGTTTAGGCCTTCTACTTCACAAGACCAGAACTTTTCTCCTTTCCTTCAAAGGAAATGAATCTGAGGGATAGAAGAAAGCAATTTATGACATGCTGCTTTGTTATACTAAAAATGTATCGTTCTTAAGGACTCCATTTGAAGCAAATTTATTGGACTAAAACCATCAGCAATTTATTATAGAATCACAGAACTGTGCAGGTTGGAAAAGACCTCTAAAATCATTGACCATTAACCCAGCACTGCCAAGTCCACCAAAAAACCATGTCCTTAAGTGCTACATGTCTTTCAAATACCTTCATAGAATCAACCACTTCCATGGGCAGCCTGTTCCAGTGCTTGACAATCTTTTCCATGAAGAAATTTTTATCTAATATCCAATCTAAACCTCCCCTGGTGTAACTGGAAGCCATTTTCTCTTGTCCTATTGCTTGTTACTTGGGAAAAGAGACCAACTCCCAACTCACTACAACCCTCTTTCAGGGTAGAGAGTAATAAGGGCTTTCCCTCAGCCTCCTTTCCTCCAGGCTAAACACCCCCAGCTCCCTCAATTGCTTCTTCTAAGATGTGAGCACGAAACCATTCATCAGCTTCATTTCCAGGATGCCATTGGCTTCCTTTGCCATCTGGGCCCACCACTGGCTCATGTTCAGTGGCTGTTGACCAGCATCCCCAGGTCCATTTCTGCCAGGGAGCTTTCCAGACACTCTTCCCCAGTCCTATAGCAATACATGGGGTTGTTGTGGCCAAAGGGCAGGACTCAGTATTTTGTCTTGTTGAACCTCATGCAATTGGCCTCAGCCCATTGAGCCAGACTCTCCAGATCCCTCTGCAGAACCTTCCTACCTTCCAGCAGTTCAACACTTCTGCCCAACTTGGTATTGGCGTCATCTGCAAACTGACTGAAGGTGCTCCCAATCCCCTTGTCTAGATCATTGATAAAGATATCACAACTGTCCCCAATACTGAGCCCTGGGAAACACCCCTGGTGATTAATCTCCAGCTGAATGTAACTCCATTCACCACCACTCTCTGACCCAGCCACCCAGAAGCTTTTTCACCCAGAGAAGAGCACATGCCACGGGCAGTCAGGTTCTCCAGGAGAATGCTGTGGGAAACAGTGTCAAAGGCTTTATTAAAGTCCAGGTAGACAACATGCACAACCTTTCCCTCATTCACTAGACAGGTCACCTTGTCATAGAAGGAGATCAGATTAATCAAGCAGGACCTGCCTTTCCTAAACCCATGCTGGCTGGGCCAGACACCCTCATTGTCCTCTATGTGCCATGTGATGGCACTAGAGATGATCTGCTCCACTGGGTGCCATCACATGGCACAAAGGTCACACTGACATTATCCTCTCTACTCAAGGAGCTGTGTGTACCAGACACTCAATGAGATACTCTCTGAAAAATATGAGAAACCAAAATATTTTCCTCATGTTAGCATGGATGAGATGTGTAAGAAAACCTGAGAGATTAAATATTTTAGCAACCATGCATGAACTCAAAAGGCAGCAGCACAGCCATCAGTTACTTAAAAGTTTAATGTTGAAATAAGATTTAATGCTATCCTCAGTGAATCTTTTTTTTTAGTTAAAAAGAGAACAAATGTATTTTCTCCACATTGATCTTTTGAAGTCATCTAGGAGTAATTGGTTACAAATAAATCTATAAAATAAACAAGTAAACAATATAACTATATCAAAATTAGCAAAATATATCAGAATTACCAGCAGAGGAGATAGGGAATTTTTTTTTTCTCTATATTCACATTCAAGACTATGTTATTCTGTCGCCAATGGTAATCTCCTTTGACATAAAGAACCTGCTTTAGAAACGACACTCAGCATCTAAGAAGACAGATTAAAAAGTTCACCAAGTGGTTCACCAGGAGCCCTGCTATCACTGCTAAGGTTATTACTTCAGGATAAACCCTGTTTCATTTACAAGCTCACTTTTTTTCCCCCCATTGCTGACTTTTGATTTAACAATCTTGTTTTCTCTTTAGAGTAGTGATAGTGGGGTAACTCTCCTGTGAGGAATTCAGAAATCATGAGACTGGCTGCGTTTACTGAAGGAAGCTTTGTTCTCTCTTTTCTCTCCTGGGGCAACCCA
>JAWWLV010000001.1:97925300-97956430 GCA_035041135.1 Platyrinchus mystaceus
TTTTTTTGAGGAATAAATTTTCAGTACTCTTTAAAAAACAAATCCATTTAATACATTTCTAGTGACCCTTGAAAATATAGGGTGTTCTTTCTGCCCATCATGAGTAAGCAAAAATGAAGCTGGTCACACAGTCAAAAAAACGCATTCACAAATGCCCGTGTGCCTTGACATTTCCAGTGCTCAGTATGCTACCATCTCCTTCCTGAACCAAAATTCTTTCCCTTTCATCTGCAAAATACTCAGTTAAAATCAGAATTTGATGGATGCAATTCTTCCAAATGATAGCCCGTTCTTTGAAGTTTGATTTTCTTCCTTACCGGAGCTGCACAACAGGGTCCATGTTTTCTTGCAGCATAAATTTGTTTAAATTCTAAAATAATAAGACCTTCATGGAACATAAAATGATTACATCACTGTAGATAGTTCTTTGCTGCCAGCCACTCCCTGGAGTCTTTGCCATGCATGGCTCATTACACAGGAAACAGTTCCAGTTTCCTTGTGCCCCAGTCCCAGCTTCTAAGTGCTAGTCCTTCATGGATCATAACATCTGCCTTTTTATTCCCAGACTTTAAAACATCAGACTGCTAAACACATTTTAGTATTTCTTGGAATTATGGGCATTTAATCACTACATTCAAACAGCCAAGCAGACCACATGATATATGACAGTTGGTTGAACAGGGAACACTTGTTCATCTTCCTCTCAGTGTTATGAATGAAGGAAAAACATAAGGTGTCATTTTGGAGGCTATAAAGAAAATGGCAGTCAAGCATAACTTCAAAAAGAGTTTTAGCCATTGAAACCCAACAGCCGAGGGCAACAAAAATTTCCCATGGATTTAAAATTCATAGATCTGGCAAACCTTTGTAGAGACAAGGGGTAAAGTTCATGCATTTCATAGCTTCACTAACTCCAAGAAACAACAGTGCTTTTATGTACTTCTGAGCTTTTCTAAAGAAGAGATCCTTCCATGGTTAGCAGAGATAAGAAATAATGCAACACAGGTACAATACTCCCACACTTCTGAGCAGTATAACATCCATATGGCTTGGTTAGCAGATATTCTGCAACTTTGGTTGAATTACAATGTTTTAACAGTAAAGAGCTGTCTCCCACCTTGAACAAACACTAGCTGCCTTTTGCAGTTCGGCTTCCTGTTATCTATGGAAAGAGGCAGCTCTGCTCGAAATGGATGCCTGGGAAGACACAGAGAAGAATAATCAGGCCCCAATAGGGGTCTGGCAACAAAGCCCAGAGAGGAAGTTAAAAGGATTAGCACTAGAACACTGTTTAGCATTAGTACTCCTCTCTCCCAGTCTGACCCAAAACCATCTTCCTCCTACTAAGCCTTCCCTTCACAATTTTTACTGTGCTCAGATTGCCCAAGTTCACTCATGAATAACTTAACCTCCTCTCTTGAGGGACAGTCACACCATTGTGCCTTATGAGCCTCTGAGTGCGGCTTGCTCATTAGCTGTATCTGCATTGTTAACACCCTCACTGAGATGAGCCTGGCTTGGAAAGCAGTATTAGGGAAATGAGCAGTACAAATGCTAATTCAAGGGTATCTGTGCCCTTGCAAAGCAGAAGCCACTGTACTTGCTGTGTGTCTTTCTGGTAGTGTTTTAGTTCAGGTCATGAGAATATTTTTAAGCAACCTCCCAATCCTCTCCACTAATCAATTTTGGATTCATATCTCTGACTAGTGACGGAACACAGGAAGTTTCATCCTCTCAGATGAAATAGCACAGATCAATGAGCTCTAGATGATCACTTAAAGCTGCTAATGAATATCCAGTTCTCAGGCCTTGACTATAAGGAATGTAGTATGGGAGCAAAATGTTATTAGTCCGGGTATTGGATTCCCTGCATCGATTGTTTCATTCTATTGATCTGCTATTAACTGGTCCAGAATGACTTGTTAATTTGGACACAGGCACTGAGTATGTCAAAAGCTTATCACCTTCAGAAAAATCTGACCAAGAATTCAGGTGTAGGCAAGTTTGGAAAGTGAGGAACATGGAATTTCAGAAATAGAATATACAGGAAAATGTTATGGAAATAAGTGGCAAAATACAGGAGACACTCATGCCTGGAGTCCTGGTTTATGAAGACAAAAATGTGTGGTATGAAGTTGAGAACATTTCTTGCCACAAGTAAGGTTCCCATTAAGATTCCTTCAGGGTGTAATACAGGTCTCAACCCTAATTACATCTTGGATGGGAGAAATATTTTTGAAGTTAACATTTTTGAAATTCAGTTGTCAGTTTGTGTTCTCATTCAGTTCACCGTGATTAAGTATCATTAAGTAGCACTTAAAATATGCTGTAGTGTGAATTTTGGTGAAGAAATCATCCCTGGCTGCTAGGAGACTGTACTACCACTCTGCTAACCTTAGTTGATCACATCCTCTATAAAGGCTGAAATTCATCTCACCTGACTTCAGATCAGAAAAATAACATAAAGCAAGATTTTTCTGCATGTTTTATATAGCCATCCTTGAATGGCTATAACAGATGTCAGGAAAAACAAAGTCCACTCAAAGCGATACTAAATTTTAGTTCATCTGATGAAGTAGAGGTATCCAAAATATAGAAGCCTGAAGTTAATAAGATCCTACTAATCCTGGGATCCATTTCTACTCAATAGACATTTCAAGAAGCAACTGATCTGATCAGTTTCAGATGGTTTTAGTGCAAAAGAGAATCTTATTCTGGGAGTATCTATGTCCATGGACTATAAAAGAAGCCTGAAGCAAATGGGCTAAGGCCATTTGTCGGTGACTATATTGTCAGAAGACTGCCATCACAAAAGTCCAGTATGTCCAGAATATTTCCAGTTAAATAAGTGCACTTCCTGGAATGCAGTCATGCATGGTTTAATCAAGAGTAGAAGAGCTTATTAAAAGAGAGCATCTCATAATACTAAAAACACCAGCTAAAAAAAAAAAAAAGTCAGAATCACAGAATGGGTTGGGTTGAAAACACCTTCAAAGGTCATCTAGTCTAACACCCCTGCTACGGACAGGGACATCACTAGATCAGGTTGCTCAGTGCCCCACCCAGCCTGACTTTGAACACTTCTACTGATGGAGCATCCACAACTTCTCTAGACAACCTGTTTGAGTATCTCACTACCCTTTTAATAAAAAAATTCTTCCTTATATCCTAAATCTGCCCTCTTGCAGTTTAAAACTGTTGTCCCTTGTCCTATCACTACGCACCCTTGTAAAAAGTCCCTCTTCAGCTTTCTCGTAGGCCCCCTTTAAGTACTGAAAGGCCACAATAAAGCCTTCTCTGAGCCTTCTCTTCTCCAGGCTGAACAACCCCAACTCTATCACCCTATCCTCATAGGAGAGGTGCTCCAGCCCTCTGAACATTTTTGTAACCCTCCTCTAGACCTGATTCAACAGGTCGACGTTTTCCTTGTGCTAAGGACCCCAGAGCTGGATGCAGCACTCCATGTGGGGTCTCACCAGAGCAGAGAGGCAGAATCACCTCCATCGACCTGCTGGTCACTCTGCTTTTGTTGCAGCCCAGGATGCAGCTGGGCTGAAAGGACAACATTGTCAGTTCATGTTCAGCTTCTCATCCATCACTATCCTTATGTCCTTTTCCTCAGGGCTGCTCTCAATCCACTCATCACTCACTTTTTATTGATGTTGGGCATTGGCTTGGCTTTATTAAATTCACCTTGATCCACTCCTTAAGCCTGTCAACCTCCCTCTGGATGGGATCCCTTCCCTCATGCATATCAAATGGCTTACTGAATTTCTTGCAAAAGTTTGATTATATGCAAATGCCTATAAATGGCTTCTTTTAAATCTGTGGAATATCACATTTGGATTTCCTGCTGAGGTTGGTTTTAATAGGTATGTCTCTTATAGGCAACATACTCTCTTGCTGTCTCACTTTGTAAATACTATTTCTGTTTTAGAAAACAAACACTTGCATTTTAATCTTTTTAAATAAGGATAAGAGGAGAACACAGCAAACTAAGAGTACTATTGGTTTTAAGGCTAGTATGAGTGTTTTGTTTTCTTTAAAATCCCAAAACTACTGCAGATTCCCTTCCTCTACACCATTTCATCATGCTGTATTAGACCTTGCTAAAACACTAACACAGCACTCCTTCAGTTACCCTGACCTCTCAGAAAACAGCAACACTCAATATTATTTCCATTATTCTGTATTGTTCTGCCTAGATCAAACCTATGTTACAAAATATCTTTCACCACAACCTATTTAAAGCTTTCCTACCACTTTTCTTCCTTAAGTTAAAGTGAACATCCCACATAACACCAGGAGGCTTCAGCTCTGTATGTCAATCCATGCATAGTTTGAAGATAGATTACACAAGATGATAAGGATTAGTTATGCAAGGGGGCTTTTTTTGCAAAGGCTTGACTGTGCAGGTCCTCCTTTATACATCTCCTCCCTTCCTTGCTATAAGTAGTAAGCCACAGATTTAGACCCAGACATCTAAAATCCAGTTAGTAAGGCCGATAAATTTGCGTTCACTCAAGTATTTACAGTTTTCACTCTATTTTTTTTCAAACCATTTTTCAGACTGAAATTTCTGCATTTGTTACTAAGATTTGTTGGGGTAATTCTTGTGATTCCTGCAGCTGATCCACTCTGTGTAACTGCAGGAAGACTTCACTGAACTTCTGGGCACTTTCAAGGTAAAAAAAACAGGTACTAGACAACTAGAAGCATAAATTGATTTAGCCTGTGTCCTCTCCCTGAGGTGAGTAAGGGATGTAGAGTGGCTGATGTGAAAGCAGAGCTGGGGGCCTATTTCATATTATGCCTCTGTTGTTATATTGGGAGAGTTGGGAGTTACCACTAGAACAAGATGAATAATAAACTCCTCAGCTGCAGCATGGACATATGGAGACATGAAATTGTAACAGAGCCACAGACTGACCCGAGTTCAGGATTCCTGCCTCATCGTATTTGCATTTAAAAGATAAAGATAAATCTGCAAAATATTAAAAATACAGCCATGTACCAAACCTTTGAAATGATGCTTTAAACCACAGCCAAATTTTGGCATGGTAAACATCTGTGAATTATTTCACCCACTGAAACAAAATGCTCTGAGTCCTTGAAAAATGTGGTCAGTGTATCTTACATACTCAAAGCTAAACCGATAATGCATCCAGAGTCTGGACAGGAATGCTCTGGGTCAGATTTGGGGATTTAGATTTGTTTTATGGAGCAGCCTTTCTTAGTATGAGCATACTCCACTTCCTATTATCATTTGAAATTTCTCCACAAATAAATAATTTCTTGCTAGTGCAAGAACACTAGCCATTTTTCTTCCTTATTTTGAGTTACTCCAAAGGCTTTTATGGCTTTTCATCTTTTATATCATCTCCCTTAAATATTTTATGAGATACTGTGACTCATTTCATAACTTGTACAATTAGGATTTGGAAAGTGGATGTTCCTTGTACACTTCTGAGCTACTGGAATTAGTTCAGTTATTCCAATTCTCCTTACCTCTATCTCTGAAACTTCACCTGCCTGTAAAACACAGTACTGTGGTATAAAGAGTGTCTTAATTCATACTAGCAGACTTATACCAAGAGCCTTCCTATATTTTCTTTTTTAAAAACTGAAGTCTTTCAACAACAAAATAGAAACAAAACCCCCAAATACTACAGTTTACCTATGTGCCATTTTGCATCCTGCTTCTGAAGTGAGAGTTTACAAGGCCAACATATGTGACCAATAACTGCTATTCAAAGTTAAGCTCTGGAAATGGTGACTGACATGGAGCCAGGCATTTCTTTAGCCAAGGGAATTATCAACTATAGACCAGCCAAAATAAACTCAGAAATTTCCTCTGGGTGTTAATCACTCTGAGTATCGTTCTTTCCCACATACTGGGCAAAGATTCTTGACCTTCTGATTTGGAGCAAAACCACCCCTATTAATTAAATAATTTGTCCATTATCACCTGAAGACATACGTAACCTTTTCACCCTACACAAGAAAGAACACACTAAGTAAACAAATGTCTATTGTAAATATGAGCAAATCCCCAAGCTTGCTTCATTTCCTGCAGTGCATATGCCATCCTAATACCACTTAGTGTAGGTCTGCACAGCATAGCACATAAACACATATCCTTTAAATCTCCAGAAATGTCTTTGCACAGAACTTTCAAAATGAAACAGTCCAAAGCTGGGAAAATTGATTGTCAGTCACCTTTCAACTATAATGCCAAGACTTATGCCTGGCCTGAAGTTCAGCACTGTACATCTATCCATATCATATAACCTTCTAACTGAATCATATCTTTTTTAGTATCTTTTACTGACATGACATCATCAGACATCTTTATCATAAAAACTAGCTTTTTCCAATTTCATGAAATATATGCAGGAAAAGTTTTGGTTTGGGGAGTAAGACCTTTGCAAAATAAAACAACATGGGTTTGGTTTTTTTGTCTGCTAAAAGTCAGATTGTCACTTCTGCAGGATGAGTCTTTGTTCACACAGTGGAAGACCTACAAGACCATCAAAAGTAATGGTCTTATAACTGGAATGAAGCCCTTTTTTAACAGCACCTTACGGTAAAAATTATTCTCAGAATTTTTTATACTGATGCTGTCCCATAAGTTCAGCTAACAAATTTCAGAAATGAAGATGCCCAAAGTTATTGATATATTTTACCTGTTAAAGGATTATGTATACCTCTAGCCCTCATGTACAAGGTTTCAGTGTCTGCTAGAAAACATTTATTTACACACACTATGTAATGACCTCAAGACTGAAGAAGCCAGAAGCCTTGCAGTTTGATCAAAAAACTAAGCCTTGTGTTTTAGGTGCTTTTACTGACATTAAAATACCCAAAACCCCAGAATATTACAGTATCTTTTTTAAACTCATTTGAAAGAAAAGCCTGATAGGAAAATAGTTTTACAGAGATTTATAAAACAAAACTGCATTGATCATCCTGTTACACCTTTACACTGCAAAGTAAAATGGCCTGTAAAGAACAAGTACCATCAGGAATAGTTCTTTCAAGAAGTGATAGGCCAGAGAGTTTCATGGAGAAAGAACTGGAATTTACAGTGGCTTCTGTGAGTGTTTAGCCCCATTTGTAAGCCATCAGAGGTCTTCTTTATCCTCCTTACCTTTCTTCTTCTGCCTTCCTTTTGCCTCCAAGCTCTTGAAGTTTATGAATTATTCCTCTTTCTTGCGTTTGTGCTTACCAAGGCAAGTTGTGACTTTGTGCCACTGAAAAATCCTATTTTCATCTTCAAGATTTTCAAACAAGGTAGATTCTCAATTGCTGGACAAATACTGCTTTCTCTGCTTTCCTAATGCAATTTGAAGAAGAGAGCCAGTTAACCTTTTCTTTCTTTGCAGGCTCCTCCTGCTCTCCTCTCCCACATAGTTGTTTTCCCTCTAGGCCTCTCTCTGTCCCTCTTTTCTGTATTTTATTTTCTTAATAACCTAGTCTAGTCTCAGGAATGCACCCCAGTATTTTAAAATATACTGCTCTCAAGAAAAATAGAGCTGCTTCCCCTGTTGTTACGTAGGAACAGCACACAAACAGCCAGAGCTGCCCCTTTGTTTTTTACAGTGTTGTCCAGATATCTGGGGAAGGAGCAGGAGGCCAAAAAAATGGGGACAGCAAAGTAAAGAGACAATAATAGAAAACCTAGAGCAGTGTCACATGGGAGGAAAAAAGGCTCTATACAAAGAGCTAAAAAGAATCCTTAGACTAAGAAAGTGTACTGGAATTAGTCTTAAAACTCAAGGGGACCTTAGGCAAAAAATCAGCATCATTGGTTATTAGTCTCTTTTGGTGCATACTTACCTCATCATCTCAAGACAAATAGGGAAATAAAGTGCATTTCTCCACAAATCTGTTTTCTCTGGTAACCGTTTCCAGATTTTCTAGACTAAAATGACACAATCTGTCTTCATAAAGCTAATTCTTCTACAAAATTTGCAGGTATAAATTCATAGAAACAGACAATAGAAAAAGTCATGGAAATAGACAAATTAGACAAGATCCATGAACTAATATCCCAGGATTTCTGGTCCAGAAAGACAGATGATGCTTAAGAAACAACTCAAGCCTTTTGTGACCAATCATGCAGTAAAATTAAGTTAAACAGGGAAAGGTTTGGGGTTTGTTTTTGTTTTGTTATGTTGGCCAGGAAGCTCCTCTCTTGGAGGCTATAGAGTAACTTTATCCATGCAGCCATAATGTGAGCTTTAACAAAGATGAATGTAATGTCCTGCACTTGGAAAGAAGTAATCCCAAGCAGCAGCACAAGCTGGGGACTGACAAACTGCAGGAGCAGCTCTGCTGAAAGGGACTTGGGAGTGGTGGCAGGCAGTGAACTGAATGGGCGCTAATGGTGTGTCCTGACAGGGAAGGTAGCCAGCAGCCTCTTGCTCTGCACCAGCAAGAGTACAGTCAGTGCCTCAAGAAATATGACTATTTCAGTCTCCTTGGCACTTACAAGACTACACCTGGAATACTGTGACCAGTTGTGGTCCCCTTGGTTGGAGAAGTTGAGAAGGGATCAGCAAAGGCTCCTGGGATTATCAGGGTGTTGGAGCACTTGGCATATAAAGAAAGGTTGAAGGAAACACATTTGCTCAGCCTGGAAGGCAGAAGGCTCAAAGGGGATCTAATAACACTTTTAGATATTTTTAAAGTTGGATATAGAGGAAATGGAGCTCCTATGTTGACAAGGATAGTCGATGACAGAACAAGAGGCAGTGGGCATGAGCTGCTTTGGGGGAAATTCTGTCTGGATACAAGAAAAAAAAAAAAAAAGAGAGAGCAACTGGAGATTGCAAGAAGCTGCCCAGGGAAGCAGTGGACTTTCACGTGCTGGAAATGCTCAAGATTGTTTGACCAAGTTGCTGTAGCAACCTGTATTGAAGAGAAGATTGGACCAGATAATCTCCAGAGTACAATCAGAACTTTCCATGAATCCCTACCCATGCAGTCTTGCTAGCTATGTGAATCCTGATGTCAGCCCATAGTCGTCTTCTCCCTCTAGCATAAGGCTTCTACTCTGGGGATATGTGATATTTATTTCCAGTCATTGTTAATCTTTCATAAGCAGTTTACACTTTAGTTCTCTTTAAGGGAGGAGGCACATGGGAGGCAAGAGCAGACTTCTCCCCTGACAGTTTCTTTTGCAGTCAAGATATTCAAGGAGAGTTATATTGTGGGAGGTTTTTTTAACCTTCAGTAACAAGGCTTAATTAGGGATCAAGAGCAAATGTTATAGCACAGAAGAGGCACCTCTGAATGCTCATTCATATTGGGCTTTTGTTCCAATTAAACTGGTTAACAAGGGATGTAAGAGCATATGCATGTGTAGTATACTCAAAGACTTCAGATAGTTATTACAATTTTAAATTTTACTTGAGCTGAAAAATCTCAGTAAGCAGGACCTTTTGAAGATTAGATGTATTTATGAAGAAATGGTGAGGAAATTCTACAGCTCTTACTGAGCTCATTGAAATATTTCAACACTGCAACGAACAAGCTCAGGCTAAAACTCAAAAACAAATTTCTTAGTCTTCAAGAAAATAGGAATTAAAATGAAAATTATTTAAAAAATGAAGTGGGAAAGAAAGCGTGGTTTTATTCTCACACTATCACCCGATCTGTTCAGCATTTGCCTCAAAGGTGCAAATTTACTCACAGACATACTCGAATAACTACAGTAACCTCCCTAATAGCACTGACTTCAGCAGAAACAAAATCATTCTTCAGAGCTGCCCATTTTGGATCAAGAAAGGATAAGAAATAAAAGCTGCAACTTTGCAATACCCTACACTGGTAGGGTACACAAATAAGGGGCACTGCTGTGAGAGGGTAGGTAAAGCTAAGGAAGAGACAGAGCTTTCCTTTGCTAGCACTTACCAAAATACTGTAATAGCAATGGATTATTTTTCCATTAGAGCGAAGACCAGTAACATTTAATCCTCTGCATGTTCCCTGATGTACCACAATTTGAATCCTGGCAAACGCAAAGTCTTGCCTTACAAGTCCAGATGGTAGCAGAGAAAAAAACCCAAACAGCATAAATATAAACACAAAGGAAAGCCTCTGTGATTTTGTTGAAAACTAAAAAAAACCCTCAGTTTTTCCAAGAGAAATACTGATGATTTCACATGAGCCCTTACCTTTCAGGAAAGTATATGGCATGATTCCTTTAAGCCAGTCTATTTTACAAAAGCATCTAGATAAAGTTAGGAATGTTGTTTTCTAGCAATTAAATACCTCTACGGGAAAGGTGTACATGGCTATATGAGTTACCACAGGCATTCTGTATTCATGAACTTTAATGAGCATTTCATGCAAAAGGGGCAAAATACTTTTCAGAATTTGTAGCTATAATTTTGTTGTGACTAAATTTACTCCTTTTTGTTGGACAGAGGATATACATAAAAGGGAAGCCTATTTCAGGAGGTTTTTGTTTTGTATCAGTTTTTCCGAGATCTCTAGATTTAGCCTGAAGGATCCTTTTAGAGAGCAAGTAAATATATATAAAATATTAGGAAAACACTGCAATGCAAAAAGGATGTTAAATTGCTCATCCAAGGAGATGACATAACAAATACTGACATAATTTCCAAGCAGCAAAGCAAAACTAGGTCAAATCACATTGACCTATCTAACATAATAAGCCCTTTTTTTCAGATTTTTACAATGTAGACTGTGTCTGCAGGCATTAATGTCCCCTGTTATCAATGTATAGTGTTGTCACTCTGCTTTAATGTCTTATCACCATGTTGTGTTAATTAGACCAAAACAATACAGTGCACTTTTGAACTGCTTAAATCCCAGTTTGAGATCTCTGTCTAAACTATAATTCTGAGGGTTTCCAGTTAGAAATTAAGTCATTAGCCCTTTATTTCAATAGGTGCTACCAAGGCTGGTGGAATAGCATAAATTTGTGTACAGGTCAAAACCTAAGCTTCCAAAGTTGCTCAAAACCAAGGTCCACATAGCTGACATCTCTCAGCAAGAAAAGTGCACACTAATTTCAATGGCATTTAACACAAGGCATAACCCAGGAATATAACATCTCCTGAGTATCACATGGACAAACCTGGTTTATGCTTTGCCATTGTGTGTCCCTGCCCAAGAGCTTTACCCACATGCAGTGCCCTGAAAGGAACAGTCCTTTTCCTTGCTCAGGGCAGCCTTCCCTTCCCCTTCTCTGGTCATTTCTTTGCACATCAGATTTACAGCACAGGTATTTTTCAGTGAGACAGACTATTAACAGAGTTGCATAGGTTTCTGCCTACAGGCCTCTTGCAACTCCTGCAAGAAGAGAAACGTGAGAAATAAGAGAGATACCTGTTTGTATCCCTGCCTCCAGAGCTGACATGGGAATGGAGACCAGGATGAGGCCTCACTACCCAGGGAGTTGGAGCTGGTTGCAAAGTAGGAAAAAAGCTGGCAGGAGACAGATACAGACCTTGGTGGTCAAGAAAAGAGAAGTTGTCATTAGAGTTTACATTTTCCTGTAAGATACACAGATTTTGCAATAAGAGCATAATCTTGGGGAGAGAAAACCCAATACAATCTAATTATAAAAGCAAAACACCCTCCAACATTTTTTAAGCTTGCTTGGTGATGAAGAGTTCCTTGAAACTGGGATACTGGCTGTTCTTATGATGAAGTAGCTGGATTTGGCAACTGCAATTCTAAATACACATATATAGGTATAAAAATGAGCAGTGTTTCTCTTTTTCTTTTTTCTTTTTTTTTTTTAATGTCTCAAATTACCTCACAGGAAGAAAAATCCCCAGACTAATACACAAAACGAACCAAATTAAAAATTAAAAAAACCCAACCCCCCAAACCAAAACAAAATAACAAACAAGAGGGAGCATGTTTTAGTATGTTACAACCGCTGAAAAAAATAGCAGAATTTTTCTGAGAACGATTTTACCATAAAACACTGATTTCTTAGTATTTTTGGAATAAAGTATCAGTCTCAGATAATGCTCAAAATAAAGGTTCTAAAAAAAAAAAACCAAACCAAACAAAAACCACCAATAAAAACCAAACCAACCAACCAAAAAAACCCAGAAAGGGAGATGCCAGGGATGATGAGGGGGTCTCATCTCATTTAAGCATGTTCTCTCTTCACCTGAGTCTGAAGTCCATCAGCTTGCCAGTATCACATATGAGTCAGTCCTACTGTTCTGGTGGTGGGGGTTGTCTCTCTGAGCTCCTGCTGCAGCTGTTCAGTAATTAAATACCTTGCAGACCCATAGAGCCAAGTTAATGCCATTAGTCATGGGCACCTGCTAGGGGTGAAAGGATGCCAAAGGGAGGCTGGAGGCCCACAGGTACCTGGGCTGCACAAAGGCAGCCTCGGTGAGGCATGACGGGAAGCTGTTGTTGCCACCAAAGGCACAAGAAATATGCCAACCTCCCCGTCCCAAAATGTGGAGTGACTGTCATAGAGTGTTACCATCTTCTTTCAGGGGCCATGAAATATTCTCCATAAATATTTTCATTACAGTCTATCACGTTAAAATGAAAAATCCTATCAGCCTCGTGGATCTCCTCATTTACTCTCTTATTAAGCCAGGAATAAAAGCTTGGACTTTCTTTTATTTGTTTTACTGTCTTAAAATTGTTCTTGCTCCCAGCTATCTCAACACTTATGCCATCAAAAAAGTTTTATCATACTTTAAAGTCAAACAAACATTGCCTCTTTGCCAGCTTTTTTGTCTTCCCACATACCCCTTGGAAGATAAAAATAATAAACAACAATGACATGACAGCAGAGAATTTTAAAGAATTAAGAACTATTTTTACTGTTTAGAAAAGAGATCAAAATCAACTTCCTACCCTTTAGCACCTTTCCCAGCTTTCAGACAGAGTGGATTCTGCACTGTAAGCCAGGGATCTCAGGGATATACAGTAATTCCTTACAGCTTGCTAAAGCATTACAAGGTCTAAGCTGCACAACTGTAACAAAACTTTGAACCAAGAACAGGCTAAAGAATGATGTACCCTAAGAAGTCTGAAATTCAGTTCAAACAAACTCCAGTGCACATTCAGAAGGGTATTCACATGGCTGGATGTGAATACTGGTCTTCTCCTTTCTCTCAGCTCGCTCTTCACACACAGCCAAAACAAACTGTTTCTCCAAATGCTGAAGTATTTATTGAGCTTCAGCATATTCCCTGAGCATTTACCACCGCGAGCTCCTTGTTCCCAGCATTTCATTTTCCTTGACCCCAGGCTTCAGCAGACCCCTTACCTCTGGTGCTACTCTGTGGAGAGACTCTGAGGTCTGACAACTTTTTGCAGAGCTCAGAAGCTGTTGAAGCCCTCTGTGGCACTGCCTGCCTCCCTGTCCCTCCCCAGTGGGAAAGTCCTGGGACCAGCCAGCGGTGGGAAGCCGGCAGCCAGCACAGCAGAGGGCTGGCCAGGCAGGAGGGAGGGAGATGGAGACAGATCTCATCAAAGGTAGGAGGCCTAGTGGGGATCAGAGAAACAGAGATACACATCTAAATAATTCAGGCGCTAATAAAAGCTTTAGGTTGGGTTCTGTTCAAGATGTGAGATGAAGCTGAATTTCAATGTATTTTAGGCTGCCATCAGTGCAGAATGCAGTGTTACTTAATAATCCAACACTGACAAACCAGTATTATTTTAAAAGTATTCTACATAAAGTTAATGAGGAAAGTGGCTATGCCTGGATTTGTATTTTTATAGCTTTAGGTTGAAATTCTATCACAAGATGATTTTGAGAGCTTCAAGTCTGACCTCTACAGGAAGGCTGCTGAAATAGGTACAGTACCTTGGGATCACAAATTGTACACAGAACTTTTAGAAATTGGACAGAGGTAATGGATCAGATGCACTACATAACATTGCTATCATCATTGCCTCCTGAAGCCATGTTTTAAAAACACAACTCTCTATAGCATTATCTGTGGCAATTTGGTTGCTACAACAGCTTTTTTGCAAGCTACACAGACAGTGCAGCAACACAAGAAATAGCATGAACATTTTTACATTCAAAAGTGTAAACGGATTTTGCTTCTGCTTTTTATTATCCCTCCCCCTTCCTTCCCAATCTTCCCTATGATCTACTCTTGCAGAGCTACAGAAACAAGCGTTACTTTGAAACTGATAACATCCATTTGCGTTTTGTAAAACCCATGTTTTTAAATGCCCTGATTGGTGCCACCTTTTTCTAATCAGAACCAACCACTCTAACAAACTACCCTTTGTCCAGGGATCCCATCCCCTCTGTTCCCACCAACCTACAGCACATGTTGCTATAGCTACCCTGCATGTCTATTTACCACACAAGTGATCAAAGGGAGCAGACAACACACATACACACACGCACAAAAAATCCTCGCCAGGCTTCCTACCGAGCAATGTCCAGCCACTAATTAACTGATACACTCCCAGACTGCAGACTCTGTACACTTGTTTTCTTTATTCTGCATGGTACACACACAAAAAAGCTGTATTCTCCAAGATGCTCATTCTTCCCTTACAGACAAAACAAACAACAAAACATACCAGGATCAACTTTAAAAGAGAATTTCCTAACACAAGACTAAGGATTACAGCACTTCAGGATAAGAACACAGCTTTTCTACAGACGAACACATTAAGAATTTTAAAAGGTATGCAAAAGAAAATAGGAAATAAGAAACACATGCTAAGAACCTAAACAGCTGAAAGGAAAGGGGGTGATTTTAAATTTTGCATATGCTTTCCACTGAAATTGTATGCAGCCTTTATTCACTTGGTGAATTTTATGCTCGCTAAAAGCCATATGACTGCAGTCATGATAAGTCATTGTAATGGCTTTATGTGCCTTAGAAACACAGTTTTTCATTTTAAGGTGGCTTGTCAGTTAACAGTTGTTTAGTTGAACCTCTTTATGTGACAAAGGTCTCAAGACTGCCTCGATCGAAGTCAATGGTACTTCAATGGGAAGAGACCAAAATAAAGAGCTGTGTTTATTGTCAATGACACTCCACACTTCAGGGATATATTGTGGTTGAAAGTTAAATGAGTGAAAATGAAGTATTCAAATTCATCAAACATTTGATTTTCTGTGAAGTAGGCTTAGGAAACTTAAAACAGAGCCCACAGTGCCCTCTCCAGTTTTGCAGGAAACTCAGGGAATCCAGCCATGTAACTGTGTCCGGTTACACAAAAACTCCACTCTACCACATGAAGGCTGAGCATCTTCCCAGGAGTTTCCATTGCTTGCAAGTTCCCTTACTCAGGATATTTATTATATATATAATATATATATAAGTAATAAACTGAACTGAGTACTCTGTAAAGCAAAAGAAGTGTTACTTGCAAAAGACTTTTTTTCTTGTCTATTATTTTTTGATTTGTTTTGCAACCATGTTAGATACCTTTAAAAATTGCACTTCTGCTTCCTAACACTAGTCTTACAGCATGCTGCACACGCAAATGGATATATTTCCTGTGAATGCTTAAACTTTTACAGGTACATGCGGACAGGTATACTTTCTCTTATAGAAATTTTCCTATTTTGTTTACTGAAGCTTATTTGTAAGGTCATTCTGGGAGACAGCAAGAAGACCCCTCTTGCTGAGGTGTTCAATTATCACCTAAAAATGACTGCTTCTTTATACTGTCTCATTTACAAATCTCAACACAACATTTACACCAATTCCTGTGACCTGTTAGAGACTATTGTACTGGCAGTGGTAAGGTAGGTTAAATCTTATCAACTCAACAGGTTGCATATTACATTTCTACAGTAATTACTCCACTTCTATTGGGGAAATTAGTGTGTTTGTCTTGCTATATGCTGCTACTGTTTAGGACTTGTGGGTTGCCTTTGGGTCAGATCATCATCAGCACAGTACATGGTTTCATTCCAACAGCTGGCATTCACTGCCTTCTTGACAGTTAACTCTGCTACACCAAATTAAGCCCCACCAAGAGCCTCTGAAAGTGGGAGCACTCACTCTCAGAGCCTGAGAAAAGGAAGGGGTTAATCCGCCCCTTCATTGCCTTATAACCAGCTGGTATAAGGATATGGAAAGGATCACGAGGGAAAGCAGCAAGACAGGTAGGGAGAGAGGTTTGTAAGGCAGAGGAGTAGGTAAAAAAGAGCTCTCTGTTGCTCTGAATAAGAGGGCCACAAAAGAGCCATGGAAAAGTCACCCTGTGCATATTTGTCTTTCCCATAATAATTTCCAACTAGAAGGAGGAGTGAAGGCTCCACCTGCACGTCTTGCCTGTTTCCAAGTGTCTGCTGTAGTGGATTTCCTAAACGTTTTATACGGTTAGTTCATAGCCCATCACAACCCTCAGTTCCCACTAAAACAAGAGTTCTGCTGCCAGGGGCTGCTGCACGCGGTAGCTCAGCACGCCCCTGACATCCAGCTCCCTGGATTTTGCCCCTTGAGCCCTAGAAGCGTCCACAGACTTCCCCTTCCCAAACTGAAAATATTTGTGCACAGCAAACCAACCGAACCCAGAGAAACACTCTCAAACTGTTCCCTTGGCACGGGAGAGAGAAATCGCACTCACAGGCAGGTGTTTAAACAAACTCTGACCGCGCCCCAGCCGAGTGCTCCCCACCCCATCTCGCTCCCCTCGGAAGAGGCACGGGGGCCCCTCGGCAGCGCGTCCCGCTCCCTGCGCTCCTGCGGGAGAGGGAGGGGAGGCAAACACCTACCGGGATGGGACGGGCCCGGCAAGAACGAGCCCGCCTGTGCCTGCACCTCTCTTCAGGATGGAATGTCTCCCCCCGCCCCGCCCCCGCTCCTCTCTTGGAGGGGAAGGGAGGGTATGTAACTGCCTTAGCATTTCCACCCTCTCTATTCCGACTTACTTGCCTGCCTTTTTTAACCCACCATCTATGAATCTTCATTAGCCATGAAGCCTTATTCTTTAGGTAGAAATATTTCAGGAGAGTAAACTACATGTTTCACAGAGCACTTTGTACTTTATTATTGCCATCCTGTAACATTTCTGCTTCTTTCACATTCCTCATTGGTAACCCCCTGTGCCAAAGTACCCTCTTGTGGTGATAATGATTTCTGATGACTACGTGCATCCAGCTGACCAACTTGAGTATATAAAATGCCCTTCATTGTCCCTTTGCAAGGACAAGAATTCCCCTCTGTCTTTAAAGAGCTATAAAAGGTGGTTGTTTTGTTACTGGAAGCAAGAAATACCTTTCCTCTTCCTATCACCTACATTCTCTCTTTCTTCACCCTTTCCCACCTCCTACACCTTATAGAAAGCTGGCGTAAGGAAGCCGGAATTTCCCACCATGGTTTCAGAAAGTGACTGGAAAACAAATGCTCCATTTGCACTACAGGTGCAAAATCCTCACACATGCATTCCCTGGACAAGTACTATAAAAGTCCCACTGAGAAATGAATGAATAACACCCACACAGAAGAGAACCAAGAAAACTTTTCCCATTTCCTCATATTTACCCATTGCCTCCCTAGAAAATAACATATTAAGAGCAAGTTTCGGAAGTGTATTGGCAAGGGTTTTTAAACTGGGACAGATCCTTGATTCGGTCTTGAGATAAAGCCAGTTTTTCTTGCTCCCACAAGGCTCTTCTAAGCATACATTGTTGCTGTAAAACTATGAACAATGAGAATCAAAAACATTTTGTCACTGTGCCTTTTAACTGCAAGAACAAGAATAAAAGCTCCTTTTGTCTCCTCAGGTGAATAGAATTCTAAAAAAAAAATCTCATTTGAATAATCTTAGAAAAAGAATCCCTAGCAAACCCATCCTAGAGTACTTTTGTGAAGCTGTAAGACAGCTTGAAACTACTACATTTTAAAACAATCAGAAGATTAAAGCACTGGCAGGCAAGGAACTCATGCAGGGCTGTTTAATAAATTATCCCTGGGCTGAATTATTGGCATATTTAGGCTTATAACGCAGCAAGTTCTTTCCTTTTGCATGTCACAAACAGACGCTGCGAGACAGCCTACACAATGCACTTAAACCATGGCAAACTGGAATTGATTTACATACCTCGCAAACCTCTTCCATGCTCCCTACAAACCCAAAACGCACCATGACCTGCATGGCATCCCTGCCTACTGGGAGGATTAAGCACAAAAAAAAAAAAAAAAAAAATCTGTTATTTTTAATTTTTTTTTTCCCCATCCCGGAAACTTACTTTAGACAATTCTAAGAAAAAAAAGAGGAGTTTTAAAAAAAAAAAGCAGCCAAGCTCCGCAGAGGTTGGAACCGGTAGTACCCGGGGCCCGCGGGAAGAGGCTCCTTACCTGCCTCATGGTGAGATTCCCATCATCCATCCAGCCGGCAAGGGGCTGCTCACACCGCGCTGCTGTCGGCAGGGCAGAAATCCATCAAGTTTCCCACCGTAATCAAGTTTCCCTCCCTCCTCTTCCCTGTCTATTATTTTTTCCCCCTTTTTATTCTTTTGCTGGGGGGAGCCTTACGACAATGTCAAGTTTCCCAGCCTTCTTTCCCCAGCCTATGAAAAGTCGGGAGCGGGGAGGCAACTGTCCGCCTGGCTCTGATTTCAAATCGTAGCCCAGGGATGGAGTAGTTGGCTGAGCCGGGCCATGGAATAGCCTCGCCAATCAGGAGGAAGGGGAGGGAGGCAGAGCACATAAAGGCTGCTGCCTACACGAGGATTAGGAAAGCTTTCAAGGATTTAAAAGACTGAAAGCAGCTGGAAACAGTGTCTAGGGCTACAAAGAGGGAAGTCAATTTGCGGTGTAAGAGATTATTCCCATTCTCATGTAACTGCTCTGGGTCTGCTCGAAGGCTTAACGGACTCCCAGGACTTCAGCAAGGATATGTAAATGTCCAGTTGAAATGACTGCAGCATCAGACTGATACATGAACGCTCGACAGCCGCCCGGTAAAGTGGCAATATCCCGTCCGTGTTGGAGCCACATGCGCTCCCAAAGCACCGATTTCCTCATGTCAGATTAAAAAGTAAATTACTTAATGACATGAACAGGAAGTAAAATACAGTCTGCAATTTACCCTAAGGCCAAGTGCCTGTCTGCCGGAAGGAACAGAGGTGTATGTGGGAATCCACAGCTTTGGAAACGTTTTGTTGCAAAGCTTTATTTGTTTCGGTGGCAAATGTTTAATCATCCCTAACCTCAGTGCATTGTCTGCTTTCCCTTCTTTAGGAAGGGTGATTTCCTCATTCCTGAAGCTTAGTTCCTCGTGTAAGATAACACAAATGCACACAAATGCAACTTTTTTTTTTCTTTTAACAAGATCAGCTACTATCTGCTGCCCCTCAGTGGCTTTCATTAAAATAAACAAACAATAGGCAAAACCAAAAATCTCAAATCTGAAGTGCTATTGCTGTTTGAGTTACACCTTTCACAGAATTATAGAATGGTTTGGATTGGATGGGACCTCGAAAATCTAGTTCCAAATTTCCTGACTTAAAAAAAAAAAAAAGCAGAGAAATACACACCTGCAAATTCGTACCACCCAACTTTCTCCAAAGTGAAGAAGGTCTTTAACTTAATATCAGTTCAGAAGCATGTTAGTCTCCCTATTCCACTCTTAATGGAAGTCTGTCTTTTGATCTCAGGAGACTATCAGGCAAATCTGATGCCTGAAGAAAAGTCCCAATATCATGAGTTTGCTTCTGCAAGGGTTTTATCTACCAATGCAAAAATTAGTCACTATCCAGAAAAAATCTTATCAGTACAAGAAATCTTATTGAATTGAGCTACAGAAAAAAAGTTACAATGATATGCTGCCAGGATTTTAATTAAAGGCTTCCAAAAATATATTTCCATTTAACTTTTGATAAGCTCCAACACTGGGTATGTCACAGGGAAAGGAAGAAAAGATCTGCAGAATTTGTTTTCCCATTTAAAGACAATAATAATTTTTCTCACAAGTGCAGCAAATAAAGGACTTTACATAATACTAACTGAGTAGTCTAACTGAGAAGCAAGGCATGGATGGAGGGAAAACTTGATTTGAACCACTACTGCAGTTTATTCAGGTTCATCTGTGCTCTTGCTGGTCCATGTCCTCAGGTGCTTTAATGTACAACACCAACCATCTCCAGGGATCAACACAGCACAATGCATAAGGGTAAGACCAACCATCCTCTCTAGCCAATGTGGAGACAACTTAGTGATGCTCCAGTGATGGTCTAGTCCTGCACACTTGCACAACAGCTTGAAACAGCTGTGATGCGCAGAAAGAGATGCATTAAGAGCACTTAACAGGAATGCCCGTTCTCTGTTCCCCAAGCTCAGTGGACACGTGTCACTTGAAATGAGTCTGTGGTATGTGAAGACCTTTTACTGTGGTTAAATCTGGGAGAATCCTCTCCAGGATGCATTGAAAGGAAACATAAAAATGCTTTTCCAAAATGATTACAGCCTTAGGGAAAAATTTCCCTAGTGAAAGGGATGTAACAAAAAGTGCAAAACTTACAAAATTAGTAAGGATTATAAAGCACTCACCCCAAAACCCTGTATTTGATTTCAGAGCTTTAAGAAGGGGATTCTGAGGACAGAGTTTCACACGGGAACGAGGCAAAAGGTTCTATTAGAACTCAAACATTATAAAGGTAAAGCAGTTGCATAACTTTTCTGGAAATGCAAACACCCTTTCATGAACAGCATGCACTCCTTATAGCATGGGATAGATACTGCATTTTTCTGAAAATTCAGCAAAATGCGGCATAAAAAAATGAGTTAGTTTTATAGGATGAAAACTTATTTCTAGCATTAGCAAAAAAAAAAAAATTTTTAAAAATTGTCAATGACCTATGTTCAGGGTGGGGTGCAGACTAATTTTTTTTTAACCTGGTGTCGCAGACAGCCCCTATTATATTTACACCATTCACTTTCCTCCTTTAAGGGCTGTGATCAACCCACACAGCAGCAGCACTATCACATGCAGTGCATTCAGAAAATTAGGTTCTGCACTTCACTTGTTGGAGTCTTCTGAGTGTCAGGAGAGGAAAAGAGAGGGTCTATATCTGAAGTGGTTTTGAAGGTAGTTAGCATCAAAACTCACAATGGTACAGCAAGGAGGAGGAATTGCCATTTGGGGTGCAAGTGAAAACGTGCTGGTTTTTACATCTTCCTCTGAATATCCTGTTTCCCATCTACAACCCAAGTGTATATGTGTGCATGAGAAAGTCATAAGATCTTTAAGGAAGCAAAAGAAGATTCTGTCCCTGAAGGAGGAAACTTCTACAGTCTATCCAGTGGGAACCAATGGAGCCAAGGGCAGCCAGAGGAGGTGGTGTCAGGTGTAAGTTCAGATGTATTTATAAGCCAGACCAAAGTCATGGTTGGAAGCCTGATAGTTTTAGAGGATTCTTATTGAATTAACTCAAAAGACAAATGGCCATAAGTAGAGCAAACCATTGGCAGTTTTATGTTCTGTGAACACAGGTTATCAGTAGTAATGGTCACATTCCCTTTATCAAACCTCACTTTAACCTGCCTTCAGAGATATGAGTGACACCAGCAGACACAGAAATACTAAAGCAGCTCTGACTTTGCTGCTCACTGTGGGTGTCTGCCACAGTCCTTATCATACACCAAGCACCTCCCTGGCAAAAAGGGCAGACACACAAGCCCTCCATCTATCCTTATATCTCAAGCATCGTGTTGCCCCATTCACTAAAGCAGAATCAAGGCAGGATAACTTTAGCTGGGCTTCCATTATTGGCAACATTGTTCAGAAAGAACTTCCATTTGGTTCATGCTGTTCTGCTCCTGACCTGGCAAAAGCAGTTAGCAGGTACTTGTGAGAACTCAGGGTGTTGGATGCTAACTCAAAATCACATTCCTATTGCTGCTTAAGACAAAAGTGTAATATTATCATGTGTTCTGAGCTTATGTAGTGCAAAAGCTTGGAGAACTATAAATTAACAGCAAACCCCACCACCATGTAATACCAGTTACAACTTGTACATTACACACAAATATCACATATTTTTAATGGCGACATAGTAAACTCAGTGTTGGGTGTTCGTTGTCAGCACATCAACTCTTTCTGGAAAAGTTCAGCTAAATTTAGTGGATTAAGGCTTAGTTCAGTGCTCATCAATGCAGTGGACAAGTTTAAAGATTTTAAGTTATGACAAGGCAAGGACAACAATATTGATATCAAAAAATTAGCACTGTTTCAGAATCTGAAACTTTTGCTTGTTCTGATTTGTTAACTAAACCTTCCTTAACTATCTTCATTTTCACTAATAAATTACCAAATATAGGAACCGTTTTGAACTGGTGAGACAAATGCAAAACATCCTAGTGTGGAATTACTAACTTGCTGGAGTTTTTTTGGTGTACAAATTTTATGTAGTCCAGACCAAGGTGGGTCTGCACCAGCTGCAGGGAGAGCACAGAACAGGAAGTGGGGAAAGGATTTTCTCTCATTTAGCTGAATTCCAGCTGCCATGGAAATTCTCCTGGGTCCAGAGAATTTAATATACACTAAAGACAGAAGAACCACTCTGTCTCTTTACAAAGCTGTGCCAAACAGAGACAGACCAGACCCCAGGATCTGATTATATAGTAGGAATGAGAGTTGCAGTATGGAAAAATAAGACCTAGCACATAGGTTAGAAAGAATCAACCCTACCTTGAAAATTAGCATCTTCAGGTATGAAGTCAATCACAAAAAGGTTGCCTTTATTGCAATATAGACAACTGATAAAGATATGCTTTTCAAAATAAGACAAGCAGCTAGACACTGCACTTTTAGAGGAAAAGGTAATATTCACACTCAAAGTATTGGCTTTGAAATTAATTTCTAATGGTTTTTATAGTCCCTCCCTTGGCAGTTTTAAATTGGCATCTGCAGGAAGAGCAGGATGTCCAGAATACAAAATACTACTTAATAACCCCATATAACACTAGAATACTTAAGGCAAGACTGGAATGTAAAAGTAACCTCCAGAAGAACTGGCACAAAATATGAGGTTGCAAGGTGAAGACAAATTTCTGAGAAGACAGTATTAAAAAAAAAAAAGGAAAAAAAAAAAGAAAAAAGAAAAAAAAAAAATCTGAAATACCCTGAATATGAAAAACTGTTTTCAAGATGTGAAAGTATCACACAATTATTTCAAAAAATATATATAGTTAATACTCATGAATGTAAGAATGTAGAGAGCTGGATCTCACAAAGCAGTACTTAAACGCTTTTATCAACATCACTGCAATGAATGCAATGAAGATAAACTAACTAGCCTGGCAGAATGTCTGAGTCATGGCGTTTAAACATATTTTCTAAGAGAAGTTTAAAAATAAGACCAGCAACGTCAGACGTCTTTACATTTGCACATACACACTGAAAGCCTCAGTGCACAAAGATGTCCTTGAGGCAGACATTTGGGGAATTCATTGCCTTTTGAGAAAGATTACTCAGCCTTTTGGCAGAGAATCAGTAAAAGAGCCAGAGATGAGAAAGATCAGGGCACCTTCAGTTCTCTTTGTGGAGCAATCCTTAGGTGACCACTCGCCCTTTCTTGGTTATTTGCAGAATCAGTCAAATTTTTCTCATCTCACTTGGGCTGCACCAGCCACAGGCAAGACAGAAGGGAAGTTGTCTTCAAGACAGTTTCTTCCTCCATCACTTATGTAACCTATGTAATTCACAGCTCAAACAGAGAGAAAAGTGGTTAAAAAACAATCCGTTTGCATTTGCCTTAATGACTACACTGACTAGAGTTTTTGATTAAGGCCTTTTAATCAAAAGAATATCTACTGGATTTCATTTTCCTACATCTGCTATGAGGCAGATACTCAATCTGCTAGGCTGAACAAGTTGGTGCACATTCATGTGTAATAAATTAGTGATCAGAAGACTCTGATAGTCTATTCCAAAATTATATGGAAGTATAGTAACCTAAAAAGACTAACAAAGAAGGATACTATAACGGTTCAGAGTTTCTAAAACATCTGTTCTCTAGTATATATAAATGTTGAATTAAATGGAAATCGTAATTCGTTTAGCGCCTTTTTCCATTTATTTCCTAGGGTTTTACAGTTAGCTGATACTTCAGTGATGATTATACCTCTTAAAAGTAGTAGATAATTGTTAAATTGCACCATTTTTTTCCTTAGTATTCCAGTCCTAAGAAGTCTTGTGAAAACAAGAATAATAAAGTAATGAGTCAAGAATTGCGTTATGTATCTGTAACTGCCATTAGCATAGAGAAAAGAGAGTAACTTTATTCCATTGCATTTTGTACCAACTGCTTACTTAGTGACCAGTTGCAAAAATCAGTCATGCAGTGACTCAAGCTAAGCAAATAAAGATTCAGGCAAATAGCAGATGTTCTGTGATATCTGTCTTTGACAGTCAAACATCAAATAGTATCTGTCAAAATCAATACTGTTCTTCTATTCCAGGAGTTACATGATCACACAGTTTTGATGAAGAGCCACAATTCCACTGAAACAAGTTAAAAACCCCAACTGATAAATTGTCACCTGAAGCAAGCAGGCACCTACTCAAATTCCCATTATCCATGTGTTAGCTGAGACCATCAAACCATGCAAATCCTTCCTTTTGAAATAAAATCCCCTAACCACAGGTTTAGCAAAAAATGTGTAACACTCTCATAATTAAGCCACTCTGCTCCTAGTTTTTCTCCTACCTGCATACAGCAGGTTAAACATATCATACACTATGCAGAAGTCTATGCCAGAAGTGAGAAACTCTAAGCACTGTCAAGACTATGCCGTGTCCTGGAATAATTATAGAGATTGACTCTGTGTTGCAAAACTTTCCAAAACAGAAGAAATGCTGGTGTTTTAACATCCTTTCAAACCTCCAGCTGAGACAAGACATTAACATGAAAAACTGGAATATTTCTGCACCATTTTTATTTTCCCACATTTCTTGTTCTCAGAAAACATTTGATATTTCAAAGGTCTGCTGTATTTTCCTGGAATAACATGGCACAGTTTTGGTCATACTGAGGTAAAAAAAGTAGCTCAGGCATCTGTCTACAAATCCCAGGAAGCCAACAGCCACTGAAAGGGCAACTGACCAATATTTCACTGACTTCAAATGATATATTTCTGCTCAGATCAGTGGAGCCAAAGTTGTCTAAAAGTTCAAGTCAGACTAAAATATTTTTTTTTCATTTTTCTAGTCATAAAAATTTGCCAACAGTCTGCACTGCCTCATGAAACCTAATTTAATGAGAAAATTACTTTTTGCACTTGAACCTTGCAAGAATATTCCTGTAGGGAATCCTCATTTATCTCTTCTTTCCAGTGCCCTGGCTACCCAGGCCAGCTTCCTGTCCCATGGAAAAAGGGCTTCTGTGAAACAGGCAACCTCTTGGGACAGCAGGTGTAAAAGTTACCTGTCTGTCAGCTATGAAGCAACAGGGTCACATTAAAAGCTTGTGAAATTATGTGATTCAGGATCTTGAATACTAATAACACAAACTGCAGCCTGTAAAATCCTTGTGCCTGTTGGGCAAGGTGTTTCATCTCCTCCATTTGAATTCTCAAATTGTGTATTCAAGCTGCCTTTATACTGCTGAGAATAATAAGGGAGAGAATAAATCTATAAATGCTAAAACATCTTTAAACATTATTGTAATCAGGGCAGCACAGGCTCTTCCCTAAGCAGGAATGAAAGACACAAAAAGATTAATCTGTAGATGTGAGTACAAGTTTCTGAGCTAAATCTAAGTATTTAGAGTGCAGTATTAAACAGGCAGTTTATTAATTAAGACAGTATTAATCAGACAACACAAGTAGATTACTGAAATTATTTCTAGAAAATGTGTATGTGTGTGTGTAGATGCCTGTGAATATGTAGAGAAATATGTTCACGTTCTTCAATTAAAAATAAATATATATGCTTGGACTTTCTCAGTGAAAAAGAAATAAGTCTTAAGCTTTTCTTCCCTACAGCTGAGCAAAACATTTCCATACTCAGGATACCACTGGATTGCCACGTTGGTGGTGAGATGAAGCCCGTGGGAGGTGAGCTGGGGAATGACAACAAAACCCTTAACCCAGACCTGAAATCCTTAGACTCTGCCCAGGAAAACTGCTTTATACAACTGAGAATTTGCTAACATATGTGACTCATGATTTGACTCATAAAGTTCTGGAGTTCACTGGAGTTCCTGTCAAGGTCAGATTACCTATGAAATACCAAATTACTATACCTTGCCATTGCTTCAGCGAAGCCCTTGGTACTGACTGTTTAATATATTTATGAGGGAAGGTTGACACCAAAAACATCACATTCTTCTAATTTCAAATGAGAAAAACAGAGAAAGAATTTAGAAGAAAATCAAAAGAACCTTCTTATTAGAGGATTTTAAATTAAGTTATTCAAGGATGTGGGCAGAAATCATGAGGCATTAGTCACAGCAGTTAAATAGGAGACAGTTTCAGAGAGTCTTTGCTTATCACATTAATGCTTTTTCTCACCAGGAGCACTGCTCAAAATTGTTTATGCATACACCAGCTAAGGAGGGGTTTGAAATGGTGTGTTTATAAATAGGCTCATTGGGATTGCCCTGGGAAGACTGGTCTGGTTGGTTCTTACCCTTCTATATGTGCCAAGTAGCCCTTTTTTGACCTTTAAATCATTTTCAGATGGTACTTTTATGAGCCACTGTACCTTGTTTCTCTTAATTACAGACATATATAGTGTAGGTTTACCAGTCTCCAAAAGAATTTTTACTTTCTTTAGCTCACATTTCCAGATGTGTCACCTATTCAGTCCTCCCTTTTTTTAAATGGCACTGGCAATAAAAGACAATGAATGCAAATATAAGGTACTTCTCCAGGTTCCAAGCAAACCAGTTTTATAATCTAATCCTTTGATTCTTATTTTATAAGTTGCCCTTATAAAAATATTAAATAGAGAAAACAGAGTAGTCCATCAAAACTATGTTTTCATAGTAAGTGTTAAAATTTTTCTTGAAGATATTAAAAAATCTGATGACGTAACTCAGAAAATCTGATTCAGGAAAGTCTTGTGGAAAGTGAAGCCAGTACAGAAATAAAATGTTCACCAGTAGGATTTTTTGCATCTCTTACCGCCACGGTTTATTATTAGTCTGCATTTGTCAGTTCAATGCTGAAATTTGCAGATATTGCCCAGAGTCTCTTATTTACAGGGAGACTTCAACCATTCCAACCCCTTCCTCCAACATCACTTTTTTACACCAACAGCAGGAAAAGAAAAAGCACAGAAGTAGCTGCTAATACTACTGCTAATTCATCACTCCAGTGATGAAGTTATGCAAGCAATCTGAACTATTTCAAGCAGATTTTGATTCCTAGGGCCACACTACCACATATGCTCATACTTTCTCTCCCTCTTGTTCTGACATCTTCCTTGGCTCATATTTTGCTGTAATACACTGTAAAATGGCAATGATATGCAAAAGTCCTAACACTCATTTCACAAAGGTCCTTTCCACACCTCTTGGGCATCAAGAATGTCCTTTATGGACCTTGGAATGGGGTGTGATGTCCTGATAATCCTGTCAGCTCCAGCAACTCAAGCTTTTATTACTCTCAGTTTTCCATCTACCACCTGAAATTTACAACTTGTTATGATATGGTGCTGCAGACCACAATGATACAGGAAGACCCCTCAGCACATATAGAGGGATTAGGCTGAGTTGTGCAGCCATGTTGCTCAATTACCAAGTTACTTGGCACCAGTTGATTTTGCTTACCTCCTTCTACATATGTACTCAGAAGTGGAAGCATATATACATGGTGTACTGCACTTCACACTGAAGTGAGAGAGAAAAAAGAATTACTCTAAGGATTAAAAAATTAAACACTGTTGTGATTTTATCAAAGGAACTCAAAATTCACTGGGATCTTTGGATAACTGATTACTACCTGCCTCTCTAAGCAGTTAATTGAGTGGAAAAATGAAGTCCACCACAAAAAGGGACAAAGCACAGAGCCCTTTGGAAAAGGTGATGACACTTCAGCGGGGGAGCTCTCTAGGCCATCCCAGCATCCTTAGCCCTAAAGGCTGTGGGGCACAGAAGTAACTCCACAAAAAATTCACCTGCCATATCTGCATTTGGGACTTTAGAAATGTAAAGCTCTGACCACTTGCAGCTTTGAAACTGAAAAGGAAGGAAAAGTATCTGAACTGCAAAGTCTAAAATGACAGAAGCTGTCGCTGCAGTCAGAAAGATCATTACTGTTACAGCTTCATGTGATTTGAAAGCCTGCAAATAAAGTAAATGGCACAACTCACAGTCTTTTTAGGTTGATAACTGCTGCAAGGAAGGGATCTGCACTTACTGTATTAGTTTGGGTGCCTTTTTGGCTGTTCCCACGTTCCACCTTTTTGGGAAACCTTTCCCTTTATGTTGGCTCTGTTTGGCCACCACAAACCACTAAAGCCCTCAGCACACTCTCCTGGGAGTGGTTATTATGGACATGCTGTGGGTGAGCAGTGATGTGTCCATCACCCTTCTCCCTCCAGTGATTTCTTGAACCCATTAGTTTTTGGCATTTGATAAATCAAACTGATTTATAGAATAAAGTAGAAGGGCAAGGAGAAAGCAGACAGTAGACAGGGGAATCCTGAATCACAAGTATTTTTACACATTTATCTTTCAGTGTAGCTGTCTCAAAGAGATAACATCATCAGCATTTTACAAATATTAGCAGGGCATTTGGTGCACATTTCATGAAGATGTTGCAGGGTCTCAAACAGGTGATAAAGGGTTGCTATGGTTACTATATTCTCTTAAGCTGAATACTAAATAGATTCACAAAATATATATTCTTACTTGTTATGTAAAATATCAGTCACCCACCTAGCATTTGATTATGCCTCCTTTTCATTTTCTCAAGAAATTTCCACTCCTTTATCTATCAAATAAAGTGGATTTTGATACTGTTTAGAGAAAAGAGAGGTCACTAACCACTTTACTCCCTAAGAAAGGGGGACAAGTTAGGTAGCTCTTTATCTAGCCTGTTTACAACTGAATCCAAAAATAACTGCTCTACTGCACTAGAATTGTGAGAACTTTTATTTCAGAGGATTTTACGAGTCATGGAAACACATTTAAAAGGAAACAAGTCTGCACTACACAAAGAACTGAACATTAGCACAGCAATAGATCATATAGTTTTAGTGGTCTGAACTCTTTGTCTCATATTCAGATGCAGACCTGAGATTGTCCCATCACCGACATGTCATCCAGTGTTTCTTTCAAATGGGTTCCTTTTTTGCCAATGCGCCTGAAGGTGATATTTAGGAAGTCTATTATCAGGAATGCAAATTGGGAGAAAAATATGTCACATCAAATCATGACTGTTTACTAACATATTACTCATCGGCACATGCTTTCTTGCACTGCTTCCTTAGCAGGACAGGTTCAATGGAGTTACTGTAAAGGCATCAAATTTTTTTTACATCTGTTTGTCCCCTTCGTGATGTGTCTAAAGGGAAGTTTTAACACACTGACTTATTTTAATTTTACTATGTCTATTAAGATATTTAGAATGTAAATAAATATAAGGTTTCCTAATTTTTCAAAGCACTACCGCTTGACTTTCTTTGGACCACTGTGATCATTATATACCTGCTACCTTATATTGAAAATTTTTGTTGACATCAGCTGCAGTCATAGGATGGAACCCTGCTACTATGAAACTCGTTTACTTTAATAATGGTGCAATTTTTACTGAGCTGAATGTGACTAGGATTACATCCATATGCCACTGATAACCTGACTGTGGTCAGGGGGAAAAACAAAAATAATCCTCCAACCTTGGGTAATAACTTAGCTAGACATATTTGAACACCTGCTACAATAATAGTGTTAGTAATCAGTTTAGTTTTGAGAAAGGGTCAGTAAGAGCAAATGTGCTTGCAACTTCCAGATCTGCTTTCCCAGCTTGTACCCAAAGAGATTCCTGGGAAATAAATTAATATTTTGGAGTTGAAGGCAACAAATTTTTATAGCAGAACTGAGTAACAGGGTATGAATTCAACGAAGATAATATATTGAGCAGATCTAAGTACTAAATAGGCACTTTCCTTATGTATTTCAAAGTGCATAATGTTGCATATTTCTAGAACAAAAAATGAACATAACATGTAGTTCTTGCAAGGTGTTACCATGTTAACAACTAGAGAACCTTCTGCTAAAACTATTAATATGTGGCTTATCACTTCATAAAAGCTTGAAATCACAATGCAACAACAATAAGCACATGTGGTACATATGAAGTCAATCTGCAAATACAATAATAAGCATTCAGCAAGAGGCATTTTTGTACTGTAGTTAACAGAGGTAAAATTGTCATGTTTGTTCTACAGTCACCACTTTTGTTACCCACACAATAACCCATCCATACTCACTCTGTATTTGGGCTCCTTTCTGGAGTGCAAGAATGGCTTTTATTGCCCCCTTGTTCCTCAGCACACATCAAACCTGACTTGGGAAGTTTGAAGTTGATGGTGAAGTCAACCACCAGAAGGCTTAGGAATTTTAAGGACATCTGTTCCCAAATCTACAGCTAACCCTCTGTTTACCAAGATAGAGATCCTCAATCATAAGAATTCTGTCACTGGTTTCAGTATTTGTGTACTTATGGCACTTACAAGATCACAGAATCATAGAATCATAGAATTGACTGGGTTGGAAAAGACCTCTGAGACCATCAAGTCCAACCCTTGATCCAACGCTGCAGTGGTTACTGGACCATGGCACTAGTGCCACATCCAGTCTCATCTTAAAAAACCTCCAGGGATGGTGAATTCACCACCTCCCTGGGCAGCCCATTCCAATGTCTTACTCTCTGTGTAAAAAATTTTTTCCTAATATTCAACCTAAACCTCCTCTGGCACAGCTTAAGACCGTGCCCTCTTGTCCTATTGCTGGCTGCGTGGGAGAAGAGACCAACACCCACCTGGCTACAACCTCCTCTCAGGTAGTTGGAGAGAGTGATGAGGTCTCCCCTGAGCCTTCTCTTCTCCAGGCTAAACAACCCCAGCTGCCTCAGCCGCTCCTCACAGGACTTCTGCTCGAGTCCCTTCACCAGCCTTGTTGCTCTTCTCTGGACCTGCTCCAGCACCTCAAGATCCTTCCTGAACTGAGGGGC
>JAWWLV010000001.1:97956530-98013247 GCA_035041135.1 Platyrinchus mystaceus
TTGCTCTTCTCTGGACCTGCTCCAGCACCTCAAGATCCTTCCTGAACTGAGGGGCCCAGAACTGGACACAGTACTCAAAGTGTGGCCTCACCAGTGCTGAGTACAGAGGAAGAATCACTTTCCTGGTCCTACTGCTACACTGTTCCTGATACAGGCCAGGATGCCATTGGCCTTCCTGGCCACGTGGGCACACTGCTGGCTCATGTTCAGACAAGTGATTATTGCAGGAATAAGCATGAAAAAGTGGATGGGGTGATAAATGTTGAGACAGAGAAACGGGAAGAGGAAGAACTGTGTCTGCCATGCAAATCATAGAATCATTTAGGTTGAAAAATCCTTTTAACATAGAGTCAAACCACTAACCCAACACTGCCAAGTCCACCACTAAACCATGTCGCTAAGCATGGTAGGCATCTACGTAGTTTTTTAAATACCTCCAGGGATGGTGACTCTGCTTCCCTGGGCAGGCTGTTCCAGTGCTTGATAACCCACAGATTTATGTTAAAATAGAATTACAAACTCATAAATACCAAACTCGTGCATACACACAAACTGAAAAAGCAATAGTAAGATCAGGAAGAGAGGCAAGGCTCGGTAAAATCCCCCAAAACTGTTCCCATATACAACTAAGGGGGGGGGGAAGTCTGCGGCGGCAAGGAGCGGGTTTGGGATTGACTTTTCAGTGGTTATTTATTGATGTAATGAGCCCCGTTATCCCGGGGAGCAGGGCTGGGCGGGCAGCCCGAGGCGGAGCAGAGCCTGCCCGTGGCCGGGTCCAGAGCAGCCCCTGGCGGCCGCCGCTACCGCTCCTGCTCCCTCCGGATTCTGCAGTTTTGGTTACTTCTCAACTGAGCTTCTGATCTGAACTTAGCAACGTTCAAATAAATTTTAAAAACCATATGCAGCACGCAGTTCTATTGATTCTTGTTCATAGTGGGATCTAAGTGGATCGTAAGATCCACTTCTTTCTGAGATAACATCAACTCCTCTTCTAAACTTTTCTAATGCTTAAAGCTAATTTTTGCATGCAAAGAGAAGACAACATAGGTTCAAACTGGCAACTATTTTACACCTAGTTTAAATGACTATAAAGGAAGCACGCTATTTCTGCATACCAGCAGTTGCTATATTACATTTTTTGCCCCAGCACTACTATCACCATGAAGTCCCTGTGTTGTAATTCCTCTGTAGTTATAGTCTTAAGAGGCCACAAGAGTTTGCATACTTGAAATTTGTGATGCATTTTCTTCCCAGCATATGCCTAACCCCTTGGGACAAAAAAATTTTTGTTAAGGACCAGCTTGTGAAAATACAATGAAACCACTGAACCCTGACCATTAATGCAGAGTGTGTTCCACACTAGCCTATAGCAACAGAATATCCTGACAGTCAGCATAAAGGGGATACAAAAACCATCAAGTAAACCTTGGAACAGCTCAAACTATTCACTTGAAGTATGTGGATATCAATCCATCTTGCTTATTTTCATATTCCTTCTGTCTTTCTGATTTAACACATCCCTATTTTTTTTCTTTTCTTGAAAAGAGGTACCCAGCAAACTCAAACAATGAATTTTTGTATCAAACAACCAAATTTTGAATGTCATGTCCAGACAAATAAGAAATGCATTCAATATCAAAGCAACTATCATATATAATGACTCCGTGGAAAAATGTAATTCCACTAATTACTACATCCTCCAAGATTCATGCAAAAACCAGGTCTCCTCCTAATGAAATGAACTTTTATCCCTGTCTGCACTCAGATTTCTGTTGTTAATTTCTTCCTACATACAGGAATAGTAAATATTAGGGAATTTTGGCATAAATCCCACTATTTCCCCCTTTGTGAGTAATCAGTTTCATATTATTTTTGGGTGTGAACAGGCTGAGTCCTTACCTCTGTGCTCAGAAAATCTGCAAACTTAGAAGCAATATCCAAGCTTGGCCTCCTCCTGGAGATGGATTTTATCTATCTTACAAAAGAAAAAACAAAACAAAACAAAGCAATACAACCTAACCTTCAGATTGAGCTTCTTCACCAAGCTTGTCTATTTGCAGTATTTCCTGTATCTAAAGTCAGTGAATTCTTCCTCTTACTCACATTTCCTTTATTTTAGAGGTAGTTAATGAAACTGTGTTTGCCACAATAATAAAGCAGTACTTTAGCAGCTTTGGGGTAAGAGAGTGGGACAAGAGCATCCTCTCACCCTGTATATGTCCAAGAGCAGTGGTGCTGACAAATGACTAGCTGACATCTTATTGTTCTTCTTTTCATTCTCATAAAAAAGACCTCTCAAAGGAGAACAAATTTTATTCAACTGAGGTTTTACTATAAGATACTTTATCTCATCAGCCCTGGCATTAATATGATATTGTAGTGATTTAACCTAGGAGTGTGGGAATTGCTGAGGGATGTGCTTATTTTTTTAACAAAAGTTCAGGCATGCTATTATTAGCAATCTATGGTATGTCATCAATGTCAAAGGCCAAATAGTTTCTTGAAATGTTTGGGAATCAAGTGTATTCTGAATCTGAGGAGTCTCTGTTCTCACTCTGCCATTCACATGCACACACAGGAGCGTGGTGCAGAAAGACTCCATCTTGCCAGTGAGCTCCTGAACACTCCCAGTGCATCTGCTTTGATAGTGCTCAGGTTCTCAGCAGAACAAATGTGAACTTCAGCAGGCAGACTAACCTCCCCAGCTGAACCTATTTTAGAAACCATTTCCCACTACATATGTCTATATGCATGCGTAAGTCTATCTGCCAGTTTAGTACCTCAATAATACTCAGACAGCTGCCTTAGCGTGTCACCAAAAACACACAAACACACAGATGCACTGACATAAAATTCCTCAAGCAATTTTGTCAACAGGTAGATCAAGAAGAGAGTGTTCCTGAGTACTCTCAAGATCTGTCTCTGAGAGCAGCGTAGATCTACCACATTACTCTGACAGCTGGCTCTTAACAGGTCTATGCTTCCTCAGACTTTTGGATTGAGCTTTCCCTTTCACATTTTATGAACAGAGAGAGGGTGACCAAGCAAAAAATCAAACCAAGAGAGGAAGCCATTCTTTCACTGAAACCCGACAAGAGATTTTTTCAACCAAAAATCTTCTTATCTTTGTCATCAGGGTCATTTTTAGAAAATATAAGAGAGAGATGCGAGATATTTCCCAGAAATCAAGAGGTAAGACAGTGAAAAATCAAGCCCAAATCTTTTCTTTCCTGAGGAAAGGGTTATGTAATATAATTATTTCATTAGAAGCAGTGGCCATCTGTTATACTTTGAAAAGAAGACTGGCAAACAATGTTAAAAACATCCATTACATGCAATAGAGAAGGGGAAAATATGTTTATTTAGCAAATGTTAATGTTTATGAAAGATGTTTGATTAGAGTCTGGAATTTACCATCATTTATTTGCTAGAGTTCAGTCTAGAAGCCCAGCATCATCAGCGCTTATTGTCAGCAGACAATAGCAAACAGTTCCATGTCCATGTGAAAAAACAGTGATTAAGCTCTTGCAATAATACTAAATGTATCATCCTCCAAAAAACATGATATATGCCTTTTTACATCCCCTTCCAAGAAATATTTTATAGCATCTCCCCAATCTCTTCGTATTTTTTCCTGTGTAGTATAAAGATTTTTTTTAAAAAAAGTCTTTAGACATAGAAAGATAGGAGGCCTTTCCAGCAGAAAGAAGAGGCTTAAAACTTTCACAGGAAAACTTTATGCAAGAGAGTGATTATGTGATTATGCATCAGAAGAAAACTGAAATGTTTTGTTAAACAAAACAGTCAATGTTAAGCATGTAGTGCAAGTGTGAAACTGAAAGGAAGCCACTGTTTCTATTTTGATTGTTTGTTTCTCAACGAATATATACTTAAAAATACCCAAAAAATAATAGTGTAGCTTGTCTGCTGCTGCTGCAGCTGCCAGATGTCATCAGGGGTATTCTAATGGGAGAAGAGAGAATGATGCTCAATTGTAAACCGAGGTTTCCTGTGAACTTTGATTTGAAGTCAGCCCAACAACAGAAGGAGGAAATACATTTCTTTGTTCAATCTCTCCATAAGAACAGCTACCCTCCAGTACTGTTTCTTTGCACTGCCCCTCAGTGAAGCCTGAATGGCTTATTTTTTGTTATGGTGTTGTTTTGCTACAACATAATGAAAATAATAGCTTTTGTGCTGGAAAAAGGAGGGAAAGAGTAGACACAGCTTTGTTAAAATATCTATCTATATATATATACACATACAAAAAAATCCATTTGAATGAAAGAGTAGACATCCACTGGCTGATCCACTGTTCATGAATAATGCAATATTTCCTCAAAATCAGAATTTCATGTGTTGGGAGAAACAAAGCAGAGGGATATCGAAGGTATATATAATTGGGAAAACTTTCCCACATGTGCTTCATTCTATACTGTCACAAGCAAAAAAAATGTCTCTGAATAAAACTGTATTTTGCATATGGTAGGCAAAAGGGCTGAAGCCAAACTCTTCCCCTTTACTTAATATAAAATTATGGGGATATAACAATTTTCAGGACAGAGTTCTCCCAGTAGCAACCTATGTCTTCATGGGCCTGTTTATGGAAGCCTGCAAAGGCAAACAGCACCTGCAGCACGTTACCACACCACACATCAAGGCTGCAAGTGCATCCCGGCGCAGGTCCCGACTGTGAGAGGTCCTTGGTGAGGAGTGACACTCACTAGGCCAGGAACTGCAGGACCCTACACACATGGTTGAGAAGACCATGTAAGTTTTATGATCATTCTCTTCAGAATATGTTACTGCTTTCTGCTGGCTTTTGAATTTCTCATAACTGACTGCACATTTGTGACTTCTAAATACCTGTCTTGAAACACCTTAAAACAGCCATAAGGTTTTGTTTCCTTCCAGACTTTTAGTGATTAATTAAACATAACATATTTAATACATTTCAAGGGAACAGGGATTCACTGGAGCCTGTGGGGAGAAGCATGTGCTTTCTGAATGAAAAGAGCACATGGAAATGCTTTCATCCCATTAGAACAGGCACAGAGGCTGCTTCAACACAGCTGCAGCTGTTGGAGAAGAGTGTGTAGGCTGAGATGAGCTCATGATTGGGTCCAAATGGAACAAGGGTTCTGCTGACATTCCAAGGAAGATCGCCAAGGGAGAACGAGCTGTTCACTGTATAGGCCCTCCACCTTCGCTTTTCTCAAATTTTCTAGGGGTTTAATGCCAAGCAGCCACTCATGACCAATTTTGGCCCCATCTGTGCCCATGAGTCATTAGCTTTTGCGCAATATCTTGCATCTCGTTACCACTTTACATGCCCCAGCCATCCAATTTAATTCCATGCAACACTTGAGTGAGCAGCTATATGAGTCCAGAGCACAAGTGACAATCCCTGACACACACAGTGTAGAAGTGGTACCAACTCCTGTCACAGGGATTATACATCTTCTCAGTCTCAGGGAACATTCAAAGACTAGCATAACTGAGATGTTACTCTATGGGATAACGAGGAGTTGCCATTTCTTACCATTCTGTCACAAGGCTCAGGCTATTTGATCTTTTCTGTGAAGCCTCAGCTCCAGATACCAAGTCATTATGTGAGAACTGAAGATTTATTTTCTTTTTTAAAAGGGATTTAGCCTTTTAGACTGTTGCAGAGAGAGAGCTGACAGTCTGACCTGAAAATAACCCCTACGATTTGAAAGCCAGAGGCTAGAGAAAAGGAATGCAGAATTGTCTTTTACATGTTATGATTTTTAAGCTAAAATATTATGATTGTGAAAGAGGTGGAGTCTGGCAGGAGGTTAATGCTCTTTGATAGCTAGGTCTCTTCTGCAGGAAAGACCTCTCCTTATGCTCATGCCAGCCTAGGCAGGGAGCTCCTGGCAGGGAAAATACGTCCTGCAAAAGTCAGAAAGGCTGCTGCAAGCTCCCTTCCTCTGCAGAGCAGATGTGGAGGAGGTTGTGTAAAACGTTAACTTTCAGGTTAAATACCTGTTGCTTTAAACAGCCTGCTGACTCCATTGCATTCATCAGCTTTAGCTCAGGCCTTGCAATTTCTTTGAGTAGAAGGGACTACAAAAATCTTAGTTTCTGAAGCCAGCCCATAAACTATCCCATTTCCCACACCTGTTTGCTGTTTGGAAGGGTAGATATCAATAAGAAACTAACCACATTGTTCATGTATACATTACCATTTGAGGAAAAAAAAAAAAGTTAGTTGTACAGTCAGTGTTTTCAGAATTTTAAGACACTCATTACCTGCCCTAATGACTTACCCTGCAGCCAAACACTGACAAACAGTTCTGTGTACCCATACGTGTGTGTACAGGTCTGGGGGTTACATTTTTCATTTTTTTGCCCATGTTGCACAGACCACAGGTGCCATGCCAGCCAGCTCTAGATGCATAAGGGAAGCAGCCAGATGCTGGGGGCAGGAGAGTGGCTTTGGCCTTTCTGCCTGGTTTGCCAGGTGGGTGCCAGCAGGTGCCCCACAGAAGCAGAGAGGGGCAGCTACACCCTTGCCAGGTGGCTCCCACACCTCAGCCCTTCACATCCCTTTCCTCAGCAGCTGGAGCAGCCAGTAAGTCCCTTTTCCCAGGCATCTTGCCGTGGCTCTCCTTTGCAGCTTTTCTCTTTGTCCCAGGGCTTCCCTGTGGAGGAGCACCCTGATCCCACTCCACTTTGTCCTTCATGAGATGACTTTTGCCTGACTAGTGGCATGATCTGAAAAGGAAAGCAATTGTTCCCTTAACTTTAGCTAAATCACTATAGTTTAGAAGCCTCTGGACTTCTTATCATACCTCTTAAATTTACTTTTTCTTCAGCTCCCACTGCAACAGCAAAGTGCGAAATTACAGATTAGGGAGCCTTGGGTGAATTAATGAGGCAAAATGTGTCCCAGTCACTACATGATTAAAAAACCTGGGTCCTGCAGCAGCAGTATTGATAGCCCTCATCTCCACCTCAGGAAGGGTAACAGCAGGAAGAATATGCTAACAGAGGTATATAGATATCTATAAGAATAAATAAAGAAAGAAAGCAGTTCAACTAAACAATTAATGTAGAGCTGTTAAAAAATCAGATATATGAAGTTTAAATGTAATATGTGCATATGTGTATGGATGCTTGTAGGTATATAATTTCTTATTATTATATTGATTACTAAGGTCACCTCCCATAATCCTGTGTACTGTAAGACAGACAATAATCAGCAAGAAAACCTTTGATTGCATCCAAGTTATTTCACTCAGAGTACAAAAGCAGCAAGTTACTGGCACTACCCAAAATCAAATCCTACCACTTCAAATGCAGTAGCAGACAGTTACATATGTTGCTGCTTATTTTTATAGTGAAAATACTGAGTGTATAATTCCAGAAACATTATATTAAATGTTTTAACAGATTAAACAATTAAGCAAATTTAGTCAGATAAATCCAACCTTGATGTCAGTAACATGAAGAGAGACTGTTGCAAACAGTGAGAACTATGGAGTCACCGCAAGAAAGCTTACTGACAAAATGATTGAGAGGGGAAATTACAGGCACACACAACTATCATATTGCATCAGAAACAGATAATGAGAAGCCAAAAATTCTAAAAATTGTTCAGTTGGTGAAGTCAGGAATACCATACTAAATGTGTTGTCTCCAGGCAATGACTGACCCTTTACCCTCCGAAACTTAACATCATTTGGGCTCGAACTACTCCAAATCTTGCAATGAGCTTTATAGAGGAATCTGCTTGCTCAGCATTTCCCCTGTGACTGGGTTCTGTACGGCAGGTCTTCGTTGCACCATGGAATTTGATGTACAGTGTTTAAGTGACTGGGGACTTGAACTAGGGTAGCACAGGGAAGGTTTACCCAGGTCGTGGCAAGAAGCTATAGAGGAGCAGTCCAATATCTTGGAAGCACTCACAAGCCAGTGCTTCGCTCAAGTGAAATGCGACAATATTGGTCCTGAATTCAAGCTCACCACAAGATCTGTCAGCTCAGGTGCTGCACACACCCCCAAGTCCTGAGTGAGCAGAGACAGAGCCAGCTCAGATGTCTCTGCTCAGCCAGTGCATGTTGCCCTAAAGAAGCTGCTAGAAAACTTCTCACCTTGCTTAGCTGCTTAGAAGTGTCTTTTCTCTAAATAACTGCATATATCCTACTGAGTAGCTGTGTGTGTGATGTCAACACGACTAGACTGAAGCATTTAACACTAGGGCTAAAGCTGAGGAGGCATTTTGTTCTTCAAAACTAACACCCAGGTCTCGCTGAACGCTCAGAAGACAAAGCCTAAGGGAAAAGAAAAAGCTGGTAGTTTTAAGATAGTGTGTTTAGAACTCTGAAGTTAAAATTTCAGTGTCATATTTTATGGGTGTAAGAGACAGAGGGAGGAAGTGGAAGCATAAAAAAATAACATCAGTATTTCTGGTTGCTACTGCTTTTTTAGTAAATCAAGCTCTGCTTTTTGAAACACTGTGTGATCTCCTGCTAAGCACCTAATGTCTTGTCAGCCTTCCTACATGCTCCATGTGCTAGCAGTATCTCATTTATTTCCTTGTAAGATGCTTTGAGCCGTGACTAGCATGAAAAGGGCTATACAAACCCCAATTCTATTCTCTCATATTCTAGTTAACTTTCAAAACCAAAGTACTACCCTTGGATGCACACATGTAGCTTTGGCTGTAGCCATTGGGAGTTTTCTGCCTATATCTGCAGGGATAATATGGGCCTTTATTCTTTCAAACTGTTCAAATATCAGGGGTGAGGAGGATGGGGGTGGGGTCATTTAGCCCTGGAGTAATCTTTAAAAAATGCCTGCATCATACTGCATCCATTTGAAATCCCTAAATGTTCATATCCGCAGCAGTCCTGCAGGTCACATGCCATGGAAAAGAAATTTCCCTGGACAAAAAGGTCTTAAAATATTTTATTACAGAAATATACTTTTCAGGCCTTAAAATAGATTAAATATATGAGAATTCATAAAAGTCTATATTGTTGCCCTCAAGGGTGCCAGACTTTATTTACAAAGCTTATATATTGCTATAGCAAGGAGTTTTCATGGATGGAAAGTGCTCAGGGCATGATGATGGATAGGGGGATGGCAGTGAATGGAAAAAAAAGGACATAGAAGCTCCACCTGGATGAATGGCATTAAGATTTCCCCATGGGAGTCATATTAGGATGCAAGGTTTTTCTCTACTGTTTGCTCTAACAATGGCATACATACATACATACATAAATGAAATCACCCAGAGCACTCAATAATTTATTTGCTTCATCCTGGCCATGAATGTGACAGAATAATAAACCACCATATGGGTGATAGTACAGTTAATACTAGTGATTCCACACTATTGTAGCTTTGAAATAAGATAGCCTAATCTTTGTTTCCTTTGAATGTACACATACATCCCTGCTTTAGAATCATATTTTCTGTTGTATGTATTTCCCAGTATTAGAAAGGGTTGACAAATGCGCCTTTTTTTAACAGCTTCAGTCTCAAGGGCAGAAGTAAATCTAGCAGAACAAGGATTCCTATATTTAAAGATGCTAATGGCAAATGCTCACATGTCTGTAAATAATTAATTGCTTTCTTGTTAACAAGTTCAGGTTTTCCGTTCTTTAGTTAGTGACCCCGAGGGTTGTTTTTTCTATGAGATATAGAAACATTTAGGATTGTATCATCCTAGCCCATAACTAATTTATAGGCTCTTGTGGCAGCAGGTGCAGAGATTCAAGATCAATTTGTCACCCCAGGCAATTCCCACTTTAAAAGATGGTGCAGGTATTCTGCAGAAATAAATGAAGGGAAACATTAATGATGTAAAACCAACAGTAGTATCCCCTATGGAGGTCATATCTTTCAAATTTATAGAGACACATCAAGATACTGAATGCCTTTTGTACTGGTCTGCAAAGACCACAAAGCTCTGTAATGATCTCAGAAAAAAAAAAAAAAGGGAGAATTAACACCACATTTTTTACACTGAACAGTATCAACTACAGCTGGTTGGGTTTTCTTGGCCTGCTTTTTCTAAACTTTTTTCTTTATTACTTTTAACTTCCTCAATTTAATCTAGCATTTCCAAGCTACAGCTCTATAGAAAGATGACAACATAGAAATGGCATAACAGTCAGACATCTAACTGAAATAAAATTATAACATAGGCAATTTTTTCCCATTTCCCACTTTTTCCAGCTAGATCACCAGTCACATAAATATTTACTTTCTGTGTATATTCAGCTTAATGGCTGTGCTGTTAATGACTACAATTGTATTCAAACAACCATGTCTTCTTGTCAATAAATCCCCACCTGCTCCACCAATATGTCTCCCTGGGACTGGTTCTTGGTAAGCTTCTTCTCATGGGGGAGAGAGGATCATCTGTGAAAAATGTCCTTAGTTCAGATCATGAACCCTAGAGACCTATTTGGCTCAGAAGTTCCAGAATCATGATCAAAACACTGAACCTCTGTCCTTGCTTTGCTTTCTGTAAAATGGGAACACTTTGTACAGATTTTCTTATACAGAAAAACACTGTGTAAATGCAAGTTAGTTATAGTGGAACTACTTGAATACTTCTGGAAGGATGACTGACTATGGGGATATATCAACATGATGAATTCTGTGTATGATACATAATATTTTTATATCTTTTGCTCTTTGAAATATCTTGTAAGCACTTAAATGGAAAACCATAGTACTGTAGAAAACAGTTGTTCACTCTTAGGACTTGCAAACTAAGCATCCTAAGAAAATGATTCTCATACCGCTTCACCACATTTTAGCATTTTGCTTTGCTTCTTGATTGCACTTACTTGAATTCAGTATTCAATCTAAGAACTCAAAAAATCCTTAGAAAAACAATATTCTAAGACTGTTGAAAATAGGTGCTGCAACTTTCCAGAGAAAAACAGGTTACACATTAATGGACACTTTTTACTGTTAACTGTTAATTTGAAACAGTGATGTTTAGATGTTTCTCATGTTTAAGAACTTTTGCACTTTATTTGTGTAGGGATGCTTTTTATGTTCTTTAAATGTCCAGATAGTTCATTATAATGACACCAAACTGAAGTCATAAGGAGAGATTTATTTCACTTATATTTAAACACTGAAGTTAGCAGTTAAATCTAAGTACATGAGCTTCTGCTATAATAGAGAAAGACACAAACCTCCAGAAGGCACATATGAGAAGACTTATCCTTTAGAATTAAAAATTAAACTGTCTGTCATTTTGATTCATAGAAGTTAGCAGAGATTACTCCCCATTTTTAATTAGTTATCCAGTATGGATATCAGAAGGAAAGGTAACAAGGATAATATAAAACATATTAGAAATACGAATCTAACAAAAAATGGAACAAGGACTAATCACAGTTACCTCCCCTGATGTTCCAGAGGAGATAAGGATGAAGTTATAACCAGCTGTTAGAAAAGTTTCCTTCTGGATTTAGAGGGAACAGAGTTTCCAGAGCTATTTTCCATAGCTAAAAAAAAAAAAATCCAAATTTCATATACCAAAATCACTCAACAATCAATGTTTAAAGGTCTCATAAGATGCTTCCTTTGTTTTTCAGCCATTAAAAGCTGAGATTTCTAGGTATAGTCATGTTACTGATCCAAGCAGCCATTTTTAGTTAACTCATGACATCCATAGCTTGCAGTAACTTTAGTGGTGGCTTTATCAGTACGTGTTAAGGCTAAAAAAAATTATACCCATCAATTACTTCGTAATTAGGTCAAGAAATCTTGGTAATGTTCACCTTAATGCAGTATGACAATGCAGATATCTGCTGCATTTTTTGAATGCTTGGCTCCATGAATAAAATTGCTCTTTTCTAACCTAAGATATTTCAAGTACTATATGTCAGGGCAATTTCTATAACTCCATATTTCAAGGCATGAAATTCTTATTTTATGATAGTAACCATTAGGGCTCCAATAATCTTAAAGGTTAGCTTTCCACAAAAGGATTCAATGTAAATTCTTACCATTCATCTGAAACTTATGGTATATTTAGAAATGCAATAAAAATATTTTAATAATTACATACAAAGTACTTATTTTGTTTCGTGACCTGAATTGAAGAGAGCAGGATGATTTGTACTACAAACATAAGTCTGAAGTTAAGTGAACACTTAATACCAAGAAAATAATCCTCTAAATAAGAGGCCAGACTGCCACTAAAACCTACAGGAGTGGATTGAACATAATGCAGCCTTTGAGAGAATGTAAGAAATAACAAGACATTGGCAGGCAAATAGACCGAGGAAGCTTCCTGGGTCTTTTCCGCTAATAAATTCTCTCTGTTTTGGCAAGAGATATCTGTAATTTGTAAGTGGTTTTGATCTCAGGGAAACTTTCCTGCATTTCTGTAATGAAGGAAGACTTTCTGTATGGGAGGCTGTGATACCAGTCCCTTTGAGTGGTAAGCCAGGATAGCATCTGACACTCAATGCAGTGACTGATGCTGATTTCAAAGCTAGTTCTTATCTCTTTCCCTCAGAAACCAAGCAGAAAATCACAATGTTGTGCCTGAAGACAGTGGAAAATGTAAGGTCATAAATCGCTCCGTTTTGCTCAGATGCCAATTTCAAACAACACAACAGATGTTTTTCTCCCTGTCACCACCAGCGCCTCTTGCACTAGCTATCATGAAGGCAAGGACAGAAATTGCACACAGTGTACATATTATTAGCACTTGTGCACACTTTTGATAGTGGGAACATGTAAAAAGAGAGGTAGAGTTTCTGGTTTCATCAATAAAAGAACTTCTTCCCACTAAAATCAAACATTTCATACCAGGATTTTCCTTTTGAAAAACCAAAATAAATATAAACCTAACATTTCCATCTACATATTTCTGCATATATTTTGCAACAGCGAAAGATGTACAGCAAGGAATCAAATGGGGGAAAACTCTAAACATTTCCTAGTCCCACTGGGAGTTAGTCGTCAGACAGGCTAGCTTTTGAAAACAATATTTGATAGTATTCAAGGAATTTTAAAACATATCTCTATCAACAAAGTTGATTTTTACTTGTGAAATAAATTAGCTGCAGACTAGCAAGCCTTTAAACAAAGTATCAGGAGAGACATTGTTAGCAGAGATGAAGTCCTGCCCAGCAGGTTACTCAACTACAAAGGCATACTTAAATTGTGCTTATCCTGATTCCGTGTGGGCTCCTGTGGAGAGATTCCTGGGGCTGTGTACACGTGGAACTAATCAATCAGATAAAACCATCTGCAGTTCTTAAAAAACATGTTCTGTGCTCACTGTGATTGTGGCACAAATCTGTAGTTTAATATCATACCTGATCCAGGTTACAAATTGGCCAGGATCTGCCCTGTAATGAAGATGCTATGCTACCTCAGGTGTTCTACATATGGCCAAGCAGTTTTTAACTAACTTCCCTCATTAGAGCAATTATTAAGGTCTTAGCTTTAACACTGCTGTGGAAAACTGCTACTGAGGAGCCTGCTCTTGCCTTGCAAAAAATCTCAGGGGTTGGAAGACAGGCATCAATGCCTCACAGTGTGCTTCTGTCTAATTAATATCTTGACTGAGCCTATGTTAATCAAGGTCCATCAAACTATGCTTTATTAACACGTAAATTGGCAAGCTCTCTTCTGCATTTGCCCTACCATCTGAGCTCTAGTTATGGGCCTCAAAACAGTCAATAACTGGACTTGTATATTATATTGTTTGGCTGGGCAATTTATTTTCTGGCATGCACAAAGGAATGGTGAGGTAGAGTGCAAATATATATTGTTTCAAAATACACATTAATACATTAATCAAACACTATATATATGAATAAACAATTTGGAATTTTAAAAATATGTCAACAAAAGCACTTCATGTAAGTGATGCATAACAGGAAAACATTTCTTTCCTCATATTAAAGAGAGTTAAGTACATCTAGAAGCCAGTTCAAAACATTTAAGAGAGAAGTTATGCCAGATTAGATGAACAGAATATAATGATAAATCTCTTGAAAAGGACTGTTGGTTCAATCTCTTTTAATTTGAACCCATATTAACAGAATTTAGAATAACCTTAGGAATGTGTGTCATATTCTGATGACCTGAGCTATAATGAGCATGCCTGATGTTTTCTATCAACTAGTCCTAGTTGATAGATCAGCATTTTACCAAGGCCACCTGAATAAGTCCAAGGAGACTGTTTTCTCTTGCCTAGGGATTTATACAGAATTTAAATTGAGGTAAGGTCTATATATCTCTTGATTGTTTGCAAAATAGCCAAGTGTCCTAATTTAAGCATTCAAAGTAGGTGCCTTCAGAAAATAGAATAAATACAATTTCCTCCTTCCTGCTTTCCTTCTTCCTCTTACCACCATAATGAACAAGAACACTTCCGTGTTAGTCCATAAGTAAGTCAGCTCTTTTGCTTCAATAGTAGTGACATAATAACAATATGTTAAAAAGCAGCAGTTATTTCAAATTGTGGGTAGCTCTCTGTAGACAAGCTGACTTTGAAACTTGGCACTGTAGCCATTGATGATCTAGTCCACATGAGCAGTGACATCAGAAGAGGTGCTGGGATGGCCTCCCCATTCAGGGACCAATACATAGGTATCTAGCATCATTTTAGATGCCCTGGCAGAGCTACTTCTCCAGAAAGGCAACGTATCCACTTGTCTTTTGTCATGTCTCAGTCCCATGTGGATGTCTGAGGTACCTTAATGCACCTCTAATGGCACTAGATCCCCATGTGTGGGCAACAGAGTTGAACTATAGGTGTCAGCTACCATTTGAGTTTGATCCTATGTAGACACACATAGATGCCCAAGGTTTAGAATCTTTATCTGGAACTGAATCCCACCAAGGTTGTATTGCACGTGCTCCCAGCTTTCACTCCATCATTCTCTCAGCATCGACTGATGTTTCAAAACACTTTCTAGGCAATTTATAATTTAGACTGCAAAAGCTGTGGAGTACAGAAATAGTCTTATAGAACAGAACAGCACTCAATGCGAAGTCTAGTAGTTGGAAGAGGTGCAGAGGCAGTCAAAATTCATTGTTCCTTCCTTCATCTCCTGAGAATGCGCTGAAAGCCCTTACAGTCCCAAAGTCTCAGCTTACACCAGTTCTACAGCTGTTTGCACTGGGTAAGAAAGACCAGTGCAGGAAAAAAACATTCCCACATTTTTGTAATGTAGATGAGTTTTGACTGACAGGTTGACCCTTAGCTTCCTTTATTTAGCACTGAAGTATGATAGTCCCATTCATGGAAGTAAAAATAATCTATTTCTCTATTCTGTCTGTATGCAATCCAGAAAACTTCAAAAGCTCTTACAAGTCTCCATAGATGTCAGCTAATAATGTACTGGGCTTGAACAGACTCAGGTATGGTTGGAAGCTAAAAGTTCTTTGCCCTTAGGAAATCACTGGTGGTCTTTCCCAAACTGTCAGCCAAAAGACCATTAACATTTCAGTCAGTTTTAATTGGATAAGACCACACGTCTCTAATTTCACTCTGCATCAGCTATGACAGGCAGCATCCTGCCCAGTCTGCCACACCATGTGGGCCGAATTTCAACTTATAATGGACCACAAGTCAATCTCTTAAAACCTGGAATTTTATCATGGAAATGAATACTACTTTTCTAGAAAAGACTGAGATTTCAAAGATGAAAGATATTTACTTACATCCAACCAGAAGGTACAACATGCTTATAAATGTTACAGCTTTTCAAAGATGAGGGGATATTGCCATACATCGTTCAAGCACACCCAGATAAGATAGTGGGGTGTTTGTGAACTTCGAAAACCTCAGCCTTATATTGTTACAATCTCCCACAGATCTTGCATTCAAACCGTCCTGCAGATTATCCCCTACTCAGCAGTTCAATTTCTGCTTGTTTACAATGGATTTAAAAACAAGAAAATCCCAAGCTGTGGAACACAGTGTGATTCTAAGGTGCTGCAGCATGTGCATAACAGAAAGATACAGCAGCAACTACACAGATTTTCATCAAGAAGATTTGAAAGTTACATAGACGTATCTAGAAACTATAAGTACCGTTTAACTATATATGACAAAATACTTAGCCTGTTCTATATGCTATTACTTCATAAGTAAAAAATTACTGAACTGGTATCTAGCTACTTTCATAGCAATTTAAAAAAAATATAAACAAAGATCATTTTGAAGAAGCATTCAAAATCTCTTGTTTTGTCAGGCAGTCAAGTGGGAGTTGTGCTCACTAATTCCTATCCTGTTCCATCAGACTGCATCTCCTGCTGCTTACTGTTAGTCACATGGCAGATTCCTATGAGAGCCCAGGTGTGTTTCCATTCAGTTAAGAATAAGACAAGTAGAACTCTTTTAGAGTGTCTTTAGCCTGACTTACTGAGACATTCACTTCAGGTAGTAATTCCTAGGAAGATGGGTAGCAATGAGGCCTAAGCCTAAGCTTTGTGAATCCTCTGTGTAATAAGAAACACAGAGAGTGTTTAGTTAACATAGAAGATATATGATGTTAGCATGAGTTCTTACAGGTCTGTTCAAACAATAACTTTTACAGTGATGGAAGTAAGAGTGTAAGTACAAGAATACTAACAAAACCAGCTGGAAAATAATTTGCAATCTGCCAAGTGCCTTTTAATAAATTGTTGTTAATGTTTATATATTAACATAATATTTACATATATAAGTACGTATGCATACAGTATAGAAGACTTTTTTTTTTTTTTGCTACATGGTCCTTATGTGACATTTGGACTGAGAAATGTGAAAAAACTCACAAAAAATCACCAAATTCCAGCGCAGCTCCAGCTTTACAATTTCTTTTACAGATTTGTTTATGTGTTTCGAGAAGCAGTATCACCATTTTGATCTGCCTAAACCTTTCAGTTGTGACAAACAGCTGATAGCTAATGACTGCTGGAATATGTTTAGATTGCTCTAATTTTATGAGTAAATTGATGTCAAGTTTATTTATACATGTTTCCCTCCACCTTTGGAATTTTGTTCTGCTTAACTTAATAAAAGATATTTACAGCCAGGATTTACTTCTTTATGCATAAATGTCATTTTGGTGGTGATCTTTCATTTAAAATGAGAGGCCTTTTTTCCAACAACAATGGCAATATAAAACTGTATGTATCTCTGCTTTATAAAAATTAATAGGATAGCCACTTTTCTGTTTCAGACAGTTAATTTTAGGGCTCTTTGGCACAACAATTTTAGTATAGCTCCTTTACCATCCACATGCAGAGATATAATATCAGTCGTGAGTTCTGTTGAGTTAGATGCCTGTTTTTTGTCCAAAATACAGTTTGGAAATTTAAAATTCATGAAAACTAAAAAAGAAGTAGCAGCAAATACAACTATTTTATCTCTGTAAACTAAAGGATACTGTTGAACAGTTTGGAAACACTGAACCAAAGTAGTTTCTCTACTAGAGAACTAAGGAGCCTTAGCTGGTGTATCAATAACCAGAGAACATATCCTGCCTTGTTTGCTTGCAATGAAACCAAGGCTGTGAAATAAACATTGCATGCTGGAGATACCAATACCTTTGCCTACAGACAACTAAGAGAAATCTAACCAGAAATATCAGTTTATTGTCATTTGCTAGGACTGACAGTTTTACTAGGAGTGGTGGTATGTGATAAAGAACATCCTAAATTAGCTTTATTCTCAAGAGGAGAAGCAACTCGTGGTGGTATTTCAAGAGTCATGGCCATATCTAGTGATGCAACACAAAGAGATGAATTATGTCCCTTGCTTCTAAAGCTGTTAATAAGCTGGAGAGAGAGAGAACATTTTTAGCATTGTTCTTAAAATACTGTCAAGAGTCTACCACATTCTTATATTAAATCACTGAATTTTTCTACCCTTAGGCCCCTCCAACAAATCTCATTAGTGGTCATTTTAATGGAGATTTTTGTTTTTAAGCCAAAGCAGAACCATAGTAACTGTGCACTTCCTAAACCATTTCATTCATGAATGGGAAATGAGTCTCCAAATCTTTACTCACATGAGTAACCACATTGATATCTTTGGGCCTTCCATTATTTACAGCTCGAACTGTGAGTATAAATTTGCAGGATTTGGATGTGGCACTTCATTACTTCATAAGAGTGAAATCTGTAGCTGAAATCAATAGCTAAGCATGTGAGGCATATAAAAGATACACATTCTTTCATGGAGGTCTGATTGTAATGCATCTCTCAATTTTGTTTCCGCATCAACAAATAAGCATATCATTGTAAAGAGATGTACAGACTAAAGGCAGTAATTACAAAGACACATTTTAGATAGACATTCTAGCTTCAATAGAGGAATTGGGAGTAGCCCATCAGAAAGAATAGATTAATAGTGAAAAAGGTCAACGCTTCTTGAAAAACTAAGAGAGTAAGTCACGGACCAAGTTTTTGGTTCTCTGTCAATCAGTAGTGTAACTGTTGTCAATCATTCCCTCTTACCTTATTTGGGATTTTTGAATGGCCACAAAAGAAACTTTTGTTGGTAATTATGGTCTTTACAATTCATCTGAGTCACAGGCAGGATTTTCATAGCCTGCCTGTGGAATAGACATGGTATACCCCAAGCTGCGCTCATGTATGTCCAACCAATTCAAGCTAAAGTTTCCCACGATAATATGAAAGGAAATAAAAGATTCTGACCAACACAAGTCACTATTCTAGAAACAACACAAAAAGGAATAGGATAGCCAGGGTCTTCTGGTTTAACTTTCTTTCTTTTTTCTTTTTTTTTTTTTTTCCTTAAAGAGGATAAATGTGATAACTCTTTCTTTGGCAGGATGCAGTTAGGTTATGCACCTGTGCATCTTGAATCTTCTGAAAGAGTATTTATATTCTCTGCTTACCACATGCTTCTTATTACACTGATCAGGAGATTCTGCTAAAAATTACTGCCAAGAACTAATGCTTCTTCATTTATCTTTTAATTCCAGAGTTCCTCTAGGATTTTTCTTTTCCCCAAATATTTTCACTTTCCACAAATACAGATTTGTTTGTTTTGGTTTTTTTTGCTACTAGTTTAAGTGACCTATCTTATCCCTGCCAAAAACATGAAAATATTTGAGAGGTAAGGTTCTCACATAAAACCCAGTTCTGGAGTTGAGTCAGCAGAGTAAGAAATCTGATAACATCAAAGGAAGAATATCTGAAAACTGGGATTTAGGCAGAACTGCTTTTTCAACAAATTCCAACCTCTATATATTTACCCATTTCTAAACAGCCATATCTGTTTATTTGCTTATTTTCCTAGCTTTGCAGAAAGAAAGGTTGGAACTTTGGAAAAATAGCAGCAAAGTTGTTCAGCGGAAACCAGCCCCTCTACTATAAACACTGCCTCTCCCCAAACTGCAGCTGCACAAAGCAGAGACAATGCAGGGGACCCTCAGCATCATTAACCAATTTCCCTTCCTCACCAAATAGTCGCTTCGATAAAGCAATTACAATAGCATCATGGAACAGTAGAACAAGGAAAAAAAATAACCTTACCAGCTTCTCCTACAGTATATAGCTGAAAGGAAAACAAAACCCCCAGCTGCCGTATCACATGCAATTGGTCTCTCAGAATGAATTGACTGAAAGAACTATGAAAGGCTGAAGTCTTTCGCCCCCTCTGTTCAGCCTCTCTTCAGCTCCCACTCTCCGAGCTTCCTCACAAAGCCATTCTACTCCCTAATCCTCGCACAGGAAAAAGCAGCGCTCACCAAATGACTTCAGCAGAAGCAATTCTCCAGGGGGGTGGGGGAAGAGATACTGCTGCCACTCAGCACCCCCCTTTCTCCCCCTCCGCCACCGCACAGCATCGTCAGGGAGGGTATCCAAACAAGCTTGCCAGGCACTTGGGCAGTACACCCCGTACACAGACAGCATGTCAGGACAAGACATGGAAATGTGCACATCTCCATTCATCATCCTCTCAGCCACTAATTTTCCCCTGGAACACACCCTTGGATGCTTGCAAGAGATCCCCACGTGCGTCTCAGTTAGCCTGCACTGAAGTAATTAGCCTTTTTTTCTTCTTTTAAAATTAGCTGTGTGACTTCCTAAAGTCATTGCTGGGCCTAAGATTTTTCTTTTTAACAAAGAACAGGTAAATCAACCTCAAATATGTCAAACAACAAAGCAAAAACGAAGATGTTTCCCCAGAAAATCAATAAGAAAAAGTATAAGAAAAAGCCCCGTGACAGGCACAAAATCAGTAACATTAGTAATCACCATATTAAAAAAAACAGTGTTGTCTCCCTGAAATGCTTTTGATAGCTAATCAGAATAAGCAATTGCATTTTTCACAATGAGAAAAGGTTTCTATCTTCATTCTCAGTCTATGTAATAAGAGACAGCATTTTTTTCATATATTTGTCTTGAAAGTATGACATAGATATTGAGATAAGATCCCTTGCATATTCTCTGCCTTTCAAGAAAGCATTAAATATTTGTTAAATAAATGCTGTTGTCATGTTAGTTTTTAACACGAATTTTACCTCTTTGCGAGATGCAAAAACTCAGAAACAGGCAGCTGCCACAAAGTAATTCGAAGACCTAGAAAAGCAGATGGCACAATTTCACATCTTAAATGTTGGCTGTGAGCCTTCCAGTAATAATTTATAAGGAGGCTTCCTCATGCTTGTTCCTCTGCTTGGCGGCATGCTGTTTCAGCCTTTCAAACAAAATAAATAGACTTCAAACCACCAGCTTCACACACACTAACACTTACCAATGCTATTTCAACCTGACACAAGCTGACTTTGTTCCTCTGTGACCCTGGACAGAAAACTGAGGTGACAGTTTGATGGATGTGATCTCTTTTCACAATATGGGTTGTGACTTCACAGCCCTGTCTCCCCATTATTGCTTAGCTGAAGGACGAGACAGGAGCAGAGGAGAATCTTCCACCATACAAAGCCATTTTAACTGTGAAAATGAACCAAACATGTGCAATAAATGCCTGGAACATATTTTCCTACCTCAAAAATGTGAACTTGGGGGAATCCCTTTCCACTTTTCTTGGAGCTGGGGTTTAAGGGAATTAATCCCAATAGTTTACTAGATTGTATTTTAGTTTAAGAAAATGGCAACATCAGCAGAGAAAAAAAGAAAGAAAGAATTAAGTTTGTTGCATTTATGACCAAAAACACTTGGACTGTGAATCTTGTGAACTGTCTCTCAAATGTGTTAATTCAATTACTTAACCATGAATCTTGAACAATTCTTTGGTGGACAAAGGTCTCACTGCAGTAATCTGAAGCCAACAATTGCAATGTGATGTCATTTAATTATTACCTAAAAGACATCATAAAACATCAGAGGATCCATATATCTTGAAATTGGTGTCTGCAAATTCAGTATTCAAATGCTTATTCTCTGCTAAAATGAATTCAGAAATCTTTTTACAAGATTAACATATTTGACATAAAAAACCCTGCCAGATTTCAAAGAACTCTTCATGAAGAAATTGCCTTTCCACAAAAAAGGCTGAAAAAGGAAGGTAGTGAATGAACTCTGAAATGTAAGGCTCCACACTCCATAGGCTGAGCTCATTAACAGACACCCTAATGTCTGAAGTCAGCCTCTAATTTCTGTACAGAGGAGCATAGGTTGCTAATGTATTTAGGTTTTTGCTTCTGCTTGTTCATCTAATCAGATGGATTCATTATGATAATACTGGAGGGTGTCAAATCCCTGATTTTACAGATACTGGGGCCAAATGACCTGGCTCAAGGAAGCCTCTGGCAGGAAGCCAAATCTCTGTGGTTTCACATTAGTGCACCCCAGCTCCAGTGATCCTCATATTCTGAAAGATGGTTTCTGAAGACATGGACTAGTCTACTCTGTGTTTGAGATAAAGTTTTGTATGTTCTGCATTTATTGTCACACAAATTATGATACTATTTTTTCTAGTTTGGGATTTGATATTCATAATTCTGTCAAAAATATACACAAAGTCACTCCAGTAGCAAAAATTTATTACCAGTTCATTTTTTCAAAAATTACAACTGTCTTTCTGAAAATATTAACTTTTTTTCAAATTACAGTATTTATGTATTTCTGTGAGGTAGTACCCAACTTATGGTAATACTGAAATAGAATCCAACAGAAGACAGAGATTGATTGATATCCATAAAAACAAAATATGACATTTATATAGAGGAGTACTTGCAGTTATCTTGTTTCACCAATTCAACTCCAATTTTTTATATTTTTGTTTTCCGAAGAATCACCTTAGAATTACACAGTCACTTTAGGTGATCTCAGTTAGGGGGAACTCTAGCATGGTGAAAGTCAGGTGGTGTGAATTTCACCTTTTAAAAAGGAGTAGTAAGAGATGTACTTGTGAGCCATTTATTCCTAATTACAGCTTCTAAACTTCCACCACTGCTTCTTTATCTCTGTCTAACAATCTGAGAGCATTCTCACTGTAAAGAAGGAAGTACATTAAATGTTTCAGAAACAGTAAGATCTCTTCACAGACCACTTGATATAAATAAATAACCTCTAAATAAAAAAGTTTATACCATCCAGCAGGTAGTCAACTATGACATGCACAAAGGAGAAGAGCTCTTTCGATCAAAAGAAAGAATGAAGCACGAAAAGTGTAGCCACCCTTTTACCTGGAAGCCACTTACATTGAGTTTGAATGGAGGAACAAAAAATTCACAATAGGACTAAAAGAACATGCACTAAAAAATTGGAAGAGCTGATTTTTCTCATTCTTGTAGTGGAACGTAACTTTCAGGCTCAAATATCTGAAGAAAGACTGACTTTCAGGAAGTATCAGCAGGTTTGTACACTCTATTCCATAGTGTTTTCTCTACTTGCTCAAAACTATGTCCTCTTATCTGTGTAATCTGTCTAAAACACCTTTTCTTGCAAAACATTTACTCCTTCCTATGTTTTTCGGATTAACAAAAAGCATAAGGCTTTTGGATAAGGCTTGAATTTGGACAACAGCCATACATTTTTAATAGTAACTGTAAGAGCATTTCAAAGAATCTTTTGCACAAGCAGAATGGTGCAGGCAATTTCACTGGAAAACATTCCAGCAAAACTAAACTATAAAGATTACTAAGCTCTTTGAGACTCACTAGTGTGACTGATCAGTGCAATCCACTGTGGTTCTTTGATTTATTTTTTTCTTACCTTCTCCTAAAAAGAAATTCCCAGTAATTCTTAAAGGCAGTGTAGAAAATGAAATAATGGAATCACAAAACTGTAGAAAGACTTAGATTGGAAGGGACCTTAGAAATCATCTAGAGGCAGCATATCTTTATAAATAGAAGGAAATGCACATTTTAGGGTTAGACCATCTGACTTTTAAGCATTTGATTGGGAAATGTAAGTTCCATAAATAGTCAGCAGATGCTCTAGAGAGCACAACTTTTAATGGGCTCCTTAACACAGTCAATTAATATAATTCTTTACAATTCAATGGTAAGACTGTTTAATGTCTATACTCAGGTACTCTATAACGTATGTATGTTGAATTTCAGGGATATTCCTTATTTGACCAGATCTTTCTTCTGAGAAAGCAGTGTGGTGGCAACTGCAAACTGGAAGAGGAATGACTTGGCAAGAAGGCAGAGTGACTTCTCTCAGCAATGAGAGAACACAGTAAAAAAACATAGTTGGGTAAAAGGGAAAGAAATTAAAAACTCAGATCATTAGGGTCACTTGAGCAAGAATGTTACTGAAGTCAGTGTTTCACTTTGTAAAAGGTTTTTTAATAGCATTTCCCTGAGGTTTATCTCCATGGGTTCAGTCTAAACCTGCTCTCTTTGCTTTTGTTTCAGAGCTGGATGAAAGCAAGGATTCAGCAGTGCAGCTGGGTTTACTTTGGGAGTGTATGTGTGAAACTGAGGATATCTAGCTTGGAACTTCAAAGCACATCAGCCAACACTGGTGCATCTAGCCTGCAAACTTCAGTAAGTATGTCAGTCTTCCTAATGTTGGATAGAAGAGCAAAATTAAAACAGCAAATGGAAAGAACAGCATGTGGTTTATACAACACTAAATCTTCATTCCTCCTCCAGTGGTAAGCTGCAAGGAAAAAAAAAAAGGATTTTGCTCTCTATAAATTGGGCAAGAAAACACATTCTGAGTACCTTTTCAGAGGCTTTAGCATATATGGCGTGCTGGTCAGAGAGAAGGATTGGTCAACAGTATAATTTTGGATAGTAGGGTACAGCTCTTGTGCAGCCAGAAAAAATCCCTGTAATCCAGCCCATCTTCTGCAGTCCTCTGCACCAGCCTGGGGATGAGTGGGCAGCCTGGGGTCAGGAGACATCCATACTATGGATATTCCCTGACATTTTTCAAAGATCAGATATTATCATCACAACTGTGCTACAGACAGACTGATAGGAGCAGGCATACAGACACATGCATTGAGAACACTGCAAGGCCTTGGAAAGCCCAACCATCAAGACTTTTGCAACCCTTTTAGTATTTAAAGACAAACATCTGCATAAAAAATTCCTAGGCTTGAAGCCTCAGACTGTCAGGTCCTTCAGAGGAGACATGTATTTTACCTGCAGCACAGTTGGAATTCCAACTTTTGAATATTACTACAATGAGACATATACACAATGATTTACATAGTGGCATTCTTGCCCATTTTCCCAAAACACAGAAAAATTAATAGAGTTAACTTGGGTATATTTTGGAAGAGGGAGGAGAAGTAAGGAATAGTGACATACTGACATATGGTATAAATAGGCTTACGGGGAACCACTCTGCAAACTTCTGTAAACACAAGCATCATCAATGTCTTACAGTTAATCAAACTCCATACAAGGAATCTAGTTATGAGAACAAGAATTTGTAGTACTGAGCTGGAACAAAAGCAGTATTGCAGATTTACTCCCTCATTAAAGATTTTTCCCAGGAGTTATCATCACATTCGTATGACAAGAAAAAAATAACATATGATTTTATCTGGATATTATCCAATAATGTATGCAAGAAAAGTAGTAGAATATTAGGTGTGAGAAATGACTGAGTTAATACCATGCACTGCTCTTGCTGTGAGAAAATGCAGGAATTATTTTTGTTATTATTTCTGCAGAATAACGTAAGCTAAACCTGTTGCTATCCAGGACAGATCTCAGAGTGTATGTTGATGAGCAGAGGACTCAGAAAGCAATAATATGGCCCAGCACTGGTGCAACAAGGGGAGAAATTTGAAAAAGCATCTTTGAGAGTTTGGAGAAATAGGCCAGTCTAAGTGAGACCCCATTTTCCTGAGTCCACTATGAGCTCTCATTCCAGGCACTGCAAGCACTGTGTGTTTCTATGGCATCTCAGCAGCAATCACCATCTCTTTTTCACAGGTCGCTCAAGCCTCAGAGCCCCAGCTCAGATGATGAGGAAAAGGATGGCAGGCCTGATGATCAAACATCAGAGAAACCTCTGCTCACCACAAAGAGGAGCCTCAAGCTGAATCACCAAGCACAAGTAACCTGGGAAATAATTTCTGACCAAATAAAAACTTTAGGGTACCTTCCTTTACATGTCACTTATATAGATTTATGAAGTTGAATTGCCTGAAATTTAATTTAATTTGGGTATTAAACTCCAATAACATTTCATGTTATTCCTTTGCTCAGGCTTCTCTAACCACTCTCTGTTCTTTTCCTCTCTAATGGTGTATTTCCCCTCTGTATTTATTTTCTATTTTTTAATTTGACAGATTAATTTCTCTTATACAAGCTTATTGATCCTATTCGATGTAATCAACGTATTTAAATATACTCACACATGGGTTTACTTCCACTGAAGGAACTCCATTAGGGCACTCCATTAAATTTTTATTATGAGCTACGTAAACTTTGTGCTAAGGTCAAACCTAACTTGAATTAACGAACAACAACCAAAATACTGACTTGTCTAATATTTATTGTCTGTAATTAAGAGAAAGATGTCATGGAAAAGGCTAGAGTACAACCTCTGCAGCATCAGGTAAACAACATTCTTTGCTGCAGCAGCTGGATGAAGCAGTGATACCGGCAGATACTTATGTGACCCAGCTATTTTCAAAAAAAGACTGAATCCCACTTGTGTGCAAGTATGATCTTGCACTCTTAAAATCCTGTGGGAGCAGGGCTTCATAGTTTCCTAATAGCTGTTTCTGGAACTAGCAGGCTTTATTCGCATGCAAATGAATCTGCCTGTGAAGCTGCAGTGGATCAGCATCACAGGAAAAAAAAGAAGCATTTACACTTCCAAAGGCAAACCGGCAAGAAGATACCTGCTAAGGCTCATGATTACAACTCTCCTTTGAAAGAGGAGAGGCTCCCTCCTATGGTTAAACAGTGTAAAACTGTGAGCACCACGGTGAGCATGGATGCTTCAGACAGAAAGTCACTTGAAAGAAAGAAAACTATTAAAACCCCCCATTATTACACATGCAAGACACCTAGAAACTATAATCCAGAAATCAGTATTTTGCTTACACCAAAAAGGATAATATAATGAAATTATAATAATAACAATAATAATAATGGCATTAATCTTAGTTTTCTAATTAAAGCTTAATGTCAGTCACAAATACGCCTCCCCACAAGAATTACTTTTTTTAAATATTTCCTTATGGTTTTGTAATATTTTGATAGCTAAAATAGTATGGCAGTCACAGAAGGGCCGCCTTTCTGGAACAAAATATGAGAGAGAAAAATAATGAAGATACACTGCACAGAATAACCAATGTATTTAACATCAATTCAAACCCATTAGGCATGTAAAGTTTACTAAATGAAGCATACCACCAGAAACTTGTGATCTATTCCTAGCTTTTAAATTTTATTTTCTTACACTGTAAAGCAAAGATTCTGAAACTACAAACTTTGAAATACTAGACTGAAGAGTTCAGAAACATTTTATCTATACTTATCTAAAAGAAATAGCACCTGTATCCTGAGCCCAAAAGTGCCACTTGCCTAAACATCATAAACATGCCAAGAAGAGGGGAAAAATGTTTAAGACAATATTCAGTTATTTGGTTTTTACTTGAAACAGCTTGTGTTTTTTAAATTTCCTTTATTACAATTACAGCAAGTAAACTCTTTCACTAACTCTCTCTGGGCAGCTCAGCTTACATTCAACCTAACAGACCTAAAATTAGTTGTCAGGAGTGCTGGTTTCCGTTGTTTTTAAGGCAACAGTATTTATTATGTAAAAAAAGAAATAATCATGCATAGTCTCTTGGAAAAATAATATTAATTCCTCTAAATTAAACATGCATTGTTTTACGACTGAAAAAAAAAAGACAGTGGCTAAAAATGTTTTCCTTTAATTTATTTCCCATTTTAAGAGGCTCTAATCTTGGTTTTTCATTTGTTTCATTTCAGCCTCAATACCTGGGAGTACAACAGAATATGTGACAAAGTACAATAAACAACCTTTTGACTGCTAGAATTTTATTGTGGTACACTCAGCACCTGCACTAGCATACTTTTCATTAATGGACTACAGTAAATGTTTATATAACTACCAAGAGACTTTATTAATGTGAACAAAAACTCTAGCAGATAGATCATCCTTTGCAGCAATTAAGCTCTACAATAAAATGCAGTCTGACATATACCCAGTTCTCTGAGGCACATTAGATTAGTGAAAAGGGGGATATAAAATCAACCCTGAACCTGTGGTAAGAAATCCCATTTGTCCTACATACCACCTTTTTGCAGAATTCAAACCATTACAGTTTTTATGAGAAACAAAAAGGACAACTTTAATTTTCGTATTTTCATATTTTTCTCAACTAAACTTCATATTTGAGTATTGACACACCAACAATCATTAGATTTTCTGAGGGCTTTGAAGGTCTATTCCAACTCCCCCTGAAGCCAGAAAGATGGCATGAGATGAATTCCATGCCAACTAAATTGAATCATGACTGGGTGGCTTAAGGACTGGTCCTGTATCTTCCCTGGCTCACCAGTAGTCAGCTGGTATTGGATCAGGTTGCGGACATGGGCTGGCATGTGAAGAGAAAGCTTAGTAGAAGTACCTAATGTACTATCAGCACATGATATTACCCATGTAATATCAGCATCCTTTTAACCACATTATCTCAGCCAGCCACTGTCTCAAAAGTTGGCCCATTTGAAAACTGTGGCAGAGCTCTATAAATTCAGCTGGGATATCGGGGCAGACCCTCCCCAGTCAGGACCATTGCAAATTTTCAGACAAACTTGAACAAACCCTAAAAACAAAAAGAGAATGGTCCTCTAGTCACTACTGGTGAAGCCGCAACTGGAGCACTGGGTCCAGTTCTGGGCTGCTCACTACAAGAGAGACAGGGGACTCTCTGCTTTACTGGAAAGGATCTAGCGAAGGGCCACAAAGATGATTAAGAGACAGAAACGTACCTACTGTGAGGAAAGGCTGAGAGAACTGAGATTGTTCAACCTGGAGAAGAGAAAACTCAGGGGTATCTTATTAATGTATATAAATACCTAAAGGGAGGGTACAAAGAAGACAGAGCCTGACTCATTTCAGTGGTGCCCAGTAATAGGACTTGAGGCAATGGGCACAAGCCAAAGCTCGGGGGGAGGGAGTTCTCTCTGAAGAGCAAAAAACATTTTTTCACTCTGAGGGTGACCGAACACTGGTGCAAGTTGCCCAAAGAGGTTGTGGAATCTATATCTTCTGAGATAATTCAAAATCTGCCTGGACACAGACAGTTCCAGTTCACCCTGCTTAACTAGGGGGGGTTGGACCAGGTGACCTCCAGAGGTCCCTTCCAAACTCAACCATCCTGTGATTCTTAGAGTAAGGAACAAAAAAGTAATAGGAACTGAAACACATAAGAAACCCTCATATTTCATAGTTTTATGCACATTTACTTAAATGGGACTAGATATGTTACAAGAATTGTCTCAACAACAGTGGAGCCTTGAAGAACACAAAAAAAAAATCAAAAAATCCTTGAGAGGAATGTGCTTTAAAAAATAATTGCCAGCAGCAGGCAGGGCATCTCATATTTCACATGTAGCATGTAAACCAATTTTGCATACCATCTCCATCCAATTACTCGGCCATTGCTCTATTGAATTATTTTAAAATACATTCTTCAAGGCTGAGTATAAGCTATAATTTGATTAAAATAAAGAATAAGATAAATGCATTAAATCTACCTAATTCCACTAGTCTCTGATATGAAAATATTCACTTAATATTCCTCATCTTCTTTACCATTTCTCTACCTCTCCTCTAAGGTGCTACATCTCTTTCTCCTCTTGATAAACAAAGATATTCTCCCAGGTCTCTGCATGTGAGTGGAGGCTGAAGAAGATATGGAAAATATTCAAGGATGTGGAGGACAAATGAATGTAATCCCCAGACTGTAAATCTCCTCTGAGTGAAATTCACTTTAAACCGTTAAGTATCCTACATACTATAACAGTAAGACATAACAACACTGTAAGTATTGTATCCTGGAAATATTTCTATAATGCAGCTATTTGACTTGTTTTCCAAACCATAAAGCAATGGAAACAATACTGAAAGTGCTTGAGGCAAGTCCTATATAAAATATGCAAAATCTGTTGTTGGTTTTCGGTTGTATGCCATTTCAACCCACACAATAACCACTTGGTGGGACTAGCTCAAAGACAAGATGTGCATCTCTCATTCACACAAATAGACTACTGCATGCAGCAAGGTTACTTGAGTGAATCTCTATTTATCACACATGAAACTTCCCAATTCCACAAATAATCTTTATTAAATAATTCAGACAGCCCTTTTTTTTTCTGATGATGAACTACAGAAATGCTATTTTTTTCTCTGCACACATGGATTTATTATGCACACACATATCACATATGTGCATACACATCATTGAAACTACACTTGAAACCACAGCAGATAAAGCATCCCTTTATTTTTCTTTTAATTGCCAGAGAAGCTTGACAGCACTCTTCTATTTTTCCCTCCTTGAGATTTCACAGAGCTTTTAGAACAAGTGAAGTCTTGAATATGCACCCTATTTAAATAAGAATGGACATGAATATACTCTTTGGCAGTAGCGGTGCTTCCAAAGACAAATGTTTTCTCCTATTACCATTTCTGTTGCCGAAAGCCGTGATCTGAGCTTTGCACTACGGCTGGGAGTCCGCTGAGCCCATTTCAGCTGGGCTGGCAGGGGTCACACTCCCCGAGGGAGGAGGTCAGCCCCATGGCCTGGGAGCAGGGGGCAGGGGAGCTGCAGGATGACCCCACACACCACGCATTGTGCTCAGAGGCTGAAAGTCAGCCGTGCTTATGCTGGATCACGCAGCGAACCAGCCCAACACGTCTGACAGACGGAGGTCACCTTCCATCACGGGGATCCTTTCGTACAGGCGAATCTTTTTTTCCTGCATGTTTCTATCATTTGAATAACAGCTGTGACAACAAGAGTGACTCACCAGAGACATTCGGGGTACTGAGGAACTCATTTGCAAAAAGCATTGAAAAAAGAGACATAATTGCAGGCACCTTGCCATTAACAGAAAACTAAACCACAAAATATGTGATGCTCCTCATAAATGAACGGTGAGTGGCAGTAGAAAGGTTATTGTGGAGAGAGAGACACTAGGTATTAATACACCATTTTGAAGTTTTTCACTCCACTTCTATTGCTATTGTGTGCTTCCACCGTGACCTTTGGTAATACTGAGGTTCCTGTTCTTTCCTTACCCGTCCTTATACTCAAGATATTGTTCCCTCAAAAGATAAGCATTGTTAGGAAAAAGCCATTAAACTTTATGAGATATCCAGCTGTGCTGTGGAGGAGCATCATAAAAAAAGCATTTGAGTCTATAAATAAAAGATATATATGAGAGAAGATTACCCTACTAGGTCTATATCTTACAGATATACCTTGATTTTGTTGTTTTTGTTGTATTTGAATTACTTAAAGTAATCATGAAGCTACCAGCCCTGTTTTTGGTATTATAAGAAATAAATTCACGGGTAGAGCTGTTTCCACTCTTTAGAATTATTTAGCATTTTTATTGTTCCACCAGGGAAGTTAATAGTATCTTTCAGAAATTATTTATATACCAGTAGTCCAGGAAAGTATCAAAAAAAGCTGTTCATTACTGTGTTCCTTTTACTGCTGATCTTTTCACAGAATGAATAGAAATAACCAGAAGAAGACAGATCCATACTACGTAGAAATTATCTAGTTATTTTGCCTACACAGAATTCCATTTTTAAAGATTCACTTACAAATTATAAGATACTGAAATAATTTTCAACAAATCATACTGTGTTCAGAAAGAGAGAAAGGTGATGTGTTGAACACCCAAGAACTGCACTGGTAGAGTAAACCAGTACTGCCCAGTCCTTCGCAGTACGCTGGATGCCCAAGAGCCAGATGTGCTAGTACAGCATCTTCATACACACTGGCCCAGTACTGGCAGCTTTTTGACCATCACTGCACATTATTTGTAGCACTACAAAGAAAAGTCTAGGAGGACTGAACAGACACTGAGCACATCCCTGAGAACCAGCAGATTAAACCTCAGCTATGGGAAAAAACGCTGGAAGCCTTATTGTTGAATTTAAGGGGGGCAGCACCATATTCTGTGCCAAAGCAGACACGCTGCATTCACCAAAGCTGCTCCTGCACACAGGGACACCCTGAAGCAGCGTTAGTTACCTGTGCATGAGTACGTTGCTATTTCTCATTCATGCAGCAATAAGCTCTATGCCTTCTTAGCATTCAACCTCCAAAGTGTACACAATTTTGGTGAAAAAAATAAATAGCCTACTCTTTGCATTTCTTCCCCTTTCCCACTATCCCTTAAAAAGCCAACACTTCTGTGGCCACAGAGTATGTGTTAGGTCAGAATTTCCAATGAGTAGACCTTTTTTAAGTTATATACAGCAGTATGAATTTGGGTTATATAAAGCAAGTCTGTAAATCTTTGTATCCTCAGTTTTAGGAGTGAGTCATCTACTAGGATTGTACAGTGTCTAGAATATTGTACTTTTCAAGTACAAAATAATATACAAATAATGCAGCATAATATTATGAATAATAAAATGAAGCACTAAAGTTAGAGCCATAATTGACATTTAGGTGAGTAATATAAAGATATAGGTTTACATTCCTCCCCTTTTCCAAAAAGCGCTCTGTGAACAGACATATACCCATACACTATTTCTATTAGATTTGTGTCACTGACAGTGACTACAAAGAAAAAAGAGGCAGCAAATTCACTTCATACTCTCAGCAGATATATCAAATGATACTATATGAAGCATGGATGATGTGTGGTGGTGAGAGGGAAATTAGTGTGCAATGTCTGCTTTTCCCCAAAGCCTTGACAGTCGCTCAAGTGGAAAAAAATTACTCTTTGCAACTACGACAGATCATCTATGTGAAAATAGTGGGTCTTGTACATAGAAATAGTCAGGAATTTGGGACATTAAATGGTCTTCATCAGGGAATTATTGATTCAAAAGATTTACTTGAAGAGACAAACATTTCATGAAGATATCTAGTTTAAAGTTTTGAATCTGAATCTCCATATCTGAACTGACTTTCATAAGGACAACCTATTTCAGGGGTGAATCCTGGGGTTTTTTTCCCCTTCTGGGGAGCAGCCTTACAATACTCTTCCTCTTTTTTCTTTTTTTTTTTTTTTTTCTCTGAAGATTTTAATAGGATGAGAAAATTGTTTCCTGCTCAGCTCTCATGGTGAGTGGCTGGCAAATGATAGCAGGACACAGAATGCAAACAGCTGGATTCAATCACTGCACTTAGTAGATCCACAAAATGTGATTGTGGATGCACCAGATAGTCTAAGCACCAGTAAAGAGAGTTCTTCGAGACTCCAGGACAGACATCTGGCATTAACAGAGTTCTGAAACTATCAGGGAACATGGCACATCACACACCCAATTGAAGAATGAATTAATCACACTGTAATTAACATAAATGTGTAATGGTGTGTGCTTTGCTGTCTTTAGAGATAAATATTCAGATACGAGAAAACACAGCAGATCCTTGAACTGTCCTACTGAGTTACTGGTACTTGAAACCAAAGACACTATCATACCTTTCTGAAAATACAAATCCATGTTTCTACAGTAAAGCTACTTTTAGGAGGAACATTGCCTAACACTTCTCACTAGCAGCACAATTCAGTGGATAATCATTACATGTAAAAAAAGCACATCTTCTAAAGAAAATGTACAGATTCAAACTCATAAGAAATGTATTCCTTCTCTTCAGTCATTTTGTCTTCTAAAATCCATTACTTTAGGTATAATGTATATGCATCCCACCACATTACTGAAGTTAATGGTTAGAATAAGTGTTTTCACATCGTTGTATAATAGAATAATATTTTCAAAGTGATGTTTTATTATTTTTTCCCCGATGTTGTTATCAGATGAAAGATTAAGAAGTGGATGAAACTTAGAAAATAAACATATAACAAATCTTTGCAATTGTCAGCTTTTCCAAGTCACACACACATAAATTGAAATTTTATAGACATGGGAAACGTTATGTTAGCTGAAGAGGTTTTGTAACCTTAGTGAAATAATGTGCTTTATATCATAAGTTAGGTTCCAACAAAAATATGTAATTTAAAATTGAAAAAAAAACAACTTTAAAAACTGTTTTGTCATGTAGGTTGGTAGCTTATTGCTAAGCAAGTAATTAGTCTAGATTACCTTCTAGACTTCCTTCCAACCTAAACTGTCCTGTGATTCTGTGAACTGACTTTTTTAAGGTTAAAGCCTCTGAAAATTAGTCAAATAGTAAGTTGACTACTAGGATTATTTGTAATAAAAAAAAAAGGAGAAGAAAAAGAATAAGGCAGAGTTTCAACAGCACCAAAATGTAACACAGCCCTACAGCACTCTTCAGTGCTGCAGCTCCCAGATAACTGGACAACTCACCCAAGCAGCAGGAGCCTGGTGTTCTGATGGTGAGAGCCACAGGATTATTACAATGGCCTCCTCACAGCCACCCCTTCTCCCACAGCAAAAGACCACCCAGTGATCCCAAGTTTGTAAAAAAACGTTATCGGAGCAGAGGTGGAAAACCATTTGTAGACTTGGGAATGTGTGATCAGGATATGTTACTGCAGGTTTGGATGAGCCAAACTGGCTTGCAGAACAGATTTCCTAAAGTAGGCAGGATTTTATGAGATTGGACTAGACACGTTTGTTTCCACTTAAAGGTGGAAAATTAATGTCTAAGAATAGCAGTTAATAAATTAATCTAACAATAGCCACAAAACCTTTCTGCTGAAAAAGAAAAGGCTGTATAATTATGAAATAATCATTCCCTGTTTGAATAAAACAAGTCTATATAAAGGCATATAATGAACACTGAAGCTAAAATGCAGTAGCTTTTTGTCTGCAAGCATTACAGAGAAAGCCCTCTGAAGAGGTGTTAACAGTAAACACCACTGAAATAACGAGAAAGTGATGTTTCAGTCAGGGAGGGTTCTTACAGCTTCTTTATGCAAGCTTATCTTCTCAAAATTTCTCTCCTACACTCAGTTAAAACGTAAGGTATGAAGAAAGACGAATTAAAAATTGTTAACAGAATCATTATCAGCCCTTGTTTGGTTCTTGTGTGTGTGTATAATAAAACAACAAGATACTATAGATCCACCAGGATTTGCATTCAACAAAAGTTGAATAAAACATAAACAGGACACAGAGAATCTACTGAGGCACTGTCCTGCACAATCACTAATCCCCGTCATGAGCCCTATACTTTGTATCTATACCTTACCCGAAACATATCTTGCTTTTCTATTGCCTCGTACTTTCTTTCTCTAGATAAAGAAGAATGAGGAAAAACAAGAAAAAAAGGGAGAGTTAGGAGGATATATTGAGGCATGCTGGAGACTCGGGGATACAGAACGATATCTCTGCCTTGCATCTAATGGATGAAAGGTCCAACTCTAATGAATTACGGAGGTCACTTCCCTACAAGCACATTCAGCATATTGTCCACATCTCATGTGAATCTACCATGTATTATTTAAGGGGAATTATTTTTATCACTTTTATCTGTGAATGATAACAAATTACATCTGATGTTTTGCATTTAGCTCCTTACTTTAAACGGCATTTTTGTGTGACTTTAGGGGACATTGCAGAAAATAATTAAACAATTTATTGCTCTCCAGAGAATGAGAGTAACTAAAGCTAAAAGTACATGAGTGTTACACTGCCCTATTTATGAATATTACAAGTCCTCCTACTCTATTAATTATTGGATTTTTTTTACTGGTAAGTTAATTACTTCATTTACCTGCCTAAAGTAGTAAGCACACGACAGAAGGAGATCTGATTATATTCTCAATACTAATGACTTAAAAATATGTTGGACTCATCTCTAAAAGTTCCAGTCAGAATACAATCACCATTTTGCTGAATCTTAAGATAGCAGATAGCAGAGTCCCTGCCCCATGCTATAATATCATGCACATGTATTACAGTTAAAGATATGATAAAGAACAAAGAAGAAATGAAAGAAAATATAATTTTTCTAAACAGATTAAGATGTCTTTATTAGTACAAAGTATCAATGACCACTCTCTATCCCCAACATACTAACCATCTTTCGCGTACTTCTTAGGATTTGGGAGAACAGTGATCCTGTACTTAGTATTTATAACACACATTTTCAAATACACAATTTAATGGCTGCATTACAGATTTTAAATATCTGGATCTCCACACCACTTACAAATTGAGCCAGGTCTTCAAATGTGTTCACATATGAGAGATTGCATTCCTTTAAAGTTTGCACTTCAAGGCAAGCTTTTGGCCCATGAATGTAAGTGACCCAACAGAAATGAAAGAAAAAGATATTTTACATGATAGCAGCCCAGAAAAGGACCATATCTCTGATCATGACATTCAAAATAAATACCTATCAATCTTGATTTGTGACCCTACCTACAGTATTCCATAGAGAAGCATATACAGTATCAGCAAACTATGTGTCAGAAGAACATTTCAACAGAATATTGCAGAACAGCAAAGCATCATTATTATTTCTCCAATTTTACAGCAAATTCCAGGTATTTATAGAGCATGGAACACCAGAAGAAGAGCATGGAAGACCTGAAAACAGTGCTGAAATGAGAACTAGGGGATATCTACATGTTTCTTAAACCCCTCCTGAATACTTAAATTTGCTTAACTGCAAAGGAAGACTCTCAGTTCCTTTTATTTCCTATTTACCTTTCCATAGATGAACTATACTTTGAGAGTAGACTCTAGAATTGCCTCTGGACAGTATTCATGCACTCAAGATATTTCATGTAATTTAGGACTTTCAGAACTTCAACAGTAAAACAGCTGTTAGTATCCAGAAAGATGACAGTATTGAAGCACTTTCCTGCTAGCATTTCACTGAGAGCTGGAAGACACACCATAACAGCTCGGGAAAAAAACCAAAAAAAAACAAAAAAACAACCAAAACTAAAAACAAAGAAAGGAACAAAGCACTTCAAAAAACTTTTGAAAACCCTTTAAAAAACACAAGAACAGAACAACTCAAAAAAAATGAAAGCCTCCTTGGCCTATTGAGCTCTCTTTCACAGATTTAATTGCTTACATGAACAATGACTCATTAAAAATCTAAATGGTAGCTGGTATCTGAAAGACCTCTTGTCATAGTCAGATACCTCCATACTGCTCAAAAATGCATATACGTATGACTTAAAACGAAACAGCTATTATGGGATCACAGAATCATTCAGGTTGGAAGACCTCCAAGATTATCGAGTCCAACTTTTGACCAATCACCATTTTGTCAGCTAAACATAGTACCAAGTTCCATGTCCAGTCATTTCTTGAACACCTTCAGGAATGGTGATTTCACCACCTCCCTTGGCAGTCCATTCCAATGCTTAAAAACCCTTTCAGCAAAGAAATTCCTCCTGATGTCCAACCTGAACCTTCCCTGGTGCATCTTGAGTTCATTTTCTCTTGTCCTGTCACTAGTCGCTTGTGAGAAGAGGCCGACCCTCACCTTGCTACAACCTCCTTTCAGGTAGTTGTAGGGAGTTATAAGGTCTACCTTGAGTCTGCTTTTCTCCAGGCTTAACAACCCCAGCTCCCTCAGCCACTCATTATGTGACTGACTCCCTAGACCAGGGGTCCTCAAACTGTGGCCCACGGGCCAGAAACAGCCCCCGAGGTTCCTCGGGCCAGTGAAACAGCCCCCTGTTTAAGAGGTTTGAGGGCCCCTGCCCTAGACCCTTCACCAGCTTCATTGCCCTTCTCTGTACACGCTATCAGACACATCCTGAACAGACAATGATGAAATATGACTTTAGTCATTGCTAAAAAACCCCAACCAAACTAACAAAAAAAGTGAAGACATTTAAAATACCGTCTTTTAACAAAGATTGTCCATTGGTGACATTATTCTGTAGCGTCATATGGCACTGTGCAAACCAACCCAAAATATGAAAAGAGAGGACAGAGAGAAGGAGCAATAATCAAGGATGCAAGCCAGGACCAAATTGGATTTTCTGAGAAGGAAAAAATTTGTGGTCAAGGCACATGATTTGTTGCCAGGAAATCTGATTTTATTCCCAGAACTGCCAGATTCCTTGCATCTCTCAAAAATGCCTCTCCAAAGCTGTAAATGATGGAACAAATTAGAAAAAAATAAAAGGGTGATGATGGGAAAAGAAGGCCAACCAAAAGAAAATGACTGGCTATGTCAATCTAAATTCTTTGGTACTCCAACTACCATTGTGGATACTTGGTTAAAGTAGTTAGTTCCCTGTAAGTTATGGCTTTCTGCATTATTGTCGTCTAATCCATGGCATCTGAACTTGATGGCTTTGTGCCACAAGCCCCTACACATCTAACAGGTACCCCAAAACCATAGACATAGGAGTGTGCAAATATGCAGACACAAGGAAAAAAGTGAACAGGTGCAGTAGGTACTTGAAATTGTAAGTAAAATTGTTCTTTTCTCATCATCAAGGATGATTTGACTAAGGGATGATGATTTACACTAAGGATATAATCTGATTTTACACACCAGTGCAGCAAATCAGGCATAGCAATGATTCCAAACTATCTGCTATAACCCAGGTTAAGACTAACTTCTGTGGGAAGGGCTGCTCTCCAATTTTAACCAGGAATCCTGTTTCAGCACTGGTTTTTCCAAACTAATTTTTTTGTCAAACTGATAATATTTTAGCATGATATAGTTTCACCAGTAGGCATTTACCACCAAAAATACTTGTCTTTGGAAATGTCCCAGATGCCAACAGGTATGAAATGAAAGCTGAACTCCTGGAGACTCAAGACTATTCACAAATGAAATTTTTTAAAATGTTTAAGTACTAAATGGGTTAGCAAGTGTTTGTATGAACTTGCATCTTGTGGAGAAAATAAAAAATTTTTAGTGCCAAAAGTGATGTCAAGCCCCCAGTGTGAAAGTAAATCTTCTAAAGCTTTTACTCATCTGCTAGATGACCCCGTATTCACTTAATCTTAGAAATCTTTCTAATTTTGAAAGCAGTGCTGGAAGTTATTAACTATAATTTCTTGAAACTTTAAAAACTAAATTCTGTTAAAATTCTAATGGAATCATTTGGAGTTATGTTATGTAGTCTCTTCCTTTGATCTACTGAATTTCCTCTCTTTCTGTTTTTTGGCTGAGCTGAGAGTGTTGTTAGGAAGATATACTCAGTTCAGTGTTTCCACCATGCACCAGTAAAAGTTGCCAAAGAGAGAAACACAAAGAAAGAAAATGCTGCTCCTCTCCAGCTCTCCAGCTGTCAGGACAATAGGATTACAGGGGTAAGTACTGTATCTTATTCAAGAACCAAAGTCGCTTTTGTAATCACTTCAGAAAAAAAATCTGCAAAGGAATGTATTCAACAGCATTTATGAACTTGGGTTTTGGGAAAATTAATTAATAATTATTTTCCATTTTAGATATCAAACAATTGCAGTGAACGTGGTAGTCTTGCCTGTACTAAAAATGAAATATGCACAAGTGATCCTTGATTTTTAGGATTCAATTTCAATGAGCTGTTCAGCTTTGTTGTAAGGCCAGCACACAGATACAAGCAAACACCACCTCTTTGAAGATCAACAGGAAGGGTCTGTGCTATTGGAGTTTATTAGACTTTGAAAGTTAAATAGAATGAACAACTTCTTTTCTGTTTTTTTAAGAGATGCCCACTGGGCAAGATTCCTTTGGCCAAGAGAAAACAATTAAAAGTAAAAATTATGGAAAAGTGATCAGTTTTCCTCAAAAAAGGGCACAAATATCTGAAGATATAGCACTACCCTTAATGAGAAGAAAAATTACTGTTATGCCAAAATTTCCAGTGCTGTCTTCTGTCACATGGACTGTTCTTGTTCAGAGTGTGTACTACTCTGAAATGATTAAAGTAAGAAAGACAACAATTCCATAAAACTCAGAGAAAGAGTTAGGAGAAAAGAAAGGAAAATATTCTCCTGAATAACTACTGATTAAAAGATATGTGTCACTGAACCAGCCATAAGCAACCAGAGTACCATGTCAGTTGAAGCTTATGTTTCTTATGCTTCAAAGCACTGAGCTTACTAGAACATGAAATAGGTGAGTTATCCATCAGATCATCATTTCACTTTAAACCAAGTGAAGCAGAATATATGTCTGGCACCAATGATCTTGATTTATGAGAGTTGTAGTGTTTGTGTACATTGTATCTGAAAACTGGAAGCCATGTGACCATTTGCACTAAACAAGGTATTCCTCAAATTTTACTTTTGCTTCAAAAACAGTGAGGAAAAATAACACATCTCTGCCACTGTATGCACTTCTCAAACATATTCAATAACAATTTCTGCTGATCTCTTCTGCTTATTAGTAGCAGGCTGATAACCAATACTTGTGAATTCAAGTATTCAATACTCTTATATTATTGTGACCAAGAACTTTGCTCTCAGCTATTAGCAATATGTTGGATGCCTGTACTTCTGAAAACCTTTTCCAGCCTGAATACTTACTTCCTTTTCGGAATGAAACCAACTGCAACTCCCTGAGCTAGTAAAAGATCTATGGCCACTTAATGCTCACCATTTCAAAGGTTTAAACCTAGTTTAAAGAGCAGCTCTTACTCTGTACACCCTAGATAATTCTCCAGAAATGTTTTCTTTATACTGTCAGTGAATAAATGCTTTTTAAGAATATTTGAACAAAATATTCACAAAAAAGCACACATAAAGAACGGCAGCAGTTACATTTTAGCAACATTTCTGAGGTCGTTAAGGTTGACCGCAGAAAGATGGACTTCACCTCTTGCAAATCTACAGAAACCACGCAGGGCTGAGAAGTTTAAAGCTGACAATGTATAGAAGCAGTTTGTGTGGTGTGCAATGTCATCTTATATTTTACTAGCTAGTCCCTATATCAGTGCAAAAGCTAATGTAGCTGCTTAAATGTATTTTCTTTCTATATACTGTTTACTATCTTATAAAATAATGTAAACATTTTTCACTGTTTGAGGTGCCAGATGCTTTCCCATCTGTAATCACAGAGCAATGCAACACTTGATCTCTCAGTGCACCAACTGTGCCAAACAGAAGCATCGTGGTTTTCAACCACTGCTACAAATCATTTAGATAGAAATTTTTGGTGCTTCATAATGCACATGAAAAGACAAATCAGTGTGTTCAATATTATCCTCAATTCTTTCCTGACAGGAAGCATTGCCCACATATTCTTGGCAGAATTTTGGATGTGAACTTCATAGCAGGGCCCAGCTGTCTCACAGTGACAGGAACAAGAGTTTTATCATTCATTTTTGTGGGATCAAAAATAAGACTAAGATTTGAGCAAAAGCAGACAGGGTTTTAAGACATCCTATCTGTCAGTTTTTGATGTCTGGATTAGGATGGTCTTAGCTGAAATTCTCATGACTTGAGGGACATCTGTCAACTGCATGTTTCTTGTTTAGTATTGATTTCTATTTCAAAGCACACAGCAAACTGTCACAGATGTCAAAAATTTTTAGAATTTCATGCTCTCATGCTCAGCTGAACTCTTTCTTGTGAAAAATCCTTGATAGGTTAATTAATATTTTTGGGTTTGCTGTGCAGGAAATACAGACATAAAATGGAAAGATTTTTTTAAACATTTGTGTCTGTCCTGTGGCTTTACATGTTATTTACTATTTTTCTGAGCCAATAACTTTGTTTCCAAACTGTAAACTAATCACCAATTATTAATTAATAATTAATTTTGTCAAATAATTTTATCTTGTAATTACTTTGCTTTTTTTTTCTTCTGCCATTGTTTAAAAACTGTACATCTATCATCTATCTGCTTGAGTTAAACTTGAATGCTATTCCAAATGGACGGGATACACTTTCAGTCTTGAAGCCTGCTCTCATAATGAAGCAATGAGAAATCTTAACAGAAACTTCAGCGGCAGCTGGAAGGAGCCTGTGATATGCATACTAATGGCTTTCTTTAAGTAGTGCCAAGGACAATTAATTATATGTATCAGATTTGCTTATTTTAGCTTATTCATAACATCACATTATTTTGAAAGTGTATACACAATAAAATGTAGTAGGAAACCAGGGAAATTATAGTTCAGTAGCAAAGGTATGTGTATGGGATCAGTTCCTCCCTCTACCACAGACTGTCAGTGTGGCATTAGGCAACTTGCTTTAGTCCAGAGCCACAGGCTATACCTTGAGTCAATACAAGAGGGAGCAGGAATAATTTCAGTGGAGATATGGCAATGAAAGCACCTGAGGATCCATGTAACATATACCTTACATATGAATATTATTACAGTCTTCACATGTTCTTCTGTGTATTAAAAAGAGGCAAACCCCCTCAAGATAAACATACATGCAGAAAATAAAAAAACAGAACTATATCGTCGGCAACACATTCTGCTGTAATAATCTCAAGCATCCACTGGAATGATGGGAAACTATTAATATGAATCTGTCAGAAATAATTTTATATGCCATTAATCTTTGCATATTAACATATACTTAGTAGTTGGACGCTAATACTGTCAGCTATACTAACTGCTAGCAGGAAGTACAGCCAGAAACTGAAATAAAAGAGAAAAACCAGACAAATGTACTGAAGGAGAGAGAGATGTGGTACAACAGTCACTGTTATTGGCACCAGCTGTGAAATACCAGCCCTTTAGTAGTGGGGGGAAAATAAGAGCATCAAGAATAGCAAATGTAAATCAGCCTGGTTGAACATTGCATTATTCCGTATGAAAAAAAAGGTGCAGACCTTTGCCACTGGGCAAGGATAGACCTTTAGGTCTAATTTTTCAGTTACTTTGCTCTTCCAAGAGGAAAGCAAGATGGGAAGAATGAGAAAACCTATGAACAGTTATGCATAAGTGCAGCTGATCCTCCATAAAAGCATGTGAAAAATGTAGCAAAATTCCAGCAATTCTTTTACAATCTCCCAGAAAGTAAAGAGGGTGAACTGTATGATATTCAGATTTAAGGAAAAGAAGGGAAAGCAGAATTAATTTCTGTTACCCTATAGTTGATACACAGTATAAGCAATTTTCTTTAAGTGGAATTTACAGTATCATAAGCCTTTCCCTGTGAGTCCAGTGCTTCAGTCCACTAAAACATCACTGCAGTTTAGCTCTATTGGTGTTTTCAGATGAGGAGCCAACCACTGAAGCACTTGCTGAGTTGAGATTTTCTCAAAGTAAAGAATTTCAAATTGAAAGATGTTTCAGGTTCAAAAAAAGTGATAAGCACCTAATTTGCCTACTCAGAAGTACTTTTGAAAAAACACAAACAGGGATTCCCCACAGAACCAGTCTGTAATTTTGTAGATGTCCTGAGGATATCTGGGGCCTCTGGCCCTCTAAGCACTGCACTGATAATCCCAAACCTATACTTATCTCTCCTGTTATCATTCGCAAAGTTGGATTTATGAGATTTTATGCTGGTCTGAGTAATTTTTTAAAATACATTTCTATAGTCCTGTTACACTATTCTAGCTCAAAATTTTCACTCTCAAATGCATTTTTTTTCCTATGAGAGTTGAATATTAAAACCTGAAGATTTTTACATATTTGATGAGCAGAAGAAGCTGAAATCCATCCTGCTTTATTACACTTTTTAATCAAGGTAGAGACCAAAGCCTGTAATGTTTATAAACCATTTTATTTAAAATTACTTTATGCAGACTATAGTTTTTCAACTAGAAATACGCATATATGTATCAGTTAAATATATATATATATATTGATTTTGGAGGGTGTTTTTACACATTGATAAGCCTCATTAGCTTTCTGCTTTCTCTAACTCTGGCCACAGTTCTCCAACCATCTGCAATTTTTTCCTTTCAATGACTTGTCAGTGCCTGCCCACTTGTTCAAAAATCAGCAGAACAGGATCCTAGGTCAACAACTAACAATGGCAACTTCTGTTTTCTACAATTCCTGAACCTATCTTGCATTCCTAAAATACAATGGGGATTTTAGATACTCAAATCTTCTTACTTGCCAAAGGAGAATAAAATCAACATGCTGTCTGCATGTTTTTCCTCTCTGTTTGAACTTAGGGATTCAATCACTTTCAGGAAATTCTCCAAAGTGATGAGAGTAAAAAAAAGGGGGTTTTGATTCTCTTATTTCTCCCTTCAGATTACTTTAATGGAACAGTCATTATCCGCATTAATATATTAATTTTCAGGTTAAGAGCAAGCAGGGTTTTCTTGGAAGAGCATTATGTTTTGTCAGCAATTAAAAAGCTACTGACTGTAGATGATTTATCAGGGCTTTCGTTTTTGTCCCTCCACACAGGCAGGCACACATTAGCCCCTGTCCTGCTGTGTCTCCCTGCTGCGACACCAGGCAGGGAAGGGATCCCCCTGCCAGAGCCTGCTGGGAGTTGCAAAGGCAGAACGGGCAGCAGCCTGTTGGCTGGGGCAAGTGGCATGTGTCCCTCTCCTCTGCCCAGTGCATTCCTCTTACAAATTCCATAGAAATGCATCCCCTTAGAGGTCTGCCTCGTTGAAGGAGGACATCAGATTCTGAAGTTACCACAGGGAAAATGGCAAAGAGCGTGATCAGCCGCACAATACTATAAAGATGGAACCAGGCTGAAAACATCTTCTGATCATCCCCAGAATTGAAGGGTAGAAAGAGAAAAACAATGGATGGCCCAGACCTTGCCCTGACTTTGGTGAGTAAAAAGCCATGAGTCTTCATTTTCCTGGATAACGGGAAGACAAAGGAATGCAACATGGATCAAATGAGTTAGGAGCAAATACCAACAAAGGCTATGGCTCCCTAGTACTTTACAGCCTGCTCAGGAACTTCAGCTACTGCAGTGGTATCAATACAACTTTCTGTAAGATTCCTCTTCCCATCCTTCTGCTTTTTTCCAGATAATGAAAAAAATGGAAGAAGTTGTCCAATACAAAAGGAGAACACAGGCACTGTAACAGAGCAAGTAGGTACTGCACATTATACTTCAGTTCCTGAGCATCTCTAATTTAATTTCGGTGTTAAATGTGATGCATTCAGTAGGAATCTTCTTCCTTTGTCATCAGTCACGGTGACATTTTCAAAGACGGAGAAGATAAACATTGCAAAATGCTATCAGGGAAATGTAGAGGATATATATTAACTTTGATGTAAGCCTTTTATGGCACACATAAAAATAAATGATCTAAAAAGTTAATACCAATCACCAAGCACATATATGTGAAATCACAAGAGCCATCAGTGAGTTATAGATCAGCATCTGCGTAACAAGATCCACACACTGCAGCTTTAGATAAATTCTATTCACATTATCTAGCTATGCTTCCCTGCACACATCCATGCAAAGCATCATTTCATTATCAAGACTGTTTCTTCCCAGTGAAATGTAAATCTTGCAATGGGGGCCTGCTGAGATGCAGGACTGAGTGCAATGTGACTCCACCATGCTAATTAACAAACAGACAGGCTCAATCTCAAAGTAAATGTCAATCCATGTGATTAGAGAAATTGTTGCACTGGCATTTTCTTTGCTGCCTGAAGAAAGAAACTTCAGAGTCACTCTTTAAAAGCCAAACTACAGCACACTCTCTAGTCCTAGGCTACTATTTGAGTTTGTCCCCCTTCTTAGTTGCTCGATCATTACCCTGATTTGTTAATTTTCTCCTTTTTAAAAGAAAAATTTTACAGGATAACATTATAGTATGTGTATACTTTTATGGGCATAATAGGTGCCATTATCAAGATGTATAATTTAATGCAACTTTTGTTGAAAATAATAAAATTAAGCATAAGAAAAATAAGACATTAAAACATAAGAGACTAGAAAGCAAGCAATCACAGAAGTAAAAAAAGCAGGCTTGGGGAGGAAAATAGAATAAGCTAGAGCTCTCTCTAGCTTGTGTCAGGGAAAAGACATGGTCTAGCAGACAAAAAAATAAATCACTATTATTATCTATCCCAGGAGTGATTTAGGAGGATAATTTTCTTGCAATTGAAAGAATGGAAGCACATAGTTTTGAAGTTATCAGCTTGCTCTTTTTTCCCCCTACTGTCTGAAAGCATTTCCCACAAAAATTTTGTTACTGAACCTTTCAAACAAAACAGCTGCAACCTCAGATATTTGCTCTTTCTTTTCCCAAGACAGAGAGAAGTAAGGCCTGTAGGTAGGTATGTCAGGTCTCACTACCTCAAATTCCCATCCGAGGTGCTTTCCACATCAGTTCCATCATTACATTTATGTCAGGATTCCCATTTCCATGAAGTTCCTACAGGCAAAGTCAGGCTCAGGAGCCATCATTAACATTGGTGCAAATCACTTCTGATAAACAGAAACGTGGCATTCGAGTTTGTGTGTAGCTCCTAGACAGACACCAATTCTCTTCCCCACATATATAAAGATTTCCAGTGGAAAGCAAGCCAGGCATGCAGGCATGGAGGGAGTTGCTGTGCACTCCCCAGGCCCACATCACCAGCACAATTCAGACCTGAAAGTACAGCACTGGGATCTGATCATTACTGTGACAGAAAGGGGATACAGTGGCATAGAACTTCTTCAAATGCTTTTGTCTAATCAGAAATGGATAAACATTGTATGGGATGTGTCTTTGACTCAGTGCCTTGCAGAAAGACACTTTAAGATTGACCAATAGAGGTATTTATTCCAAGTATAGTACCAAACTGAATCTGTTCCTCCTGAAGGTTTGCTCCACTGCTGTTTTAAAGCCAAACTGTTCTTCTTGTATAGTTTGTAAGTTTTATACCAAAATAGGAAACTGAAACAGGATCTGACCATTTCTACTGATCAGATACTGGATTTTAAGGCTTCAGACTAGTCTAGCTTTTGTATTCTTTGTTAATTGGTGAATAAAAGTAGAAAGAAATGCCTGTGCAAGCTTCTCTTCAAAACTCCTGTACTGTATTTCTTCTTCCATGTTAAAATTTGCTCCCACTAAAACCCAACATAATACCACCCTCGTATCTTTCTTTACTGGTGTTATGATTTGACCCCAGACAGCAACCAAGCTTCCCACAGATACTCGCTCATTCCCCCACCAGCAGGATCAAGGAGAGAATTGGAAGGGTAAAAGATGGAAAACTCATGGGTTGAGACACAGACAGTTTAATACGGAAAGAAAAAGCCCCCCACGCAAAGAAAAGCAAAGAATTAATTCACTGCTTCCCGTGGGCAGGCGGGTGTTCAGCCATCTCCAGGACAGCAGGGCCCCATCACATGTAATGGTGACTTGGGAAGGCAAACGCCATCACTCCAAACATCCCCCTCTTCCTTCTTCTTCACCTGGCTTTATATACTGAGCATGATGTCATGTGGTATGGAATATCCCTTTGGTCAGTTTAGGTCATCTCTCCCTGCTGTGTCTCCTCCCAGCTTCCCATGCACCCACAAATTCCTCAGCAGCATGGCAGCACAAAAAGCAAACAAGGCCTGGTCTCTCTGTAAGGACTGCTCAGCAATAACAAAAACATCTCTATATTATCAACCTTGTGTTCAACACAAGACCAAAACACAGCCCATACCAGCCACTGTGAAGAAGGTTAAATCTACCCCAGCCACAACCAGCACAACTCTTTATGAATTTCAGTCTTTCTCAGTGATGAAACATTTATTCACTTGCATGATTCCTTAAAATGTGCTTCACCTCACAGACTTTTCATGTATGGCCTTTGAATCCCTCTCCTAAAAGTCTCACATTTGGGGTTACATTCAATGGATAAGGATCTATATATTCTCAACTTTTTCCCCCTAGGAAGGGAAAGAGCTCAACAGACTGGCTTTTATTTCATATTCAATAATAAAATTGGTTACACATACAGAAAAAAATGTTGGTCAAAACATGCTAGATAAAGTAGTAGCAGCTCTAATAAGAGAAGCAATGTTTCACTCCAAATCTACTTGACAAATAGCTACTAGAGAGAGAAACTTTCTAAATGTGACGATGTGCACTGTACAGTGTCAGGATAGTTTCTATCTTGGTTCTTGCTTGGTTTCAGCTACGCAGAAATAAGTTTTTTCCTGAAGTAAACATACTCCCTTCCCCCCTCTAGTCCCAAAATATGAAGATAATATCCAGCTTTTGGACAAAAGAAATAAGCACTTTCCTTCTCTTCTAATTAATGGGTATCCCCATGTCTTGAAGACTTCTCTTGTCAAAACATGTGTAACTTGTAGCAGTTTACTATTAGTAATGATGTTAACAATGACCTGTCAAATTAACTAAAAACAAGTGAATTAAGATTGCTTGTGAAACAGACAGAAAGCCTGATGGGAATGTCAAAACTAACAGAATAGTTTCAACTCTGGTGGTCTGCTAGGATTATATATGACAGACTTTGAAAGGTCAGAAACAGTTAATCAGCTTAACATAGAAGAATTGACCAGAATTGTCACTTCAGAAAGATTTCTAAACATTATACATGCCTTGATTTAAAGAAAAAGAAAAAAAAAAAAAAAAAGAAAAAGTCCTTATCATGAAAAAATCTCCAGTGCATTTTAACATATTCTGTTATAATCATATTTTCTCACAGCAGACCTATCTAAACATAAAAATACATCTTAAGTTTAGAAGGACCATTTTTCATTACACCAATTCACCACCACACTCTTATGTTCTTTAACTGAATGAATAGAAGATTTTGGTTAATAAAATATTTCTTGATCTCAGGGTTTTCTTTAGCATTTAAAGGGTTTTCCAGTATACATTGTCATTGAAAGGCAAGCAAAATCTCCAATAAGAAAAAAATCCAATAGGAGCTTTGGGAGCATACACACAAAGATCTGCATTTAAATCTCTGTTTTGAAAGCCCCTAATCTCCTGCCTAGAAGGAATGTTCTTCTTTGTCCATCCTTGTTTCAAATACAGATATGTAACAGGAAAAAAAAAAACACGCAAATCAACAAACCACCACCCCCAACATATATAAATTAAAATCTACATCAGTGAAAAAGGTTATACATTTTTTACATAAATGTAATACTGCCAAATCTTCAGATTTTAATTGGGTGTTTTCTTAAAGCTATATTTCATATTAAAATATATGGACGTGCCACTACCAACAATACCACAAGATAGCAGAATTTTAATAATATGCTTATTAATAAATTATGAAATACAAATTTATCTCCATTTTCAATACATACAATAGATTTAGAAGGACATAATTCACATTATATGGACTTCATATAAGCACTCCAAAACATTCCAGTTTTCACTGTCTTGGAAATAGAAAAGTGGGCTAAGGTTTATGTGTAAAGATCTGACTCTGGGTCACAAAAGGAGAATTCAAAAGAAAGAGACAGATTTAGTTGCTAAGAGACCACAGCTACTGAACACATGCTGTTATCTAATGGCATGCAATGAAGGCTTTCCAGTGAGAGAATGTGTAATGTATCTCTATGTACCAATAACACCTGTCATTTACTGAGGGTGAAATACCATAATAATAGTGGAGGAGGCCCCTCATTGTAAGCCAAAGTGTACAAATGTCTAAATTAAAAAAATAACTCACACCAAAACCAACACATGAAAAGTCCTGAAGACTAAAACCTTTTGAATTTATTATTTCTTCATGTGCTTTTAAATTACTAAGTGATGAGTTTGATTACATGTCACATCTCTGTTACTAATCTGCTAACAGGAATCCTTATCTTATGATTACCAATATAAACTTCCATGACACTGAAGTATGCAGAAGAAGGAATCAGTACCAGCCTGATAATTACAGAACTACAAGCATTGTATGTAATGTTCAGATGATAGAATACCACCCCTTGTCTACAACAAACTTTTAACTGGCAGAGTCCTTTTTAGAAAAAGCCAGCTTTGGACTTCACCCTGAATGCAAGGCAACACTTAGTGCTGGAAGCATCAAAAAAGTAAGCTATTTCAACATTTGCCAGATTCAGATTACAAAACCCAATAACCAGTAAAAAAAAAAATAAATTTCCATTTAGAACTTTATTTTCCATATTTATACTAGTCACTGACTTAAAAGTTTCACCAAAATGCTGCAGACATCTCAAAAATATTATATGGAGACTGGGTGGCACTGCTCCTACAGCTCTTTTGCTCTGAAATACTTCGGATATGGTTGTTTTTTTCCTTAAGCGAAGTATTCATTCCCTTTCCCTCATCACTTTCTTCTTCTTACTCTTCAAAATTTTAATCTGTCTGAACATGCAGAAGAGTAGGCAGTCCAGGAGCTGTGAGCAATAACCAGTCATCCTCAATAAGTTATTCCTGCTCAAGCATTAGCATCTATAACTAGACTTGGCATCCTCTCAATGTCTCTATCCACTGGCTATAAAAGGCCAGTACATGACTAGCTGAAAACAGATACCAAAGATGTACATGTCTATAATTAAATAAAATTAATTGCACACAAACTGTCAAAATGACAGAAAAGTTGAGGTTGAAAAGGACCTTTAAAGGCCATCTAGTCCAGCCCCCCTGCAATGAGCAGGGAAATCTTCAACTAGATCAGGTTTCTCAGAGGCCTATCCAGCCTGACCTTGAATATTTCCGGGAACAGGACATCCACCACCTCTCTGGGAAACCTGTTCCAGAACCTCACCATCCTCATTGTAAAAGTCTTCTTCCCTATATCTACTCTGAATCTACTGTCTTTTAGTTTAAATCCTTTACCCCTTGTCCTGTCAAATCTGAATCTGGATTAGGTAACATATGGGGTTACCAAGATCCAGGGCACAGATGTACACTGTTACTTACATTTATTCATTAAATTTATGCAACTTAACCTAGGTAGGTTGCTTACAGAAAAGAAACTAAACCAGGTTACTTACACTCTTTTCTCTTACAAGATCACATTAAAAAGAAAACTTTAAAGCTGTCTTGCACAATGCCTATGCAGAGTCTTTTCCCAGCACTGCTCTACCCTATGCTAGTGTCTTTTTCCAGAATAGAGTGTCCAGAAAGAGAGTGAAGCTCTTGTTCCTAGACATTAGCTAATGTGAATACTGGTGCTCCCATGAAGCTGTGAATCTGCTGTATGTTATTCAGCCACAGAGCTACAAAGAATATTTGCTTCTTAGCAAAATTGTTGAACTAATAAAGTGTACGTGTTCCTTTGCAGCTATTGTGGTCACTAACATATCCAGCTGTCATGAATATGCACTCTATTCTCATGTCAAAATTCTCAAAGAAACAAAACATTGTGATATTCTTCTCTTAATGTGTGTGTTTAATTACTGGTAAAAAGGAATGGGAATTATAGATGTGAACTAAAGAAAAATTCTGCATATTCACCCAAATTAGATGAGATTATACGCCCCCATGCATTCCTGAAAACATTAAATTAATTGTAAAGTTTCCTTCTAATATTCAAAACCAGAGAAAGAAGAATTTTCAACCTGTTTAATTCTAGTACCTTTTTTATTCACTCGAAGTATAACTAAATCTTCGGAAAACAAATAACCTTTATTATAAAACGAATGGCTATAATTTGGATCAGTGTCCACAATCAAGATAGAAAAAAGGTGCAGAAAGGCAGAAACCTTCTGCATTCAAACACCAAACTCATAATGAAAAAAGCAATGAACCATGTATTTAATTTTCAAGAATACTCAATCAGAACATTAAAATGCATTATGATTATAAGATGCTGCTAAAACCCCACATCTGCCATATATCCATAAAGTCTTTAAGTGATTTAATAAGTCAATAGAATTTCCAGATTAAATGTACAAATACTTACATATAATCAACAAAATCAGCACACAGATGTGTATGTATGGGTTTGTGCATTTTAAACAGAACAGTTTTTACCTATGAATAAATTCATTATGAATGATAGTCCTCCAAAAGCTATCTTTGTAGGAGCAATAATCATAGTTCTGAGTCCACAGTAGTCATTCTAAAACCTCCATTTGTTTTTATAATGTCCATCTCTCTTCAAAAGGTACTAAATATAAATACATTTATCTAAGAATATACTTATACAGAGTTATAAATGTAAGTCCAGTGTAAGTACAGGTACTGAATTAAGACCCTGTGTCCTGAGCTTCCATTTCTGTCACCAATCAGTTACGAGTTCTGAAAAGGGCAGATCATTGCATGCACTGAATAAGCTCTATAAATTACATTGCACTATTGTGAGGAACCATCCCCAGGTCATCTGTCTTCTGGTAATGTTTTTCATAGTGCTAAAGGGATATGCTATAGAAAGCATCTGTTATTTTGTGTTTCAGTAATCATTTAATTACGAGAAAACTACATGTTTGTTCCAACAGAAGTAAACGCCTGACACAAGGCTTGGGGTTCATTTGGGGTTTTTGAGTTAAGGAGAGCAGCATGATTTTCTTAACCTTACTGTAGCCATTGAGACTATAAAGGAAAACAACTACTTAAATAATGTAGACCAAGCAAAACACACCTTTGAGAATTAAACATGCTGCGCACAACCACATTGCATACATAACATGCATTCTTTGTAATAAAGATCTATATTTTGAAAAACCTTTCCTGAGCAGGTTGCAAGTCCTTGTAAGTGTTGCACAAATTGAAGCCACTTTGACCTCTCTGTTATGAATTGCATGGGGAAGGTTATCCAAGGAGGCCGAGGGCCAACACCTGTTCCAATGAAAAAGTTGCTCACAGTTTCTGGCTCTGTAAACTTAGTTTCATAGAGAATCTTTGATTTGTGGTCTTGAATTTTTCATTTTCCACAATTCGACTTTAAAGAATACTTCTAATGCAATAATCTGAAAAAACTACTAGAATCTGCACAAGATGCTATTGAGCTACAGGCTTCCTACTAAAAGGTTAGACTTGTATTCTCATGCCATAGAATGAAAGCATTTTTCTGATTTTCTTTTGATTTATATAATATCTCTTCATAACAAATGAAAAAGATTTATTGACACTGTATCACTAATAGAACTTTATGTCCTGGAATTCTTACACCAGGTGCTAAACAGCTTGAAAACTGAAACAAATAAAATCTGTTTTCAATCTGTTGTCATTTACTCTGTCCTTTTGCCTAGGATATATAGTACAGAACACCATGTATGGTTCCTTCTGACCTCTAAAATCCAGAGAGTTGTTTTCTACCAATGTATCTGATCTCAGTAACTAGTCCAAACCAAAAAAAAACAAATCAAATCAGAACAAAAAAACCCCCACAAACAAAAACAGTCAAACAAAACCCCACAACCAAACCAAATACAACAACAACAACAAAAAAACCCCCTCTCACTTCAGTATCACGGCATTTTTGAAAGACTAATTATAAAAATAGGCAATTAATTAACTTTATACTTTGTTTTGGTCATCCTATTTGCACAAGCAGACCCATAGTTATAGCGTTCTCCTTGCTTCCAAGAGGAGAGGACACAGAAGTCCAGTAAATCCCACTGACAAAAAGAAAAATACTGGGAGGCCCTGAAGCATTGCTCAGCCACACCTATGAAAGCCTCTCCATGGAGTTCACAGCATTTCCTCCACAGCTCTTGGGGTGCTTCCCAGAGGAAGGCATTTCCATCAGCCCTCATAGTTTGTAAGTGTGAAAACAGAGACAGAGAGAGGAGACCCCTCTTGGTCCAGGCCCCTCAGAGCCTCAGGTAGGCATATTCTACAAAGATCACAAGTGGTACAAAACATTTCCAGTTGCGGATGATCCTCACACATGTGCAGGACCAATGAGCAGCACATGTGCAGCAGCTCAAACCACAGTGCAGAGGAGGCACAGGCTGCTCATTTTACACGTGACTCATCATTCAAGTAAAACAAAGTTAATAAATATGACCAGTACTGAAAAATTGGCAAGAAAACGTTAATGCTTTGAACCCTGTGTTCTCACGGGGGTCTAAAAGCTACAACATCTGAGAGTAAGTATCAGGCAGGACAGAGAACTGAGAAATTTCCTGCTCTTGCTGATGCCCATTTCTTTGAGAATCCAGAGCAAACTCAGATGTTGCTTACTCTTAAATTTTGGGTTCCTAATCTTGAAGTTCAATATTGTAACTGAAAGTAATAGGAATTCCTTCCTGAATTAGAAGGATTACCTGAGAATACACTCTAAGCAAAGCTAATAACAGGAACAGAGCGTGAAAGTTTTAAGCACTAACATAAGAAAGACAAACAGTAAGATAACAGAAAGCAACAGCATTTAACCAGTCTCAGTGAAAAAAAGTACTAATCTGTAATGAACAAGTATCAGGGAGAAAAGGCAGGGACATGCAGTAGTCATAACAATTACATTTAGAGTCTCTCTGTCACTAGCTGTCACAAAGACCAAAGAGGAATAGAGCAGATTTATTGCTAGGCTCTTGTGTAGGCTAATCACTAATTCCAGGTGATAGTTTGAAATGTTTTGGATGGTTGATTTTGTCCTTTAACCAGACACAAAGTCGTCAGCCACTACAGAGAATACAAGCACTTAATGGCAGATACAATATTTCCGATCAATTACCAGGCAGCAAGAGCACCTGGCTCAGCTGCTCATCACTTCAGTTATTCACCAGCAGATGGGACTTAGAGCATATTAAGATTTCAGCTAGTCATCAACTTTATGTATGATGCATTGAAAACTTCATCAGGAAAACCCAACAAAATAACTAAAAACATTCAAGAAAGCTCACAATAAAAATTTTTGACAAATACATTCCTATTCTGAGTGTCAGGTAGAATCTGATGTCATGCAGAACAAAAACTGATGGAGAGACCAACATGGGCCTAATCAAAAGCTCAAATTCATGCAGTGAAGAGCTATTGAATCAGTTTGTCATTCCCTTAGACACCCATGAAATTTACTGATATTCAAAACTTAAATTAAAAACCATCCTAGTCTGACAAGCAACAGCACAGGCCCCCTAACCCTTGTAGCCTCCATGCTCAAGACCCAGCTAAGGACGAGCAAGACCTTGGCTCATTGCCTTTTCATTTCCACAACACCCTTAGGCTTCTTGAGAGTTTGCCAAAGGCAACAACAATCGTGCAAAATGTTCATAACTACATATTGCATGAGACACCAAGCAGGAATCAGTTTATTAGTGTTGTCAATCTACTTGGATAGGAACTGGGAAGTTTACAATGAAAGGCTTTATTTCTTGACATGCTATGTGGCACCTAATTGTCAAGGTTGTTTTTGCTCTCAGTATCTTACAGTTTGATGTTGAATACAATCAAGTTCACAGGTTCCATATAAGCCATGTGCACACAATCCCATACTCCCAACTATGCCTAAGTGATGGTTTAGTTTGACATTACTGCCAATTAAAACACAAATAGAAGAGGCCCAGGAAGGAGAACACACTGCACTAACGTAGGATACATATTATTCTATTTTAAATGCCTGTAGATATACTAGTGACAAGGAAATCTGTGAGGTTTACATTTTAGCAGAAGGAATCAATCACCTTGCTGCTCAAGAAAAAGAAGGATTTAAGAGAACCCAAGTGACACAACAGAGGACACCATCTTTCACTGGAGTCAGCACTGGATTACAGGCAGAGCAAAAAAGAAAACCAGCATGGAATAAGAAAGTATTTTAACTCCTGGAAAACAAAACAAAGGTAACTATTTATTACTAATGAACATGAATCAACAGAAAGGATAAAAATAATAATAACTAAAAAAGTCTTTCCTTGTCTGCACAGATACTGTTCTTACTTACCACAATCTGTATTTTCAATGCAAATTATTTGCAAAATAATTCCAGTTTAAGCATGGAAAACACCTTTTGTAAACACTCTTGATTTAGCACCAAGGTTTTTATTTTGCTTAATTTGACCTCGAGCTTGACAGCCAATTTATATTTTATAGTAAGAATAGGTGCTTTACTTCTCAGACTGGACTACATACTTCTATGCACAGTTTTGTTTTCCATGCAGGAAAACGAAGGATGCTTTTCCACCAATTTTCTTCTGCATTATTATGACATTACCTAAAAGTCATACAGTTAGGTGTTAACCCATATTGATACCTTTTTTCTCTTTTCACCAGAGGCATGGTTAAAAATAATAGAAAGCAGATAGATAATAGCTACATTATTGAATTTTGAATATAATGTATTTTGATTTCAGTTTTAGTTTCTAGAAACTTTAGGAAAACTAAATGTTTCAAGAATGCAAAGCATACAATGTCAGAGCATAACAGAAGAGGAGTGAACTGCTTAAAATCCATACACAGCCAATTAACTTATATGGCGCACAAATGATTACAGATGTTTCAAAAATGTAACCTTTTTCCCAGTTCATGTTTAGAATTCACACTGACAAAGTTCCCACTTCAAGTGCCAGCTGCTTTGAAAAAGCCTCCCCAAATGGTGTGCACAGATAAAGCATGTGTATTTATACTGTTTAATTAAGCAATGTTGTGTGGCTGAAGTTGTGAGAATAACTAAATCATCCATGTCTCAGGAGTATTGTGTGACATGTTGAAATTGGTTCTCAGTGCAGGCTTCACCCAGGAGTGCTGTATTTTCATTCCCCAGAAAAGTACAGCAACAGTAATCCTGCCTCATCATACTAATATTAAACAGCTGCAAATTATAAGTTCTTGTCTTTCGTGTATCTTTATCTTGTTGTTTTGTGGGTTTGGTGGGTTCCCAGCCCACAACCCCTCCTCCCAATAGCCACTATGGAATTGCATAGCATAGATGCATTTAGGCAAAAAAGGTCATCTGGACCAACCTCCTGCTTAAAACAGAAACAATCAAACCTTCTAGGACTGTCATGTCAGAGGGCATATCTTCCAGAGAGTGATTGTGTCACTGGGGGACACAGAAGGCTCCCCACTTCTCTGCAAACAGTATCTCAGTGATGGACACATTTTCTCCATGCCCTGAAAACTTCAGGGTGGGATTAAATGATGCTAATGGGAAGTCCCACATCTAACGTGGTGGCATGGCAGGGTGGAAGGAGAAGAAATAAAACAGAATCCCATTCTGTTTCATCCTGATCCAGTGAGAAGAGAAGAGGAAGACAGCAGCCACATGAAGGAGCAAGAGGGAACACAGAAACCAAAGGCCTGTGCAAGGAAACCAATTCCAGCTCTCCAAACCTGATGTCATCCAAAGTGCAAATATCCTTCCACATAGCATTGCTTGCCCTCCCCTCTTCTCTACCAAATCGCAAAGATGCTTTACATATGATGCTGGAGGATGTACAGTATATATGCCCACTTATGTGCCAAAAGGGTAGAGGACCTTCAGGAGCGTAACACAAGTCCT
>JAWWLV010000001.1:98013347-98050523 GCA_035041135.1 Platyrinchus mystaceus
GGGCTGCCCAGGGAGGTGGTGGATTCTTCATCCCTGGAGGTATTTAAGAAGAGACTGGATGTGGCACTTAGTGCCATAGTCTAGTAACTGTGGTTGTAGTGGATCAAGGGTTGGATTGATGATCTCAGAGGTCCTTTCCAACCCATCTGATTCTATTATTCTATGATTCTATGATTCCATACGGTCAAGACAGAGCACATTTCCACTGAGACACAACCTCTTGAAAGTAGGGTGACCATTAGGTAACACCAACACAGAGACACAGTGACCACATGGGCATCTCCTCCCACCTGTTCTCTTCTCCTCCTGAGTGGCTTTCCTCTCTTTTGTACTGCACAGAGAATGGCAGTATTTGGCCTAATAACCCATAACTAATAATCACAGCCCTTACAAATCAAAAAATAGTTTTTCCACACTTAGCATGCTGGCCTTGATGTTGGTTCATTTTTATTTTCATTTACAAAACTAAGCATTGTCTGGTGTATTAGAAATGATACTCATAATACTACTTGTAATGAACAGTTTGAGCTGGAAAAAACCTCCCACTTCAGCCATAAATTATCTCCAAGAGTAATTTTCTTGCCTTACAGCACAACATTGCCATTTAAGAAAATTGAAAGAGAATATTTCTGTAAAATCAGTTCCTTCTGCTTTGAAAAACAGAAGTCTCAGCTTCCCAGTGACATTTAACTTTTTATGAATGTTTCAGTACTTTTACTGATCACATGAGTAGTGATCCATTGTTTTATACAAAAGCTGTACTGAACTGGCACCACCTTTTGCATGTCAGACATAACCATCAACAAAAGGTCCTTAAAAGTTTCCCGCTTCTTTCTTCTAAAAACCATTCTTTCTACAGTGTGCATTTGATACAAGTAATTGATCATGATAGTCTCCCAAATACTGAATTTCTAAAATGCAGTCAGCTTTGTCTCCCACTCATTCTCCAGGCAATCTGAACTATAAATGATTTTCATTATCAGTTTTCAAGTTTTAATACAGAAGAAAAGTCATAAAAAAAACCCTAAGAGAAAACACTGGAAAGAAACCCTGTGAATGAGAAAGATCATGATTTATTTTTGATAACAGAATGATTTTGACTCTAATATGCCATTGCTATCAGCCCCTGTGATTGTCTCAAGGGTGCTATTTGGATTCTCAATTAAGCCAGTTTAATAAAGGCAGAGAAATATCCTTGCAGTAATAAAAAGGAAATGACAGCCCAAGCCAACAGTAAGTCTAGTAAGCCTTTTAAAATAATAATATGTTCAGATCTGCCAAAGTAACTGTTTTGTGATAAATAGATCTTATATTGAGATGATCTACAAAAAAAAAAAACCAAACAAAAAAAAAAAACCTACAAAACAAAAAACCCGCAGAGCACTCTTAGATATCCTTTCATTGTTTTGTTCAGATCATTCTAGTAGCATTTACCTGACTGTAATTTGTAACGTACTGTCTCTGATGTACTTAAGCTGACAATAGCCTGTACGAATCCTGGGGCAGTGTCACTGGAGGAAACATGCAGAGCCAGCTTACTGTCCCTTTCCTGGGCAATAAGTTACTTCCAGTTAAGCTTACCTGGCACTCCAGTAAGGGACCCCAAAACAGCTGTCATACCAGTGTGAAGGAAAATAAGGATTTTAGAGCTCCACAGATCGCCTGTCTGGCTATGTCCTTTTTTGACCCACAGTGTTAGAGAACAAGTCCTCTCCTGCTAGCAGAGAAGAGGCCTTCTTTTAAACACTTATGTTGATCTTATTTATTTGTGTTTGGAGAAAATATCAGATATGGGCATGGGACTTGCCCAAGGGAATCTACCAGTAGAACAACTTCTACAGACACACACTGATCAAAAGCTTAAATTCAGTGTGTGCCCTGCATTCTTGGTTAATAACAATGTCATGACTTTACTTTCTAAAAAAGAAAGATCTCTCTTGCCTAAGTGACTGAGCCATAAACAGCATATTTTAAATTATTTCAGGAAGAACTTTCAGTATTTTCTGTTTATATGCCATAAGACTGCAAAACCTAGCCCATGCTTCCTTTTACCTGTAGAAGCGTACAATTGTGTCACTCCTAATTTCAGTTAGCAATGTCAGTATTACACACGTATCCATTCAAATTAAATTATGTTCTGTAAATATTATGTCTTGTCTTTTTTACATACAATGTTTCTCTGAAATCTGAGAGATTCTGATGTTAAACTTCATCTATAAAGTAGTACTTATAGGCTTAATGACATTTACCTGGAAAACGCAATCTCTGTAGAACAATATCACAGTTTTCCCAAGCACAGCTTCTCAGAGCTATTGCCTGCTAGAGCCTCCTCATCCTGTTTTTGTCTCTTGTTCTGGACCTCTGTTGACTGTCCTCCTATTTCTAAATAGATCTCTAAGGACCTACTGAGGATGACCTTGCAGAACCTTCTCCCTTTCTATCTGTCTTGTAGGTCTGCCCTGCACATTTTTGTGCCTCTCACTCCTTTTCATCACTGTTATCACCTAGCATGTTCTTCACTTGATCTCTGCAGTTTAAATCAGACTCCACTCTCCTATCAAATCATTGACAAAATCAGATTCCTTCTGAAGTCATGAGTAATCTTAAAGGACTCCAGACATGAAGGTTTGGTTTCAGGACTTATCTTTCATTTGTGTTTTTCCTTTCCTCTTTCTTCCTTATGAAAATGTGAATTTTTCTTTGCTTCTGTGATTCATTTCTCCATTCCTTTAAACCAAATAATGTTTCTATGGTACAGTTTTCTACAGATTTTAACAGTCACTAGCATCCACCTGTATGTTTGAACTGTATAGAGCATTTCAGGCTAAGTTTGGATGAGACAAGTTATAGAAAGTAAAGTGTGTAGGGAAGACTTATATTGGTTATATTGGTTTTATACTGTGCTGAGCTTCTTCCCTATCACAGATCAAGAAAAGGAAGGCAAATCCAGACAAAAGCTCATTAGATTGTGCCAGGGTACTTCTTAGTCTCTGTCTTACCTTGTATGGACATAACCTCCATTTCTTTGACTGCTTTGTTATATTTTATTTCCTAATTTTGTTTTCTGCTGTGAACAGGAGTTTCCACATGAGGGTTTAGGAAGAACGCTTAGAGTGATAATGAGGCCAGCAAATTTATGTTAAATTCACTTAAGAAAACTGTGATGTTGTTCTACAGAGACTGTGTTTTCCAATTAAATATCAATAAGGTAAAACAAAAATAGACAAGTTAATTTGAAGCTTCACCAACACAAGCTTTTAATGTTGCAAGTAACAGCATTTCCAAGCTACTGAGGAGCTTACAGTCACTCATCCACCTCTCATATTCTTGGTACCATGCAGGGTTCCCACACATACATGTCATATGACAATCACAACAAGTAGCAAAAGTGCACAGCCACACTTGAATTTTAGTCAAAATTTTAGAAAAATCCCTTTTACTAATGGAAAAACCCAACAGAAATTGTAAACCTTAAGCTGTCTAAAGGTTATTACAGTCATTGGTTTATAGAGGATTTTACTGGATAAAAATTTCTTATTTCAAGTAGTTTTACAAAATTCAAATTATATCTGCATTTAACTTACTCGCTAACCTATAGCTTGAAGTTATTTAATATGATCTTGAAATAATGCTTGCAATGGAAACATAAGTTGAGCCTGAAGTTCTGCAAATTCAGTTGAAATTAAATAGTAAGGAGTCTGTATTATATAGGGTTTTTTACTTTCAACCTATAATCTACTACACCTGCTTGAATTCCTTTCTAATACTGTACAAAATCTGAGCTGTTAACATTTTATTGTTGTATAAAGTGTATTATTAAAATATACATTTGTGTTTTTTCTTCACCTATGAAGTCTGTTTTACAGATTTCAACTTTGTTATCTGTATGTTGATTTATATGCACAGGTTATGAAAATATATTACATAGTTAATACAATTAACTTGAATACTATTTCACAGATCAGAAGTATATTCTGTCACACAAAATGTGGGATTGGGAAATGATGTTTTAGATCACTACTTTCTACACAGAATAAGAAGCAGTTCTGGTTATAAAAAAACTTACAGTGTATTAGAACAGGTGAAAAAGGATGGAGAAAATGCCTGTATTAGCGTTCCCAGGTTAGAGATGCAAACCTGAGAAGATTAAAGCTTTATGTGTACAGAGGCCACCATTTTAGGGACCAAATTATGGCCCCATGAAGTGTGTCCAGCTAGCAGGAAAACTCATTACTCACTTCTGAAAACTGAAGATGAAGCATTTGGCTCAAAGCCACCCCAAGAGCCAATAAAGCAGCCAGGTTGCGAACCATGTTTCCCTCATCCCAGTCCAGCCTGCAGAGTCATATTATCTTTTCAGTTTAATACAATATTGAACCCCAATCTCATTTGCTGTTCTTTTTCTTGACTAAGCTTGCTTTTACAGTTCCTTATAACACAAGCACTATGGATGCAGGTACTTCCAAAGACCTATATAGTAAAATATTCACCAGGTATACTGCTGCTCTTTACTGTGTTGCTAGGGCTGAAAAATCCAGATTGGGTAAATTCCCCTGTTTGCTTAGCATTTTGTTGGGACACAGTGTCTACATTATACGAGTCAATTAAATGAGCCTGGGACTGTTCTCTTGCACTGAGGCCAACAGGCATGGAATAACTCACATTCACATAGTTAAATTCTCATGCCCTCCAAAACAGGGTGGCCACAGGCATAAACCCTTGCAAAGATTACTCCTGGCTCATCCTAGTGCCCAAACCACACCTGGGGATAGAGAAGACAGGGCTGATTTCCAGGTCAGTCATGCTCAGGACCTTCCCCATTAGCAGAGACCTGACTTGGTCTCCTGCTGACCCTTTCTTCAGAGGTGAATTTCTGTCCAAGCTAAAGAAAAATAATTTCCCTTGATCTCTGTCTTCTAACAACACAGATGTGTCAAATAGCAACTGCATTGATGTAATAACTTGATTCCTGCTCAGTCACTAAGAAACTGGTTTGTTATCCACACTTCTCTCATAGGTCTGGGAGCCACAACCAGCTCTATGATTTTCTGTATTTCTAAATTTAAGGAGAGAAGGGAGTTGTTCTGTAATTACTAATGGCTAGACTTTGTCCTGATGTTTAGTTTCTCAAATCACAGAGACTCAAATTAAAATTACCTACATAAAAGTAAAAATCCTTTTGATTTCAGAGTGGGAAGAGAGGTATATACCAGATTTGATCTCACCAGAATCCTCCACAGACTTTCTAATGCTCTGCATTTCCAGTACTGCTATTGGAAAAAAAAAAAAAAAAGGGGGGGATGGGGGGGAAGAAATAAAAAAATATAAGATGCAACAAGAAAGACAGTTTTCCTCAATCTGTTAGGGACAAAGAACTAACATCCATGCGGAGAGACTGCTTTTTATAATAAACACGCCTCCTAAAAGTTAATTACTTTCCATTTAACACAGCCGGAGTGACTAAAGGCAACACACAGTGCCATCTAACGTACGAACCACCTTGTGTAATCTGAGCATCCAGACAGGGAGAAAACAAAGTCCGCACAGGATCTATGTCAAGCCACAAGCATACCAGGATTTTTCAACAAATAGATGATTCCTGACAAAAGCCTATTCTCTGACTTTAGGCATTTTGAAATAATGAGGCTCATATGTTGGTTATTGCAGCAAAACCAGGTGGCTGAGATTACATACTCTTCTTCCAGGGTGCTCAATAGCTGGGTGCCAAATGAAAAAACACCAACATGAGCTGGTGACACATTTGAAAACGGACATGTGCCATCACCTCCAGAAAAGGGGGAGGGGGTGTGTGGAATTAAGCTTCAGTGTTGCTCTCCTCACCCCAAAAACCAGCCCTCTGGTGAGGCAGAACCAGCACATGGCGCTCTGCCATGGGTTGCCTCCGCTCTTGCAAACTGCATCATGAAGTGTAAGTGTACATCAGGGAAAAAAAGTGTTTTCTTCTACAAATGCAAATTTAGGGGGTGAAATGGTAATGAAAAGTCCTTCCATGGCTTTTCAATCCATACTATGTCATACCTGGGCGGAGATTTGCAGGGGGCATTACAGCTACAGTTATTTTTAATTGCAGCTAAATAAAGAGGAAGAGAGAAGACCAAAAAAAAACGGGGGGTGGGGTGAAAGAAAGCGAGCCTGCATTTTTAATGGATTATACAAATTAAAATGATTTTTGTATTCCAAAATCCTCAAGGCTTAGAAAAATATCTTAGGAAGGCTATACAAATCAAAGTTAATTATACAAAATAAAAAGAATGCTGAACTGTTGTATGACAGACATACACAAAGCATGTGCAATAAACTTTTCTCAATGGAGGTTTCATTAAATATTTCCCTATAATTTAATTAGAACGATGCCAGGAAACTAATTCTGAGACAATTTAAATCTTAGCTTTAATTCCCTAATTGTTTTAGTGTTTGGGAACTTAAAGTACAACTGCATGGGGAAAAGTATTTTGGCATTTTGAAAAGTGAAATAATTAATGTTTGAATTTTAAAAGTGAATAATATCCTCATGGCAGTTAGAAGAATATTTTGTAAATTCATATGATAACATATATGGCTAATTTGTAACTCACATTTGGGCTGTCACATCCTTCTAGAAATTATAAGAAGGAATCCCTTTATTTCAAAGAGAACCTTAGAGGGCAATGATAGTATATTTACACATTACATTTTATCCAAGAGTTAATTAAATTCATATTTACATTCAAAAGTAAAGTCAAAGCAACCACCAGTATACATAAAACATTGTCTTGCTTGTGGGGTTTCACTTCTCTTGTTTATAACACACTGAAGGTACAAAGCTAAATGTTTCACTCCTTTTTTTCTCTTCCTTTTACATCTATGAGGAAACCAATTTGTAGTTACAGCTTTTCTTATTAGCAGGATTTAGCAGAGAGAATTTGAACCTATTTGAACATAAAAAATTTTATGTCCTTTTTAAAAATGTACTAGATAAGGATCATTTAATCATTTTGGGGGAGAAATAGTTCTATAGATTTTATAAATATTTAAGGCCTAAAAATGGCAAGGCAGTTTGAGATAAACTAAAACCAAATGTACAAATGTTCAGTGTATGTTCAAATGTACATGTTCAGTGTAACTGTGAATTTAACAGCAAACTATATTATGCTTGACTGAAATAGAACTCTGTCTTTTTTACATTAATAAAAGTTCAACCATGGTAAAGAACTCTATGTTCCCATGTGTCTTTATGCATGCCTGATTGTGTTACAGATATGGCGATGTTGAAGTAATTTAACCAGTCCATGATGCTTCAGTTTCTGTTTAGCATAAGACTCATCCTCTTATCATCCTTCACATTTGGTCAACATAGGGGCTCTCCGGTAACCTCACTGCCTCTACAAAGGATTTATTTTCTCCCCAGTGAGGCAAGCGATGAAACCACTGAGAATGTTTGCTTCATTGCTGGTATCAGCAGTTGATTTTTTTTCTTTTAAATCCTTCCCAATTTTGAGTTCTTCTTCTCAGTAATTAGGACTAGACAATGTCTTGTTGGGATTTTTCAGGGAGATTGTCCATGGAGCGACAAGGAAAAAGATACCAACACAGTAACCCCAAGCTTCTTGGCATTAACCTCTGAGGTAGGTTAACCCTGGCTGGACACGAGGTGCCCGATGAAGCTGCTCTGTGACTCCCCTCCTCAGCTGGGCAGGGGGGAGAAAAATATAGTGAAAGGCTCGTGGGTCATAATAAGGACGGAGATCACTCACCAATTGCCACCATGGGCAAAACAAACCCAGCTTGGGGAAATTAGCCGAGTTTATTACCAATCAAATAAGAGTATGATAATGAGAACTAAGATTAAATCTTAAAAACACCTTCCCTCTACCCTTCCCTTTTTCCTAGGCTTAACTTCACTCCCAAATCCTCTACCTCCTCCCCTCTAGGGGCACAGGGGGAAGGGAAAAGAGTGTTTCAGTAAGCTCATCAGATATTCTCTCTGACACTCCCTCCTCAGGGGCAGGACTACTCACACTCTTCCCCAGTATGGGTTGTTCCCACTGGGTGAAGTTCTTTACAAACTGCTCCAGTGTGGGTTCCTGCCACAGGGTGCAGTCCTTCAGTAACAGACTGCTCCAGCATGGGTTTCCCATAGGGTCACAGCCTCCTTTGGACATCCCCCTGTTGTGGTGTGAGGTCCCTCACAGGCTGCAGGCAGATATCTGCTCTACCATGGACCTTCATAGGTTGCAGGGGGCTAGCCTGCTACACCATGCTCTTCACCACAGACTGCAAGGGAACATCTGCTCTGGCACCAGGAGCACCTCTTCCCCCTCTTTCTTCACGGATCTTGATGTCTGCAGAGCTGTTTCTCTGACAGATTCTCACTCTTCTCTGGCTGCAATTGCTTCTGTGCAGTAACTGCTTTCTCCTTCCCAATAAGTTAGAGAGGTGATATCACCATCACTGATATGCTCAGCCTTAGCCAGCAGCAGGTTCATCTTTGAGCCAGCTGGACATGTGGGAAGCTTCAAACTTTTCCTCACATACCCAACACAGCCTCCTTTTCTCACTGGCATCCTCCCATAGGCAATGATGCCATCTTCTAGTCACTCTGGGCAGATTGGCTGGCCTTATCAAATGCAGATTTTCACAACATAAGAGATGTATGAAATAAGACATACACTTATTTACACCAGACCTCTCCCTGATACACCCTTGCCATCATGCAGAGTTGTATGGGATAGGGAGAGGTGCTGGAAGGGAGCCCTGCCTCAGCATTATCTCCCACCATAATGCCCTGGCATCCCTGTGCCACATGGTACCTCAAATGTACCACCAGTCCTCTGCTTTGCACCACCCCAGGTGCGCAGCATACTCCCCAACATCAGTGTCTTCCTCATGTAGCACAGGTATGCTCCATGTGCCATTGCAGCTCACTGCCTAAGGAGTTGCTTCACCTCTGTTAGTAGCAGTTAAGTTTTAACATGGTAATACATTTACCAAGAGATAGTTGGCTTGGATTGAGAAGCTGGTGGTCAGTGAAGACACATTCCTATTTACAGGTTTAATAACTAAGCTGGCCAGAAGGATCACGTAGTTTTCCCTAGGTGATTCAGTAAACCAGGGCTGCACTTCTAATTAACACCCAAGTATTCCCTTCTACCATTTTAGCCCTGAATGGTAAAGCTGCCTTTCCAGAAGGGAAAACAAAGAAGCTGAGAAACTAATGGTAAACTGCATTAAATTTCAATGAGGGAACAAACTGCAGAGAGCATGAAAGTCCAGAATACTAACAGCTAAATCTTGAAAGAATAAAGGACAAGAGATGTTAAAAAATAAACAAAAAGATAAAATTCATACTGTTACCTATTCTAGGAGGGGACATAAAAGACTTTTCCAAGATTAGAGATGAAAAAGCTACATTGATCCATGCTAATCCTCAATTACTACTGGGAGATGAGGGTTCAGCTTCTAGTTTCTTCTTCAGAATTCTTTTACGAAAAGTCAATTAAATTTTCTTTTGGTTGAAACATACCTTTTTGTAAAATCTCTGTCCCTTGCTCCTCTATTTCTCAGATTCTCCTTTATAAAGTGAAGATAATTAATGTTTCCTTTTCTCTTGCTTTTATCTGAAATGACTTTTTAAGTTCCCAGGAACCACATTCATACAAAGCAATCCCTCTAGACACCACTAGGGAGTTCAGGACATGAAAGTTTGCATAACTGTATCTACCTTAATAAATCAGAGCTTAACAAGACCATAAACTTCTATTCATAAGTTCAAATGTTCTTTCAATATTACTGCAGTCATAAATAAAACATCCCCCAGCATTAAGGTTCCCATAATTTAGACCTTTACTCTTGACATTTGCAGTGTGTTTATTAAACTAAAAACCGTTTATAAAGGAATCACAGGCTCCAATTATCAAGTCCATATTCTTCCCAGTAAACACAGCATCAAAAAGCCAAACTGTTAGAAACATACAAGACTAAAAAGTTCTCTTTTCATTCATTATCTCTCCCACACCTGCTCTAAATACTCTTTAGTTTAATTGATGGTTTCTATACAACCAATGTTTTTATTCACTTTGGAGCTGCTTCAGAAGGAAGATAATAGTTACTGTTTGTTTTCCTTCTGTGTCCTGGCTGTCACTCAGAACCACACTGAATGGAAACTTGATTTCCATTGCAGACGCTCCCAGGAGACTCCTGCACCCACCACAGACATTTGTTGCTTGATTCTAGTTAACGTTTCACATATTAACCATGTTTCTTCACCTACATTTTTACATTCAAGAATTTTTATTGCATTCCAGTAAACCAAATCACTTTCAAGCAATGGGAATGTATAGGGTAGTAAACCTTGTCCTGAAGTAATCCACTCCTATAGTCAGGTCTCTGGGACCTGGGAAGCACCCAGGGAAGCAAACTGCTTATCCCTGCAGTTTCACTCCTCTGAACTCTGAACTCACCTACAGGATGGACCACGGGGTTGGTCCCACACCTCATAGTCCAAGGGACAAATAACCCAGGAGCACTGTATTTAGTGGGACCTGAGCTCTGCTTCCCCACTCCTAGCATCATGTATCCTCTGGAGAGTTAGATCATCTTGTCCCCCATAGCTCAGGCTCCCTGGGGGAGCCACTAGGAGCAGATAGGATACTTTGAGCGTATCCTATATACTTTGGCCTTGAATCCACAGAGCACTCAACAGGCAAAGAAAAATTAATGCTGTGTAGGTGGGTGACATACACTTCCATGAAGAGAAAAAGAAAATGAGAGAGGCCCTGTCTGGTGTTTTGATAAGGAGAATTTACATATCAGTTTAATAATTCATTTTTCAGTAGGAATCAAGTTTAAAAAAGAAGAAAGGTGAACTTTTTAGCCCACACATGACAAAAATGTGGCAATATCTAAAGAATGTGAATGCTGCGAAATATAAAATATTGCTGTTACTAATCAGTGTGCCTCATCTGTGCTTATGGACTCTCTTGTTAACCCAGTGGTCATCTTCAACTGACATCTCAATAGATAAATACCACATAGTAATATGGGGAGGAGCTGCACCTTGGAAGATCTCCACCAGCCCAGAAGAGGTGCTAAGACAGGCTCCAACAGGCTCAGTGCTTGCACAGTTCAGACTTTGAACTTACATGCACCCAAAGAGAGGACAGCTACATTTTTAGCCCCTGAGCTGAGTGTCAAGTCACGGCTGGCACCATCAGTGCAGGAATGGTTTCTTAGAACAGGGTAACATGTAAAGCTGTCTTGGCACAGTGTGGTTGCAGTAATCTTCTAGTTGTTATGCTTTTAGGGCACCCCCTTAAGGCCAGACATCATTTCTCAAGGGAAGCTGGATTGTCATTCACTACACATTTCTATACATGCATCATTTTGTAATTTTACTTTTGTATTTGAAGACAAACACCTCTCTCTTCAGCAAACAGGTTAAGACCTGCAATATTTAAATTCACAAAGAAAGTGTGATTCCCAGAAACACTGATTTTGAATATTAGGTCATAGGTAAGGTAACGTTTTTATCACTGCAGAGTTACAGTTTCTCAGTTACAGATTTCTTGAAAACACACTTTCTAGCAGTATCAAAAAAATGCAGTGATACCTACTTAGTAAGCTGCATTCAACACCTAAGCATCCTCTCTTTTAAGACATGCTTCTCACAGGCCAAGAGTGATGGGTGTGCAGAATTCTTTGTAAGAGCTCCCTTAATCATCTCTCAGCTCTCCTTTTCCCAAACTGGGAGGTAAATGACAGGTGGCACCAATATAGTGTCATCCCCTGACAAACCGAGAGTTTTCAGAAAGCATGCAGACGAAGGTACAGATATTGCCAAAAATATGCCTACCTAACAAATGCTTTCTAGTGAGAGCAAAAAGAAACCAAAAGCTTCCTTCTCAGAATGGTGTTTTTAATATTTTTCTTGTGAACTGAGTGAAAATATGAGAAAATAGTGATTTGAGCTGTGGAGTTTTTGTGTTTTAGATAAACATTCTTGTTGTTAGGGAATTGATGTCTGACAAATTCCAACCCTTGATTTATCACATTTCACACAAAAATGCATTTAATTGCAAATTGTTATTTTTGCATTTACAGTCCTATCATTGTAGCCCACCATGATTACAGCACCTGTGAAACTCAGTGCCTGGGGGAAAACTACTGTAATACCATCTTCTTTCTATTAATGGAGTCATTCAATACATTTACCTTCCTGAGCACTGTCATTTTATACAACCAAAGCTACATATTTCCTGCTGAAACACTGCAAGAAGCATTCCTACATTGTGCTTGTTTAATATGCTGGGTAATTCACAGGGGGGAAAGAAAAGTATTTTAAAAAAATAAAGCGATACTGATTTTACTTTCTGCCAGAAATTCCTTTTTATTACTTATTATGTTTCTCTTTTTAGTATTTAAATTAAAACCCTCATTCCTACAGTTTGGGGGGGTTACTTTAATAACAAATTTAGCAATGGAAACTTAAAATACCTCCTGTTATGGTTATCATACAGAACTTGTAGAAGACCAAAAAAACACAGAAATTTCATTTATTTTCCTCATTAAGTAAAGGGTCAAATTCTGTATTTTATTGTACATGCACAGCTTCTCTTTCTACTCAGTGCAACTGAGGGCCAAGTCACACCCCTATTTATTTATTCTAAGATCTTAGTCAAACATAATTCAAAGCATATTTTTCTTCTACAACTCTATAAACCATGAAAAGGATTGTCAGCTTTGGTTTTCAGGCTTTAAAAAAGACCACTGACTTGACAGTGCTCAGAAAGTGTGTTCAAAAGATAACTAATGTTTCAACTTCAAAGAACACGCTTTCAGACACTCCTTGTTGTCTTTCTAACAATTACACTGCTAAAAGCAAATATGCCTGGCCAGCAACAAATACTTCTCTTGAATCTGCTTATCTAGTTCTCATCCATAAAAACTGTCTCAATTGAAGAGAGCAAAATGATGGCAGTTAACGAATATAGACATAACCAAAATCTATCTACTTTTTTTTTTAAAAAAAACCAGATAATAAGTAAAAGGGAGGAAGGAAAAATATGAAAATACATGGAAGATGGCCCACCTTTGAGGCAGCTTTGGGCTTAAAGGAATCCATGAAAATAAGAGTCATTTTAACTTTAAAATAAGCCTCTAGAAGTGTTTTGCCCTTTGTTGGAGTTAGTCATCAAAATGCTTATAAATGGAAAAGAATTGCTAATACTAAAAGACTGCTCAGCTGGGCTCTACCTCAGCATTTGGTTACCCTCTTTCCCTGATGCACACGCAAACCTGTGTATTCACACCTGCACGCATTTTTTTTTTTTTTTTTAGTGCAAATCAGAAGATTTGGATGCATCAAAACAAGGATGCTGCCAGAATCTTCTGAGGATGAGTAGTTCAAAACTGAAAAGTATGGCTGTTGTGAGTTAACACCAGTGAGCAGGTAAGCACCACTCACTCACTCTTCCTTCACCAGCCACAGTGGGATGGGGGAAGAGGAGAGAGAAAAAAAAAAAAAAAAAAAAAAAAAACAAACCCAAAACCAAACAGTAAAACATGAGAGTCAAGATAAAAAAAACAAACAAACAAACAAAAAAGAATAAGTGGAAGAAGAGGAAAGAGAGGGAGAGGCAGAGGCGAGAAAACAAGCAATACAAAAGCAATCACTCACCCCCTCCTGTGGGTAGACTGATACCCAGAGAATTCCTTAGCTAAAGTTGGCTACTTCCCTATAGCTCCCTATTTTCTCTTTTATTGCTAACCATGACTTTATATGGCATGGAATATCATTTTGGTTAGTTCAGATCATCTGCCCAGTTGCATCCCCCACCTTCAATCTATTCCCTGGGGTATCAGAGTGAGAAACAGAGAAGACCTTGATGATGTACAAACACTATTCAGCAAAAGCTAGAGTATTAAGAACATTATCAGTTCTATTTCAGTCAAAATTCTGAAACACAGCACCATATGAGCTGTTATGAGAAAAAAATATACCCTATCCTAGCCAGGCCCAGTACAAAATTATAATTACTGCCAGCAAACCTAGGTTATATTCAGAAGAAAAGAACAAACGTATAACAAACACTGGCAAGCAGTTGAGCTGTTAAGTTTCTTAGTTTTTTGGCAGTAGACTGTGGCTTTCTCCATGAATTCAAAGAGACCAAAGCACCTAAACACTTCTGCAAATGTTCAGTTTGCTACACCATTACCACGAAAGTTTTAAAGGCAAGCTGAGTTTACGTATCTTTCTAGAGCCATAGTACACATCGCTAGGAACTCTAAGAGGGCTTAGTTTGAGACAACCTTTCTTAACTGTGAAAAACTTCATAAAATACATGCCTGCACATTTGGGATGTAATTTTGTGCTGTTGCAGTACCAGAGTCCAACCTTTTCCCTGCCATCCTCAGGACAAAAATCAGCATGTACTCACACAATTCACTTGAGGCAAGTTTGGGATTTACAAAATGGCTTGAGTTTAAATATGACACACTTTCTAGCCATAGTTACTCCTATTCAACATCACTGACACATGGAGGACATTCACTCAGTCTCTGCTAGCATCTCTAGGATTGCTGTTTAGCAAAGAGTGTTAAAAAGTACTCCAAATTGTTACTTCATGGTGAAGCAGATATTTTTGTAAGAGCCCTGTCAGATTTCCCATCTAAAGTCTAAAAAGACATGTTAATGGGAGATAATCTGGAACCATGTTTCCTTGCTAATTGGTCAGTGGAAAAGCAGTTGTCACTCATAATTTTCTTCTTCTGTAGAACCTTCCCCCTTCTGACCCACAGCTGAGGGAGACATACCTGTTTACCTTAGAGAATAAAAAGAACACATCCAGCCCTCTGTTGTACATCCTACCACTAGCAATGGTAGGTACTTTTCCTCTTTCAGTTAAGTATTTCCTAGCTGAATCCAACAGTGAAGATAGATAAGACATTTCATGTGCTACTGCCACAGCTATGGTGAGGAACAGATACCTAATGGAAGGAGCTAGAGGTAATTCCATCAGGTAAAAGGGACAGAGAATAACAAAGATCCAGAAGTTCTGGTTTTAGAAATACAGGACAAAAAATATGAAGGAGCAGGGAAATAATGCAAGTAATAAATCCTTGCAAGGAGACGGAATAGAGTTTTCTCCAGATGGGCATACAGGAGTTGCTACCTGCAGCAGAACATTTCTGGGGGAGGCTTGGACTGAAGTAATTTACGCACATCAAGTAACAAATTTCTGCTGGGAATGACATCATAGATTTGGGAAGTTAAGTCTATCACTAAAGAGGAAAAAACCTCTTATGACACATTTGCCTTTTATGAATCATAAAAATGCTTAGTCCCTTAGATAACATATGTTGATCCAGAAACATTAAGCGTCCTTACCCAACTTACTTTGAAGGCTAGTAAGTTACCAAAAATTTCTCAGACTGCCATAGGAAAGAAAGCTTACTTTAAACTTGTTACTTCGTTGGCACTCACTATTCCTGTTTCAAAAAATATATTCCTAGGCACCAGTGGGGGAGTCTTAACAGACTCCTAGAAGGGGCAGCGAGCCAACTTGTAGTTATTTTAAAGAATGCATCAGTTGTCTACAATTTTGCACCCTAGTACAGATCCTGTTTGTCTGAAAGGGATCCAGGCCATATAAAAACGGTCTACTGGACAGAGTCCAGACTTTTACAGACTAAAAGCACATACCTTTACAACATTCCACTTCAAATGTTGCTTGAAAATGCTGGTTAGCAAATTGTGATAGGTAAAGGAAGGGCAAAAACTTTTAACATGGGTCCAAAAATGTTTTGACAATCTCAGAACTTTGGGAAGTGCAATCTCAGAACTGTGGAAAGAGCAAAAGGGAAAGGTAATATCTGTAAAATACTTCATACTCTACTCTTTCTGCATCCTTGCAGTGATACTTTACTCAATGCTACACTTACAAGGAGGTATTACTGTGATATTTTCAGTTTACAAGCTCCAAGCTCCTTGCCATCTGTTCAAAATTCAGATGAAAAAAATCATCTAGCTGCCAGTATGGTCTGTTAAGCCATTCTGTAAAACCCTTTACTGGTTTCCTGATGTATTGAGAATGAAATATGAGGCTTCAGTTCAAAGAGTACTTTCTTACATGATTAGTTTTACTACCATGAATAGACCTACTAACCTACACAGGACTATACTATGTAGTAAAGTTAAGCAAGTGTGTAAGTGTTAGCAGGTTCAGGGCTTTAGATTCCTCTTCTGGTCCACATGACCTAACATAGCAAGTAATATTTACAATAAATTTTATTCCTTCTATTTACATTTCCCTTGTTTCCCATGGGAATAACGTTTCAGTGCTTTTTCAAACCAAATTCAAACCTACTATTCTTTCATTAACCCTTTTAAATTCTTTAAACACTGAAACTTTGTGTGTGACGTAATTTTTTTTCCATCACTTAATTCTGAGAGAGAATAAGCCTTTTGATGCTGTAAAACTGGCCAGTGACGTGAATTTCTCGCAGATAGCTTGTGCAGACACACTTAGTGTAGGCCACAAGACTCCATTACACTGGGAGTGACACACAAGTTCTCAGTGTGACCATACACGTACACAGTTGCAAAACAATAGGTAGAGCTCTTAGATTCAAGGAACCTTGTGCCTAACAGGCTACAAGCCTTGCTTAAACAGAGGTCAAGTTTACCAAATACACAGGCTTTCAGCAAAGAGTGACCAGGTTTCCAAAGAAAGAAATCACAGCCTGAGCAAAAAAGACATCTGCAAAAGTAAGGACAAATGCTGAGGGCCCCAGACAAGGAGACAGGTTAATGAAGCCGTGGATAAATCAGGATAGTCATCCTATTCAAAAGAAAGTCTTCAAAAGAGGCATTGGTTCCTTTTTATTAACACCATCACTTTTGAGTGGTACATAAGAGTAAAGCTGGTAGTTCACATGGTTAAGGCCCCCACATTAAAAGTCATTTGAACTTGTTCCAGGAACATAACGGCATTGTATAAGAAGCTGCCAGTTGCACCAGTCTGACATAAACCAAGGGCCCTTCCACTTCCCTCATAGAATAGCTGCTGCAGAACTATTTTCCTTATAGGACCACATTTGCCTGCTGCATCATGCCATAATTCCAACAGACTGGAGTTTTTTAAAAGTTACTGCAAATAAAGGAGGCACAGGAAAAAGTACTTTTGAGACAAATTATTTATACTGGCAAAGCTAGAAGTAGGCAAAAAAGTTTTCCTTTCAGAAATGCCTCATTATACACCTAGGTAAATTTATGGTGGTCTGAAGCAGAGAAAGACAACAGAAAGGACAAAAGGCAGCAGAAAAGACAATTCTCTCACTTCAGACTCTCATAAAATGCTTACAACACTCAGGTATGTGTTCTGAGCCCTTATGAAAAAAAAAATTAAACTATTATACAAAATGGAACATTATAAGGTGTTGGGAGAAGACCATACCAGCCAGGGACTGGGTCACCCATTCAAGACATGACTGATTCAGGGTTAAAATCCCATTTTGTCAATAACTTGATTTGGCTCTGAAAGTCTGTATCAGAGAATTAAAAACATATTCCTCTTCACTTTTGAGGCTAGCTTCTATGTTTCTTCTCCAAACCCCCCATTTTACTGGTTGTTCTTAAGACTGAAGAACCTGTTTAAAATAGAATTTAGTCAAAATTAATCAATCCTTCAAAAAAAAGTGTTTTGACCAGCTCATGTTTTCAATAAAAAACAGTAAATGAAAAAATAATAAATAAACCAATATGAATCAGAAATATCTAAATAACTCATTCTCCTTTGCTACTTAAGTAGAAACAAGCTATTTTCAGAAAGAAACACTGAGTGTCATGCTCAGGTGTATTGGCCAAGATTCGTCTGTAGCATATGCAGAGCTATACTGGACCTCTTACAAGAGCTTCAGCAAATGTGAAATATGGCTATTTGCATTTCTGAGTAACTGGCTGAGATGTTCTTAATAGGTGAGCTACAAAGGACATGGTGGGTTCTATTGTCAACACATAAAATAGTGAAAAAAGGTGATATACGTAGGTGCCTCTTTCTCATAACCAAGCCTGGTGATGTAACTGGTGGGACATTTGCTATTTCAGAGTTTATTTCTTGTGCTTTGAAAAGGGACTCCATCCTTATTTAAACCTTCACACAATTCTATTGAATCTCCAATGTATACATATTTCCAAATTAAAAAATAAAATAAAAAAATGTAATCTGAAAATCCTCTAATAACAGGGGTGGATGAAGGAGTTTGTATGCTCTGAATGCTGTAAATTTGGCACATCCTGGTGCTTCTGCAACAGCACAACTGTCAAAATGCAAGTCAGAATTGAGACACGGGAACTCCACCATGTCATCACTACCACTCTTTTCAGATCTTTCTAAACAGCCTTCAAACACTTCTCAGAGCTCATTTTCCAAGGGTTGAGTACACAGAATTTCACCACTTCCCTTGGAAGACTATTCCACATAAATGTTAATCATAAACCAACAAGGAATTTATAATTGGATACAGATCTCTTCCAAAAATTGTCACACACTATATATTAATTTCTGTATGCTGATCAGCACAGTTTGAGTGCTTCTGTAATATTCCTTCAGCACCCTTCTGGATACACGCTGGGATGAAAAACTAAATAATTCCTGGTTTGTGCCTTTGAAATCTTTTCAGACAGTAACATCCCTTACAGCCACCTTTCTTTATAGCAGATAAACACTGCACTGAAAAAGCTACACCGTAATAAAAAAGGAAGTCTTGGTCCTATAGTTTCAGTTTATTACCGTGTATCTTCATTTTAGAACAACATATATCATGCAGAATATCTCTTGAAAGATGTTTTGTATTTTTTGTGGAAAGGCAGAAGAATGAGTGTCCCTATGTACTAAAACACATGAACAGCAGGGTTTGGCATAGCAGTATTTGTTACCTGAAGAGTCACAAGGAAAGTGTATTTACCATTGCAATAGTAAATTAGACTGAATTATGCCTATCTTATATTAGACAAGAAACATGATATAGAAAAAAAATAAGTCTTAACAGCAAATTCCTTGTTATTTGGGTCTCCTGCACCTGGGATCTCTTCCTTTAAGAGTAAAGCCATAAGTCACTTGGGTTGGAGAGAAGCCAACAGTCTGGAATCCTGTTGTCCAAAACCAAGTGTGGGCTTCTAACAAGGCATGACATAAAAAGTCAAGACCCTTTCACTTTTTACAGTATCTTTAAGTTTCACAGAAACTTAAAAAACAAACTCAATTAGTGCAATTAAGAACAGAAAGGTCTCTTATATTTGAGCAGAAGTGTTTAGCGTAGCATACAGTGGTTACCACTATATGTGAGAAAAAAAGTCCTGCCCATCTGAGAACATGAGAAAGCAGTGGCAGGTATTAAAAAGTGAATATAGGAAACAATAGAAAAACCACCCTCAGCTCTTACATGTATTCCTTCTTGTTGATGAGTTTTGACAACACAGATTTCATTATGCACCTGCAGGTTTTAAGAATGAGGACAATTTCACTTTACATGGCCTAATCTATTAATTTATGTGTTCAGAGCCTTGAAATCTTTTGGTCCCAGGAATACAGGGCTCTCTGCTCCCAGTAGTTCCCAAGATAACCCTTTCTTTCATAGGAACTGCAGGCAGATTAATATTACTGCTTTGAAAATGCTGATCATTCAGAGAAAGGAAGCCATAGCTGCAACGGAAGTATCACCAGAAAGAATCCTCCAAGGCAATTAAACCACATGATTTCATAGTCACAAAAGAAAAGGCCTTGGGAACAGTCTCTCCTAGGTGGGAATATGTAACATCATCACATTCCCAGCACTCCATTCAACAGATACAACGTGGTTCACACCATACTGAAAAGCCTCCTATAGCTTAAATACAAGACATAATAACCAGCTGTAAATGATAAAACTGGCTTTTTCAGAGCCTGACCCTACCAAACAATTACAGTGAAAGATTGATTAATTTGGACGAACTTTGTTTTTTAAAAATCACAAATCTGATTCTATGCTTATACAAACATGTCAGTACCTAGTTGCTGTCTCCACCTATTTGTGATTCAAGAGCCCCAGGTTAATGAGAGTACCAGAAGCCTATGGAGGTGCCTATCTTCACAGGGAGCTTTTAAGGCTATTGAAAACCTATTTTGATTTGGTTTTAGTTTTCCATATGATGAATTATTTTAGTTAGGCCCATAAGCCAGGATACCTCCTTCCTTTGGTGACAGCTCTCACCAGAAGATCACAAAGTCCAGTTTTTTGTGACATCTTTCTTCCAGTGACACTGGCACTATGGGCAGGAATAAGTCTATATTCACATAAATGTGTCACCTCGTGGCCATAGCGCTTCCTCTTTGGGAGAACGAAAAGTCTTCAACACGGATCCAGCCTTTCCTGGGCAAGTTAGTAACATAAAAGGAAGATCAAACATAAAGCATCTCTTCTTGTGCTTATAAATTGATGTACTTTGTTCAGCAACTACCCTTGGAAGAAAGTCCCAAGCAAATGAAATATCCACTGGCACCAAAGAAAGTTAGTGGAGTTTATGAACATCTGAGGAGGGGAGCCCATCATCCCATGTAACACCGATGTTGTAGGTCTTGTTCTGAGGTAGAGATTACAAAGGGCACAGCAGTCAAAGCTGAAAATCACACCTCACAACTAGAAGTTGAGCAAAACCTAATTCACAACACACATCTTTCTCAATTTAGTGTTAAATTATTTCAGTGGGGGGAAAATACTTAGGCACAGCTCTTTAGAAAGTACAGGATGTGTTTTGTTGAATATTGATTCCATATTTGTACATTACTGGACAAGAGATATTTGTCACATGTTTCATGAGACTTTTAGTTTGACATCTATCTTCAGAATGTAAAACCACGAAAAACCACTGACAGTCCTGATCTAGGAGAAATATTGAACCTTACTCAGAAGAATGTCATCTTTCAAACAAGTTCAGCTTTAGATTTAGTTTGTCCAAACATTTTAAAGAGTATTTTCCTCTAGGCAAATTGTCAAAAGCTGGGGTAGAATAGACATATGGCTACGCGGTTGCCTAAAATTACTGAATACTTTAGTAGCCTGGTTCAATTTAATTTTTGCAAAATATTTTTAGATGCAGAACTTCTAAACCTCAGAAATGGCAGTCAGATAGTAATGTTGCCTATGAATATGAAATAATTGCTGTCCTAAAAAGACAGCAATTAAAAGCTACAGTAATGATTGCCATCACAAACCAAGTATTTTCCAATAGTTACACGTTGGCTGTCTGAGACAATGTTCCTTTCCTGTGTTCTCAGAATAAGGATTGAATTAAGAGTGAAACCACTGTGGAAGACAGTAACTTTCCAACAGGAATGAGCAGAATGCATTATGGCATCACTTTAGCAAGATGCAATCCCCAGTCAACCACATAGGTTTTGCCCAGAAAGCTGTGAAATTCTCAGTGACTGTCTTGCCACTTTGGCTAAATACTGGTCCAAAAGGCAGTTCTGAGGAACAGCCACAACTATGTGAGGAGCAGAGCATATTCATCCTCTGCCACTGAGAGCTGACTTTGAACAGGGTGGCATAAGACAGTTTGTTCTGTGAACAGATATCTGCTGCCATGCCTTTGCACCCTCCTCCCCATTACAGCAAAATATTCAAAAACAAGCAAGTAGATGGACTGGTTCAAGTGAATGCTTGTGATAGTAAAAAGGTTTACCAATAATAAAAATATTCACCTATTTTTTAAAATTACAATATGAGCTAATTTTTTAATTTTAGGAAGGTCAGCAGTTCAGTGTTTGCCATTTTATGACCTAGACACTAACGATTAGTTTAACCATCACTTAGGAATTCATTTAGCAAACCAACTTCATGAATCACCATCTAACAAAACAATTGACTTCAGAAAGGCTGAGTCATGAGAATGAGGTTACGGGAAGTATCAAGTAGAAGAAATTAAATCTCACTTCCATTTCCCTGTTGGTCCTTTTCTATTTTTTACATTCTCCTTTTCTTGGATCATTGCCTTTAATTTGGGACCTTACTGATCGAATGCTATGCCATGTATTCTCGTAGCAAGTTTAATGGATATAGCACTCTGGTGGTACAGCATCGATTGACAGTAGTCAATGATTCAGCACTGCTACGCAAACATGAGAGGTGTACACATTTGTTGCCCATAGCACATCAATAACACATTTTACACAATAAACCAAACACTACAATTTGTTCTCCAAGGAGGACCTTGTCATGTAACCATCCAATCTACCACCTACTTTGATTCAGTCTCCTCTCCTCCACTAACACGATCCCCACATTAATTTGCAGTAGTTACATTTTTGCTTGCTTTACATCTACAGAGATGGTGCTGTTTCAGTTTTTATGGCTACATCACATGACCTATATATTAAGAGAAAAATGAGTGTATCTCATAGAGTAAATGGCAGTGATTTTGTGTAACTGCCCGCACTTTTGCCACAATTTTATTGGGTTTCTCATTAATTCATGTAATCTCTGTTGTTACTAAATGCTAATGTTAAAATGGGAGCATCAGCAATAACTCTTGAGACTAGTGACGGGGTAGAAGCTCAAATAAAGTTCCCAAGTTCCAAAGCAATGAGTCTGTGGTATTGGAATCAGTGAAGAGGGTAGCAGTGGACATCCACTGTCTAGTGGACTGTAGACTGAGGCTGAGCCTGTACTCTGCAGATAAGGGCCATCTGTGAGACACCAGAGAGTCTCACTCTGCTGATCTACTAGCACCTGGTTAGAGTATGGGAACTGGAGGCATAAGGTGGACATAAAGGGGAAATGCTGGCCCAGCATAGGCACTGCTATGGGACATGGCCTTGAGTAAAGCAATGTAAATCTGAAAAGGGCTTCATGGAGTCATTCCCTGCTCACGGGGAGGATCAACTACACCTTGATCCTACACAACAGGCATTTGCTAGGTCTGTGAAAAACCTCCAAAGACTGACCAAAGCTTCTTTGGGTAACCCATTCCAGTGCCTAAATACCATTGTAGCTGTAGAGTTCTTCCTAAAATCTATTGAAAACCACCCTTACTGCAAATTGCCTTATGTTCCATCCTCAGTGCTTTCCATTAGTTTTTCTCCAGTTTGTTTGTGTATTTCTTAAAGTATCATATATAAAACTGATGAACAATTCAGGATGGGGTTTAACACAATAGAACAGAGTAAAATAATTACCTCTCATCCTCTTGTTTATAATACCTTAAGTAATGACTCCCAGAATGACTTTCACATTTCAACATTTTGTCTCATCAGCAACTTGCATTCGTTTTCTAATTTGCGGTAGCCCACAGATACTCCTGCTGACTGAATTATTCCCCATTTTCTATAAATAAATTATGTTTTCTTCTTCTCTGACTGTAGCAACTTATGCTTCTTTTGATTCCATTATATCTTCTTGATTTCAGACCAGCTTGCCAGCCAGTGAAATAACTTTCAAATTTAGTTCTAGCTCCCTCAGCCTGGGTGATGTACTGGAAACTTGGCAAATGATACTGACTCCATCAATTAAACGTTTTGGTTTTGCAAGCCCTTTCTAGAGAGTTTTTTGTCTTATTTTTTATCGTATTACAGTACTTCTGCATACCCCAAAACTTTAAAATGTCTGCGGGTGAATAAAGGCCTTTCAGCCGATGGTTTCACTCAAGTGTAATCTTCGATTTTCTCCTTATGTTGTGTGTCTTTAGTTCTCATGTGACAGAGAAAATGTTCAAATAGGACTCTTCACAGAACAGAAACATAAGAATTAAAACCTTCAAGGCACATTAGCTTAACCTCCAAAATTAAAGTGCAAGCTAACAACTGTAAGTCATTTCACTCACTTTCAATAATCTAAACCAAAATAATCTTGTTTTGTATTCCGGCAATGTGGAATGGTACATACTAGGACCAAGATGGTAGTTCTCTGAAATATCAACCTACCTACGGGGTATTGCTGAAAAATTGCTGAGATCAACAGCTAAACTTGTTTCAAAATCCAGGTATCCTGTTCAATGAAGAGAGCACTGCAGAGCATATACAGTGATACCAAAATTCATGTTTTTTCTTACAAGTGTTCCATTTGTGCCACAATTAATGGTGAGACTCTAGAATGAAGGATATAGAGATTTCATAATTTTGTTTTCTAGCATCAAGGGAACTTCTCTATTCCAACCATCTTTCCTTCTGTACTCGCATTAACATGATTCCCTCCAAGCCATTAAAACCCACAAAAATAAGAAATATTGGCGAGTCCAGACACGAACTTGTCAGTTTTGTCACCTGTATATGTCATACATGTCATTCTGTAGGACATAACATTTTATTGACACAATTTAAGGTTTATTTGTTAAACAATTCATACATTCTAGTAGAGTCCACTGATTCACATCATGTAAAAGCTGGAAGTCTTAAGCAACACATGTGCAATAAAAGCAAACAGATGTTTGCAGTCTAAGCGCTGCATTAACGGTGGTGGCATGGCAACATATCAAAGGCAAACTGCAATCTAGCCAAAATTGCCCACTGGAGCGTTAAGCGCAGCTACATAACTTTAGAATCACAACCAATAGGATATCCCAAATCACCGTGGGTACGTTGCCACACTTAAGGTAAGAATTCCTAATTAACTGCTGATGCCTAAACTCCTCAGATAAAATCGTGTGGAATTTCTCTTGAAGGAGACAACTAATGAATGGTATCATAAAATAATGGCTCATTTTAGAGAATTAACACAGCAGGAATATTAATGTTGTTTCATACATAGTGAAATTAAATGTGCCCCAAAAATCCACCTCAGGAGGCCTCATCTGAGGTTTTATATGGAATTTTCCAGGCTAGGCATCTACAAAACAGAAGTGTTAGAAACTCAGCAGCAGGAGCATATGCATCACTGGAGGAGCACAGCAGACAAGTCATAACACTTTCAAACTGATACCCTGACACTCTGCAGTCCAGTGTGTGTTACCAACAAGAGTGCTCTCAGCCTATTGGAACGACAGGAACTATGCACGAGGTGTCGAAAATGGCCTTTTGCTCATACCACCAAGTGTGAGCATCATAAAATGCAAAATGAAGCTGATCTTAGTATATCTAATGATATCTAACAAAAGCAACTGCCTTTTTTAAATGCCATCTCCCTAAATCTGACATCCAGGGTACAACCAATAGAAAAATCATCATTGAGTGAAACTATCAAAGAAAAGAGAAAGTCCCAACTTAACATTTGTCCCTCAAAGGAGTTTCACAAAAACCTGTAAATGGAGGATCTCAGCTTTTCGAAGGAAAACTTTGTGAATATTAACTTATTTACCTAAAACCAAATATCAGTTATTCCACCCTCTGTGCACACAATCACATGAGAATAGTAACTTTAAAAAAAAAATCAGCAGGGATTTTAGGCACATATGAAAGGGAACATGTGTTACAATCTCAGATACAGATACATTAGGAAACACGTATCTGCTTATGTACAGACTTTTAGCCTCAAGTATGTTCCTAAATATCTTGAACATAAAATACATTTAACATGTAAAAATACTAAAACATGGAACCACACAAAATTTGCCAAGAAATGTTTATGCGTCCTCTTAATTGCGACACCATCGGAAGGTAGATTTAAATGTTAATATTTTTAATGAAAGGAAAAAAAAACGGTCAGAACACCAGGCAAACACATTCTAAGCAGCTGGTATACTCAGACCCTAGCACACGTTGCATATCTTCAATACCTTCCCCACGAGTCTCAAAGTAGTGTGTATTCTGAAACCTTAAACCTGATAAATAGTTTTGAAACAGAAAAAGGAATTAACGCAGAAAAAAAATAGATTCAAAAGATAAGCTTTCATAAATAAGACTACTTTCAAGATAACACAGGACTAGAGAATTTGGAGAGGCTTTATTTTCACACCAGTAGTTTTTTGAACTTTTTGGACTGAATAAACACACAGAAAGACAGGATAAAAACTGCAGCTTCACATCTTCATCACAGACTTTTCATGCTTTTACATTTCTCAACCCTTTTTAATTAAAATACTTGCATTTTTCATGTCCTAAACAATTACATTACACAATAGTGAACAAATATACAGATGTCACAGTCTTCTTTTTCTAATCCAAAGCACAGTTGAATGTCCTCATCTTAAAAAGCATCTTCAGCTTCATACTGTCCAGCTTTTTGCCTCCTTCATTTTCATGGCTCTTAAGCACATACGCTCACTGGAGCTGTAATGCAATGCTAGGCCAGAGGTTTCTCATGGGGAACATATCTCATTTTTAGGTTGTGGTTGCAGACTGCAATCATCATAACCATATCCTCAAAGAGAGTGGCACAACAGAGCCCAGTGAGTCACGATGGTATGAGGACAGCTGCAGGATTAGAAAGCCTAGCTCAGATTTGGAATTATATTTTTAACTTTAAACTCCAAATACATCTACCCAAGGCTGAAAGAAGAGGGGCAAGGTTAAAAACAATTAGGCAACAAACACTTTTTGTGGATCACATGATCTCTGGATAACAGCATTAGGCAGATGAATTGGGCAGGCAGATAAAAGTGCCCTTCCTTTAATTCCTTATCATTCATCTTCTAAGCAAGGATTTAACCTCATGCAATACAGTGAATGCTACAGAAGAATTGATCTTTCCTTGCTCTCTGGACACCCATCTCCATTTTGAGTTATTCTTAGAGCTATTGCTTAAAGCTCTTCAACTGCAGGTGGCAATTTTCAATTAGGCATGTGCTTCAGGGGAAATAAGGAATTTACTAAGGTCACTTAAGGGCAATGAAATCACACATGCCATATAAAATGCTTACACTACAAAATGATAGCATAATGGAATGGTAAAGCCTTTAAAATCGTAAAGGGAGCATGCAACTAGTACAGCATGTTCTTTTATTATTCCGTGCTCTCCAGTTACGACTTTGAAAGGCTAGGCTTTTTTTAAAAAAATTTATTGAATAAGTGTAAAGATACCAGGAAAAAATGTGACGTGTCCAACTGCCTCCTGGCGATGTGTAAGAGGACTCAGCTTCGAATTATATGCAAATCACAAAATGAAAGTAAATATGAGGCAATGGATGTAAGTCAAGCAAACATAAAAATAAGTGCCCTAACTTTGATTTTAGGATGAGCAGCTTACTAAATGTGGAAAAGCATTGAAGACATTTAATACATTCTTTCATTTCTAAAGAAAAAATTTATGATACTATATGTTAAATACAAGAACTTTCTAGTTTAAAAGTGACAAATGAACAACGGTTCTCATGAATTAACCCATCGGTAATAGAACATGAAGGGAAAAATAATTTTAGTTCAAGTTATCAATGCTATCGAGTTCAAGTATTTCTATTTCCCTTTGGTTTGGCTCAGTTACATAACTAAACCTGGCACCATATGTGTATGCATGGGCTTGCTGTGGCTCATTGCCTTTGCCTGTGTTCAATAAGCTCATCTTCAAAATATACAGTCCAACGTAATACCATTACTGCATTCTGAACACAGCTCTGTCATTAAACTGATAGAAAAAAAATCCTTTAATTAATGAAAAAATAATTGTTAAATGGGGTCAGAATGAATGTTAGTTCTTTCTTTAAAAAGTGAATAAAGCACATCACCTATTAACACAGGTTAGAGATCCATGCCTAGAGTAGGAGGCTGGTTTGCAGGAGCGCTCAGGCCAGAGAAGGGCCATCCAGTCATAGCTACTGGATTTTCTTGTGATTTTAGATACAGCACAAGGTCTATCCCATACTTTAAATGGTCTTGTCTACTTTGCAATTCTTTTTTTACTGTAAAGAAGGATAAATCTTTCCTGGGATATATCCCCCAGCCATCAATTCTGGTCTGAAAAGAATTTGCTTTTTCTGCATCCAGGTCAAAAAACCCTCATGCAATACCACATCAGGCTGAGGTAAAACCCCAGGGCAGACACCGGTTTTAGGCAGGTCCCACTGTGATGCTGCAGGCTCTGCAGCCACATCATTACACATGTGCTGTGGCGCAAGGCATGTACTGTGGCAGAAAGAGATGAGAACCAACATCACCCCTGCCTCCCTGGAAGAGTTACAAGCACAAAGCTCATCTAGGGGCAGGCAGGCTGCAGCCAGGACCAGCCCTGCACTAGCCTGGCCACACAGATCACTGCTCAGATCCTGGGACACAGTAAGATCACATCAGAATATACTGAACAGGCTTTGAAAACCAGGTTTCTACTGTGCTTTGCACTGGAAAATCAGAAGACCACTAATAATTGCAACAGACCTAGACAAACTGATGGGCACAACTGAAGAGACTTGAAAAAAGGTGATTTAAGAGCATGTTTCCCTGGAGTCTTCTCTTGACCCTTAAATTCACACTTTGATTACTAACACCCTTGCTAAAAGTCCTTTCTCTGTGCTCCTTTTCAATTCTGAATAATAAAGGTTATCCACAAAAGCACCAGGATGAAAAGCACAACAAGTAAGATTTACAGTTCTAGTCCATCAGCTCTGCTTTCTTTGCCATGGTGACTTTCACCAAGACCAAAGCTGCTTCATGACATTGAACCCATTAGCTTCAGTCCCGAAGCAATGTTTAGGAACTTGCTTTTGCTTTGCAATGTTGATGCTCCTATAAAAGTCTCTACTGAAACTACTATGTCATTCCCATTAATACCTCATGAAACATTCAAAGTTAGGAGTTCAGAAAAATCTTACATAGAAATTAATGAGAATCTGTATGAACACAAGTGAATTTTAATTCTGATAGTTCCTTATTCTTAATTAATTTTAACCAGGTAATACTAAATTACTAATTTCAGGTAGATATTCACTGATTAAAATTAGAACTATTTAGAAGGAATAGGGTCTTTAAATAATAATAATCTTCATTGTAAGCTTCTACACCCTTAGGCGTAGGAATGCATTTTACTTTGCCACTTAGGCTGCTAGGAAAGATGTGGCTTTATCTCCCATAACTAGTGTATTCACATGCCTGTGCACACATAAATATGAATAACCATGACAATAACTGAAAAACAATTGTATATCTATCAGTTGCTAAGATTAGAAAAAAAAATAATTCTGAAAATGCACTCCACCTGTTTCTGACTAGTTCTCTGCACACTTTTTTTTCTTAGAAGATACTTAGAGAGATCAACTGAAAATATTTTTCCATTCCTATATTTGATATAAAAACTGCACAAAACTTGAATAAACTTTCACAATGAGCATACTGCTACTTAACAGTAGCTATCCTGAAGGACTGCACAACAATATTCTTACAACTAGAAACCTGTTTGAAATAGGTTTTCAAGTTTATTTTTCACTATGTCTTGACTAAAATCTTCAGGGAACTGTTTCTTGATCGTTGTGAGGATTTTACCCACAGCCTGTTTTAAAGGGTACTATGCAAATACTTGCTAAGCAACACATATGCTTGCTTTGAACTAGGATAATCCCTATTGTAGTAGAACACGTTTTGCTTACATTTCCAAGAACAATACCTGAAGTTTATTTTTTAACTCGATGCAAAATCTTTATTACTGTGGGAACTCCCTGTATTCCAACAAACACATTCCAGCTATGCTGACTAGCAGCATTCACACACATCCAAATAAAGTACTCCAAAAGCCTGAGAATGCTAAAGGAGCGCACCTTTTACAAAATGGGCATTTCAAGATTAAGAGAAAAAATAAACACAAAAGTCAAGGACTTCTTTTCCCAGACACACTAGGAAGATACACCATGGATTTGCAGAGCTTTAGCCAGCTAACCAAAGCATCTCAGCCTTATTTCCAGTCTAAGCTCACATCTGTGTTCCATCAGAGAAAAGAAAGTTTGATAGTCTCCCCAGTAAAACGAAGGTACATCCGACTTAGAAGCACATGGAATGTCAGATAAGTTATGGGAGTTGCTCCCGCAGATGCTGCAGTACAGGAGCCTCCCGCTTTGCTCCGCAACCCCCATGGAACGCACAAGCCATTTTAGGAGGGAACAACAGTTGGAAGAGCAAGTCTCGTTCCGAGCCTCCCCGCACCCTGACTCCGTCACCGTCCAGATGCGAGGACCCGCCTGACATACCTGCTTCTCCATTTTTCCCCCTGACAGGTTTTTCTTCTCTTTTCCCGAAGCCGAAGAAGAGGGGGGACAGTCCTTCCCTGGCGGGCGCGACGCTGCGGTGCCGCCGCCGGGGGCTGCGATGGGATCGGTCCGGTCCTGCCCCCGCCCGCCCTCCCCACCCGCCGCGCCGCGGGATCGCCCTCGCCCCTCTCGCAGACAGCCCTGCCGAGCCCCTTTAGGTGGAACAGGTTTCCTTATATAGGTAAACACAAATTGCATTCCTGGTGAAAGAGGCTAACTGGCAGTAAGCTTAACTTAGTTAACTCCACAGATACCAAATGGGTCTGAGTGCCTGAAGTTTGTGAGCACAGCGCTGTGAAGGGTCTTCAGAAGAGAAAACAGTTTCCTTTCAGCAGTTTAGCACCTCTGAAGCTATTCCATTACTTAAAGCTGTAAGTTTATTTATAACTATAAATACTGAGTACTATGATATCATTATATTAAACACTTGACATTTTTACAGAACATTTAGCCTACATTTTACTCCAAGAACAGTGGAGGTGACAAAGGTATGTGCATGTACTACAAGGTGACAAAGGTATATGCATTCATAGAATTAAAATAATTCCAACCTTATCAGAGTGTTCATATAGACACTACCATACATCAAGTGTTACATGAAAAGGTTAGAAAATGAGGATTGTTTTACTGATGTCAATGGAAAGATGCAGTGTAAGAAGAGCTTGCCTTACTCTTTTCCAGTTCCTTTTTTAAACAATGTAATAGGTAAGCTTTTGGTGACGGATCTGTCTTTGTCAGAGAGGTGTGACTGCAATATATTAACAGACACACCCTTACCTGAACAGGGAAATAGAGTGATAGAGGAAGTACCTAGAACAAACATATATTGCATTCTGCAGATCACTAACATATGTGTTTCACATATTATTTTAATCATCTTGCCTACTCACTAACCCTTTTCTGCAAACACAACTTACTTGTCTCAAAGAACTTCACCAGCCAACACATTAATTACAGAGAAAATCATGTAATAGGTGTCACTTTATTATATTCAGACAAGGTTCATCTGTTAATTATGGCCCTTCTACAAGCTGAAACACTGTTGATATGCAGGGGGTATTAGACAGCAAAAAAGCATGAGGAAAGAAAAAAAAAAAGACACAATAAAATAAATGATGGAGGAAATAAAAATAAAAATATTAGTAAAAATGAGAAAAGTTCAGAGGTTTGATGAAATTCTGAGAGGCTGATGTTTTAAAAAAATGCACTGAGCTCTAAAATATACATTTTTTTTTTTCATTCTGTCTCCCAGATAGATTATCTATAACTCAAAATAGACAAGAGACACAAAATTGGCTTCCTGGTGACCTACAGAGTGTTAGAAACAACAGTGTACCACCCAAAAGCTGGGAATTATCATTATCCAGTGAACTACAATATTACTTATCCCCATCTAATATATGACTTGAAGATCATCAAATAATATACCGCACAGCAAAGCTAGTCCTAATGACCATTCCTTATGGTTTCAATATTTCTTTACTTATAATTTTCCTCTTCCCTTGAGGCATAAACATTCAGCCTCATGATACTCAAGGAGATTGGCTTAGAAGTTGAGAAAAATGAAAAACAATACCAATAAAAGTTGTAAGACACTCAATAAATACATGTAAAATAGTCTCTCTGTAAAGTATATAGGCAATCAGGTATATGTGGCCAGGGGCTTGGTGTAATGATCTTCATGGAACTCTTCTGGGACACATAACTCACTTGTGGCTTCACTGCATAAGAAGAGGATCTGGGCCTTGCCATGCTTGTGGTCCTGTGACAAAGCATTTGCACTGAACTACATAGCCATGTATTCCCTTACCATTAGTGAGCTCATGACCAGTTCCTGAATGAGCACCAGTTTTTTCACATGAATTAAGCCAATTAAAATTCATCAGATTCCAAAAACGTTAACAACAAAGGAATTTTAAAAGGGCTATTAGGCTAAAATAGATGTTACTGAAAGTATGGTTCACACTCTGTCGTTAGGCTAGCACTTTTTTTGTTAGCCAACCCAGATCCCACAATAAACATCACATTAATTTATCTAAAACCACTCCCTCAGTTAGGGATTTTCCTACTCTTTCTTCAGTGCCTGTACATATGCTTTATTTATCCTAGTTTCAAGCTGAAAACTCAAGTAGCTGTGATATTCTACACCTGACATACCCTGTTTACATCAGTCCTTTACCCAAACATCATATTGTGAATTGGTCACGGGATTTAGCCTCTTATATCCAGACATGAAATCTCATGCTTTAGTTGCTGGCCCCCAAGCTGTGATTTCATTAGATTGCTGGCACAAGCATGAAAAGTTTCCCTGAGTCCTGTATGCTACTTTTGTAAGAGATAATCTCTTTACTTAAAAAACACTTGTAATAAAATAATCACTTGCTCCTCAGGCATAAATCAGAATAAAATTTATCTATATTTTCATTGCGTGTCTTTGCTAAAGCATCATCAGCAATTAACCATCATAATAGACATCATAGAGCTTTATTTTTTAAGAAAACTCTATATAATCCTCAAGCAACCCAGTTAATTCTTGAAGCTGAGAGTAACTGAGACTTATGACTCCCATTTACTTTACTGTCACACACCATATCTGCAAGTAATGCCAAGATAGCACTAATTACCCTGTAACCGTTCTCTCCTTTTCTCTAGGAAGAGGTCTAGTAGACTGGAGCTTGTATTCAGCATCAGAGTGTATAGGAAAAGCTCTGAGCAGACTTGTAAAATATGTTGAGTTTAAAGTTAGGAATTAAAAGATTCACTAGAAATGAATGCAATTTATGAGAGTGTTGTTTTCTTTGCTACAGTGCTCCAAGCTGTTGCAGCAAAAGCTCAGCATTAAATAGATACTGTCATTCAGTGTGTCATTAACTTGTTTCCTGTGCACAATTCATGCACAGTACAAATGGTTTACTGAGGTTAGTTTAGCCCCTGCTGTTTAGATAATAACTATTTGTAAGCCAAATGACCTTTCTCCAGCCGAGCCACAAACCACAGTCTCAGGTAGAATCTTGGTGATAGATCAGTGTACTTCTGGGTTTATCTTTATTTCCAGTTGCATGCCTTTCTAGACATACTTGCTTCATCTCAAAAGGTGATTTATAAGAAATATTTTCTCTTATGAAAAGACTGATGGATTTTTCTTCTCCCATTTCTGTCCATTTTTAAAGTACACAGTCCTGTCACTCTTTTTGTTGCTGTACCAGAAATGGAAACCTAGTGTAAATTTCCATGGTGAATTTTGATTGAATGGAACAGGTATGAGCAGTACACCAAGAAACATATTTTCCATACATACATTTCCATAATATATATTTCCTATATATAAAACAAATAACGCTAGTTTCTAATCCTGCCATGAGTCTCTAAATATCTGCCTTGAATTTTTTCCCTCTTAAAAGCTCAGAGTGGAACACGGCAGATTTACTTTTTTCACCGAATTCTTTCTCAATAACAAGGTTTGCGTCTGAAGTTCTTTGTGGGCTGAAATTGTCCATACTTGAGTGACTAAATAAATTGGCTCAATTTAGCCAGGTAAGTATAAAGCAACAGAGATCTCTCAAGTTTCATTGCACAGCACATTTTCCAGAATTAAGCTGTTAATGCATTCTCAAAGTTCTAATTTCTTCCACGCAATGGCAACACTTCCTTTCACTTTGATACGGGCAAGATTTCATACCCCATCTTGATATCTGCATCTTTACATCTTCAGTTTCCCTCAGAGATGTGCATCACCGACATCCCACAATGTATGTTCTGTTTTGTGGGGTGCAACAAGATCATTCATTCAATAGTTTATTGTTTGCGCTCAGATACATTACCTAGTCCTCAAATCATGTAACGTGCTCAGCTAGAATGGCAGCAGTGAGTACCTGTCAAATAAGGTAGATTCAGTTCTAACAGCCTTTGTTTCATTTACTAATCTATTCAAGGATATGCAATGTCATAGTGCATCTCTATTTCCACATCAAAAGATCTGTTAGCTGAAAAACCTAAAACCCTAAATATTACTATGTCCAACTCCACAAGTGTTATTTCTTAACTGCCATTAAAATAATTTATACACACAGAATGCTAATATATAATTGAAAAATACTGTGGCAGTCTGCACAGATACTCATTAGCACTCAGACTTCCAGTTTAACACCTAAAAAAATTATGAACAAAATGCTCTGGTGCTGAGTACAGCTTTCCCTGAGCAAGCTGACTGCTGGAGAGACCCATTTGAGTGGGTCTGACTGGGATGGATTTAACTGTCTTCAGAGCAGACAGTATAGTGATGAGTTTTGGATTTGTGGATAAAACTGTGTTGATAACATACTTTTGTTTGGCTGTTACTGAACAGTGCTTGCACCACCTCAGTGTGCAAGGTTGACTTTTTTTCCCACTCTGCCCCACTACAGTGAGTAGGCTGGGAGTGTGCAAGAAAGGAGTGGACACTGCCAGTAAGTGCAGCTGACCCAGACTGGCGAAAAGGCTATTTCATACCACGTAATAAAAATTTACATTCAAAACAAAGAGTAAGAAAAAGAGGGGTGGCTTCCGAGATAACCATTGCTTGGAGACTGGCTGGGCATTGGTTTGTCTTGGAGGGTGGTGACTGTGTTACTTTTCTGTGCTTCCACCACACTTACCTATTAAACTGTCTTTATCTCAACCCATGAGTTTTCTCACTTTTGTTCTTCCTGTTTTCTTCCCCTTTCTCACTGGGGTGAGAGTGAGAAACTGTCCAGAGACTAATAGCAGAGTAGCTTTGGAAATTGTTCTTTACTACTCATCAGCCATCAGCTTTTGCCTCCCCCTCCCAGAAGATACTTCAGAGAGGCCTGTGTAAAATGCTTCCATCTCTCTTCATGGAAAAGTAAAAAATGTCATGCTACATTACCTTCTGCAGTGGCCCACTGAGGTCATTTCATTTTGAAATGCACTGGAGGTATCTAAATGGCAATTACACATCTGAGAAACAGATGAAGTTGTTGTCTCTCAGCCACCAGTTCCCTGACTGTAACTGTATACACACAGGCACTTCAGGTAAAACTTCAAGATATCCATGTCAGCAGGTACACTAGCAACAAACTTGGGACCAAGAGCTATGTAGACACAGACTGTAGTTTATATGCTCAGCTAACAGAAGGCACAGGGGTTTGATATGCTATTCTTTTCTTTTCTTCCATCAAAGGCAAAGTAAAAACTAATGTAAGAAACTACATTCGATCAACATTCAGGCTGAAAATGAAAACATTCAAAAAAGAAGAAACTAAAAGGTTAAGGTATTCAGAAGCAGTAACTCACAATTGCACGTACCACAAGCAGCTGAATGTGCACCTTATCTGGGGAACATTAGCTATAGGGATCAGTTAACTTTATGATATAACCCTTACTTTTTATTGTTTCCTGATTCGGTGTTCAATTTTACAACCTTAATGCAAGTTACTACATTAATAAAGCATTACTTACAAAATTTGACCACATTACTTAACCTTTACACAGGAACAAAGATGTCAAAACAAGTTAAAGGCCAATGTCTAAGGGTATTATTTTTACACTTGGGAAATGAATTGAGCTTTCTTCCTCATCAGTCCTTCAAAATGCATCATTAAAAGCTATGTAACACAACAAGTTACTATCTTTACCCTTGCACCACGTGTTGTTGAGGTTTCAGTAATATGGTTACACTAAACAAGAGCTTTATGTTTTCATTAAATACATTTAAAACTCAAGGCTGTGCTATTAGATGAAGCAATTAGTACACAATCCAGCAAAAAGCTATTTGTTCCTGAAGAGTTTAAATACTTTATCTGGAAAAGTTAATGAAGTAATTATAATGTTGTTATTAATGAAGATTAGAGATGGATTAAAATGGCATTCAGAAAATAAACCAGACAATTAAATAGGCTTTCAGAACTGTGGAAACTCCTTAGGGTCCAGGGGAAAAAAACCTCTCAGGATACTTCTACTAAGAAGGACATTTGGGAAACACTAGTTTTAATACCATAGAACTCCAGACAGCAGAAATTATCTACATGTCAACATCAACACTGGGGATTGTGAGCACTGTGATGCTTAACGCTGACCACCTGTGCTTGAAGCTTTAGGGTCTTCTCAAAATGTCCTTAACTGCAACACCTTCCATATTAAGCATACTTTGCTAGTGGTGGGCTAGTAGAAATGTTCCTTAGTATTTGAACTGACATGACTATCAGATTAGTTAAATCGGTTAATGACCTTACATCCAGGAGAAGGATGTCGCTGTCAATGAAAGACTTATTGTTTGATTAAATTTTATATTTCCTCCCATGTAATACTGCAGAAGACAGAAGAAAGCATTTAAACTAGAAAATCCTAAATGAGCCCAGAGAGGTGGTCCAGAGCAGAAATGGGCAGCGCAGGACTGCATGTTCTCTTGCTTGCCATGAGGGCAGCATAAAACTCACGGCTTGTTGACACACTTTCCCTGGCACTTTCGGAGCACTCACAGCTTGGCAATTGTATTTCTTCCCAGTGAATCCACTTTACCTGACTATAAAGGTGATGAAGTACCAAAAATTGGATCCCAGACACCATAAGCTTTTCTGCAGTTTCTGGAAGAAAAACACAACTGTTTCTTAGACCATAGGTAAGTGGGTCACCTGAGAGAGGTCACCCCACAGTCAGAGGGGTGACCACACACGTAGCTTAGACACTTCAGTTACGTTCCTTAAATTAGGAGCTATGACTGCTGGCCAAAGAGCATATGAGAATGAGTTACATGTGAAAAGGACTAAGAAAATATGATTAAAATGTGTAGTATGCAGACTATTATTACTCAAACAACATTATTTCAAGGTAGAACATATGGACTGGTTCGATCCTTTGTTTTAAATAATCTGTATTGAGGCAAAACCACTTTTTGAGCCTCAGTGTGTGCATAAAAAACATCAAAACTTAGGGAAAGACAGTAAAGACCAAACAAAAGATTACATTCTGGGAGTTTGGAGTATTTAAAGGAAATGTAGCATTTTTTCTTTACAGGTCTTTTTTTATGTAGAAAAACTTAAAGACTGGTC
>JAWWLV010000001.1:98052492-98071435 GCA_035041135.1 Platyrinchus mystaceus
GAAGAAAGTTTACGTATTCGGTTCTTTTGACCAAGTGCAGTCATATTTGTGGATAGAGGGTGGCTGGTTATCTTACTTTTTAGCTTGCTTTTTTTTTTTTTTTTTTTACTTCACAGGCATGCTATGACTCTTTTAACTCATTTTAGTAGAGAAGAGCAAAAAGCTAGAAATTTTTTTCTTGTCTTTTTCAAGTCCCTCCTGAACCACACAGCAGTCTTCTCTAAGAAGTAGAAAACCAACAGGTTTTCTGTGATTGTTGTTTCAGCTCCATAGTTTGACTAATTCTAAAAGGAATTAGAACTGCATGAATGATTAAAAATAATTTCTAAGTTAAAAAGTCTACAGAATCTTACACAAACATGTTGGCCTAACCCATGTTAATCACAGTGGTGGAAATAAATGCTCATTTAATGGCAGATACAGAAAAAATGAAGTTTAATTAAATATAACTATTAAGAAACTATTAGTCTGTGAGCTGATCTATAGGTAGGAAAATGTAGTCACTGTCCTTGGGGTTCCATTATTCTGGCAACAACATCTACTCTTATTTCTTTCCTATTTCCTCCATTGCTTAAACACCTCTTATTACTCTCTCTCCCAGTAATATTGAGGGTGTAATTGAAGGAAGAAGTGAACAAAATTGTTCAGCCCATTATGGAAAATGCTGCAGTACATTTTTTTCATGAATTTAGAAATGCTACCAGCTGTCTCTAAACTTTGAAGGTAGTAGCATTTTGTTTTTAACAAGGGAGTTTTGAGTTTAAAGCTGTGTCAGAATGAAAACCTTTATGGAAAAAACCCCCAATTTTTTTTACTTTGGGAGTTCATAGATTGGGGAAAGTGGCAGAATTTTAAAAGAATATGTGTTTTTTACAGCCTAGAGGTGCCAGAAAAACTTAAAATGCTTAGAAACCCTGTGAGCAAGGCCAAGAAGGGAAGGCAACTTTAATTCCCTGATAAAAAACCCTATTTCCTTCACCTTTCTGTGTCAGAATATAAGCTTTCTTCATACTCTGTCACCACAATTGATTAAAAAAAGCTGACAGGAAATATTATTGCTTGAAACATACATTCCAAAGAGAAGCATCAGAATTTACATAAAAGCTTTTAATTTTTTACATAAAACTTTCATTTTTACATAAAATAATTAATTCCGCTGTTGGAGTAGTTAAATGTACTTCAGGTAATGCACCACAAAATGAAAATGAGTAAAACTTGCCCTTCTTTAAGAAACCATGTTTCAGTGACCTGTCTCCTCCTATTCAGAAGGCAGGTGCTTGAAGGTGACTTGCACTTGAAAAAAGGAAAAAACATATGCCCTCATTCTTCATTTATATGGTGCTGAAAGTCTGGAATAGGAAGGATAGCAACAGAGGATACTATGACCTTATCATCTGTCACAGGCTTAGCAGAAGCATACTAGATCAGTACCTATAATGGTAGATTTATATATGAAACACTACTCTTTGAGGTCATTCAATAATGAAGTTTCTTAGTGAATTTCTTAGTGAATCAACAGCCCGAGCGCAATGTCTCATGATATTGTGATATTGGAAACACAGTATTTTAGAGTAGACAGGGAGTCAAAGTTTTAGTTGTTTATGTTTATTGAGCGCTACTACTTATAATTATTTCATAAGGTTTGCAATATTAACAGTTACCTCATCTGAAGTTCCAGTTCACTTAAATCTGCTCCATGCATGAGATTTTCCTTAAATCTTCAATCATCCCAATCACCTTCCATTTCTTTACTTGAGCAACTGTATGTAATGGCCATGTCCAACAAAATCCACAGCAGACTTCTGAACAGTAAAAATCACCAGGAGAGTCACTCATCAATATTTGAGAATGTGATCTTGTGTCAGGATTATTTTTAAAATGGTGCTTTAGTCCATGTTCAAAGCACAACACCTTGCACCTTTATTATGCTCCCTCCCAGGTCTGTAACGTCTTCTACACTTCTAAGAACAAATTCCCAAAGCCCTTCTTCTCTTCAATTTTTTTTCCCAGTTTTGTACTGGGTCTAGCTGACAAAATGCAACTGCTTTCTCCTGAACAGCTTCAGTACAACAACAACTAATGGTGTCCTTCATCATCAGCTGGAACTGCTCTTCGTCTGCATGGGTGGGGATATGTATATGGGCTTAAGGTTCTTATTGATATGAGACTGAAGGGCTGCTCCTTACCCTTATATTTTTATATATCTGCAATATATTTCTGTTTTGCCAGCAACAGGAACATTCAATCACCCATTACCACTGGGTGGGAGAGCTGGTAGATGGGGTGACCCCAGCTGTTTGTTGACAGGTTACTAAACTGTTTGGAAAGGAGGTGATACTGCTGACATTCGCTTCACCTCCACAGGGTTCAGCTGCCACATATATGATGCCTTATGGCTTTCTGTATAGCCTGAAAAAAAACACCTCTAAAATGAAACAAATTAGCAGAAGGGCACTTGTTTTGCTGTTTACAGAGCAATCGGGAAACTCTGAACTAGAGCAATAGACTTCATAATGGCCTTTTTTTGGAAGTTATTTGGAATAACCTGAAAACTCTTTCCAATATTCATCTTATTTACAAAAGGTTATGTACATATTAAATGGTTGCTTGGCTGAACCCATCTTGTCATATTTTGCTCCCAAGGTACGGAAGTAACAGACTGTTAGGCTTAAGGACCATTCAGGCTCAAGGTTTATTCCTAGACTATGCCTTCAGGAAGGCTGGGAGAAGGCAGAACTTTCTATGCTTTCAGAGAATGGTGGTGCTAACATGCAGGAAAAAGAAGAGTGTTATGTACTGTTCTGTAGTTACTCATAAAGAGGACAGCTTGTAAGATGCACTTCTCCTATTAAAAACCAGGGGAGATCATTCAGGTGGTAAACTGTGACCTATCTATAATCATCTACAGTGCACAATTCCCTGAGGTCCATGTGTCCCTGCAGTAGGTTGTGCATATATTTACAAACTGTGTTTCTTATTTTTTTCCTTTCTTAGACTCCTGAAGTATGAGATATTTGATACATACGACAGGCCAGCTCATTCTTGTGACAGTGAGGTGCCCCAGCATGCACAATACTAGGATTTTAAGACATGGGTGACAGTTAGATGTTAGTATATAGATAACAGAGCTAACAATATTCTGCTTCCCTTTGTTTTGGCCAATGAAGGCTTTGGAGCTGTTAGGAATTTCTCTTTTTATTTTTTTTTATTCTTTCTGGTTTCTGTGGTATGAAGTATGTATCCCTTGGAATTCTTCTTTAGAAACATGTCAGCTTGAGGTTTCTTCTATTTCCAGCAAACAAGAAGATAATTGAAACCCTTCCTGAGTTACAGCTTTGTTTCCTGCTGGAGTGACTGACAGATCCAGCAAAGCACAGAGAACACTGAAAATATGAAAAAACATTTACTGGGTTTGCTGTCTTATTCCTGTCACACCTTTAACATATACAACAATTCCCTGGACTAGACTACAGGTCTAAAAGGCAAGGAGCAAAAGATACGTGAAAACCAGACAGGAGCAGAAGCGTCTTTGTTTTTCTGTAGCCAGTGAAAGTGCCAAATCCATCAGTCTACAACATAACGTGCCAGCCTGGATGCTGAGGAACAAGGAAGGATGCAGATCCAATGGCCATTCACCACCTGCTTTCTCTGCCAAAAGTCGTTACAGCCACCTGCCAGTTGTAGCAGCAGGTTTGTTTGTGCCAGGAACACCTGCCTGGGATGAGTGGTGCAGATATCCCTACAGTGGGAATTGGCTGGCTTTCCAGCTGCTGCTCTGAGAAACTGGGCTTTCTCTGCTTCGTCCCTTTACGATGGGACCTTCATTTCACAGTGTATCTGCAACGAAACTTAGCCCGTGACCAGGTGGACATAATGTAAAGCCCATCTGTGAGACATGGCAACTCCAGAAATCTGATATGGCTGTAGGGTTTAATGGGTTTTTGTCTGACATGATGGGATTCTAAAGGACACTCAGACTTGGTGCTGGTAACAACTTGAGTTAACTGGGTATTTTTTTTCCCTTAATTACAAATGGAAAAGAGTATATTCCTCAGAAACAAACAATTTCCACTGGGAAAAAATATATATATATTGGAAAGTGTTTGCCAGACTCCAGGCAGGCTCTTCTATCAAATGAAAAAGCTGAGTAGGGAATACAGTTCTGTCAAGTCTGTATCCATGTTATTATGTCCATTGCACACTCCTCTGAAAAGGAATCTGTTGGCAAGCAGCAGCACAAATTTGCTGCCCCTTGGGGTGTCCAGCACAGAGCAGGGCAGCTGGAACAGCAGTACTGTGCTGAACAGGCATGGGACTCTGTGGGAGCTGGCATCATATGGCTGAGCTCAGAGAGGAGCTTCCACAGGCTGGCCTTGGATGTAGTAGGTGTCTCTTACATGATCAGACACCTACATTTCTCTGAGGGTTGGATGTGGAAACCTCAAACCTATATAAATTATAGAAATTCTAGATTTGAGTTCTCTACCAAATTCATACCCAGGCTATCCTAAATGCGGGTAAGATTTTCTCAGATTGCAACATAAAAAATACTGTTCACTGTATTTTTACATGACAGTAAAAGTGCGCTTTTTGTTCCCATTTTCATTTTGAAAAAGAAAGTTCATTTGAGCATTGGATTGCTTCTGTCTTACACTGGAGTTACATTCAAATATGCATGCACAAATAAAGCATTATTTCTTAATTCTTTAAGCTGCATTGAGTTCTTTTCAGACTAAACACTGAGTACATGTGTGTCTTTTTGGCTTCTATTTAAAAAGGCTAATTGATTGGAAGAGAAAATGGAAAGAAAAGATTTCATAGTTTAACAACCGCAGGCAAGTATAAAAACGACTACTGCCTTTTGATTACAAACATAGGAATTGCATTTCCTAAATGTATTGTCTTTTTAGCATAAGTTGTGTTATTAAATGCACAGCCAAATGTGTAGGGATGTGAGATCACAATATATTAGGAGCAAAATTGAAAACATAACATTAAAAGTAAAAGGGAGACAGGCCTGCACAAAATTTGAATCCTTGGAAATGCATTCCAAAAAGGAAAATAGTTGGAGCTGCTATACAACAGTAATGAAGTACCGTATTGGGTGGTGGAAGTAGAGAAGGGAAGCACCAGCGGTTTCTAAGAAACTTTTTGCTCTCAGTGTCTGAACACTTATGAAGCCAGGAAAAAACCTGTAGGAATCACTCAGCCACTAATGTGCAAGTTATACCTGTCCACAACAGAAACAAGACAGAGTGTTTTGAGTGATGTGCAAATGCAGAAGCATCATTTCTGTATTTTAGAATTACAGATCAATAATCACAGACATTATTAGAGTGAGCTGAGAGATGAAATAGGCCTTAGTACCAGTTGCTGCAATCTCAGGACTAGGATTTCATTCTCATGGTTGGTCTTTGTAGTCCAGTTTTTAGTCCTGTGGGATCGCATATTTGGTACATAGGAAGCAGATGTCTTGGGGATTTCTTGGTGGTCTTCACCTTTAGCCAAGATAGCTCAGGTGTGCAAGGTGTGCATCGGGCAACAGCAAGATGAGCTTCCCAGTTATTGGGCTCTTTTAGTGGATTCTGCAATCCATGTTGAGTTTGATACTGTCATAACTACTTCATATTTGCATGCAGGTTAACGAGTTACTTGTGCTGAAACAGCTCAAAGTGACAAGCTGTCATCGTTGTGACTTCAATACATACTGTTGCTGGCCTACTCTTTGAAGTATCACCTTTTTTATTGCCCTGGTACTTCACAGGTCACACTTTAAGCATATATCAGGTAGATAATACATCATTCTACATGTACCCTTCAAAAAGCATCCATGTTCCCACAGAGTGCAACTGCAGAATCCTGGTCTCCCACCAGCACAATAGCCTGGGGCGTAATATTAGAGCTTAATTTGTTTTACATATGGAAGACTTTATAAATGTACTACACATATTTCCATGCTGCAGTTGGATTTTATGGAAAGAGTGCAGGACTAGATGATAAAAATTATAATGCAATTCCTGAGCAATGCACTATAGACTGAATGTTGGAAAAAGCTCTTTGCATAAACAAGAGGACCAATAATGCTCACAGAGTGACAATAGGGGCATGGAAATCATACATAAACAAGAGAAAAAGCTACCTATGTCAAGTCACAGGAAAATAAATACTGCTTTTTATTATGAAAAACAAGGGTCATTTCAGCATACTGTGTATTAGGCAGCACAGTAACAGGACACTATCATTTAGATGCCACTGAAAAAAGTTGTTTCCATCATCAGAGTGCTGGTTCACCTTCACTGCATCTCTTTGTCCACTGCCCTGTCACCTTCAAGTCCAGTAATGAAATGTCATAAAATAAAGCAGACACCATCTCAGACTACAATGCACAAAACGATCTCATGCTACCTGCAAAGAGAGTCACTTGTGTCTATGGGATACGTGAACAGAAATCTGCTGCTCCCCTAGTCACCCGTCAGGTACAGCTGGTTAGAGGTCTTCAAACCTGTTAATGGTAGTACTTCCTAACTGTCCACTTGTTAGTACTTTATTTTCTCGCCTAAATTACTTCACAGACTACACATCTGTTACTGGAATTTACACCTTGGTGGAAAGCACACCAGGGGAGGCGAGAAGTCATTTATTTACATTTGCTTCCCACTGCAATCAACCTGCTCTTTCCTCATTTTATCACAACCTTCTCCTCTTTTCCTAGCTTCAATTTTTGCTTGTCTCACCTGTTTAGATAAGGAAGGAGAAAAACTACAACCAGATTATTAGATTTAAATTTGCTCTACCCCATTCAATGTTGCAAGTGGCTGAAGAAAGGACCTTTCTCTGGGGCTCTGCTGTGTTTATTTTTCACTGTCTGTGGCAGTAGTAACACTATCCCTCAGATCTGTTTATTTTCCACCTCCCTGACTGCCCTGGTGATCTGTGCCCCTGCCAGTCATGGCTAGAATGATGCTTGACTTCTTTGGGAGAATCTCTGCGTAGTTACAGGTGGTGGGGCAACAGAAGATAACTGAGCCTCCGAAGGTCACAGGTAAAGCTCTAGGTAGCAGATCAGAGAGGGACTGGATGATATGAAGTTCTGCTCCTTCCCCTTACTGGTTTTCACAGCTGGGGGACCCAGGTTCTCCACACTGCCCCCACACATTAAAAACAAACTCCGCACCACATTTGCATCCCTGATGTCTCCATGAGGCAATTATTTCAGGGTTTTTGAAGTGCTTCAGGTGGATCAATATTTTATTCCAAAAAGGAAAAGGAATGTGCAATGGCACACTGTGGCAAGCAGAAAAGGTATATTGCTGTTAAAAGTTTTGTTTTGTTTTCTGGGGGACCTCACTCACTTTATATACTTCTAATGAATCTTAAAGATGTTAACAGGAACATCCCTGACCTTGCAACAGCATCCATCTCTCAGCAGACCAGATACCTCTTTTCACTCGGAGTATGTGGCTCTCACTGCCATTTTCAGAGTGTCATTGCTGCCAGCCTCCAGGCTTGTAAACATCACTCTGATTTTGCCTGTCTCCATATTTTCATTGTTACTTGTGCAAAGCATTACTGCAAGTTGTGCCTCTCATACAGAGCGCCATGAATAGGTCTTAGTAATGCTGGATTAAACTTTTCAACAAGTGTGAATTGTAAACCTTCCTGTACATGAGGAGAAGTCAGTTGTAGTGTTAGTGAGGTTTTCCTCATGGACATCTCTTAAAATGTATATCTAAGCTAAGTTGGTATTTGTTTCACATGGTTTTGGGATGGGAGTTTTCATCCGATACCTTCACGCTTTGCACCATATAGTAATTCACTTGGACTACATTTGCTCTGGGGAGTCAAACCATCCATTTTTTACTCTTGTTCTTCTGACTGAGTGATTTGCCAGATGTAACAAGGAGAACCCAGAAGTGTATAACTGAAAGAAAAATAGACGACGCATTTCTGGTTTAATCTCTCTTTCTATTATTCTGAAATATTTCAGTCATGGCATAAATCAGAAGACAAGCCACTCCATTTGTATCTGCAAGGCTTTTACGTCATCCTTAACAATGTCTACAACAGCTTTGATCCCCTGGAAGCCACCTTTCACTGGGGAAATAAAACTACCAACCTCAAGAGGAACAGGTGTGCAAACAAGGATCAGATGAGAAAGCAAACCACAGGTTTGGAAATCCCATATGTGAGGAAGGAGAGCAGCAGCAAATCATGACAACGACAAGGAGGACTGCAAAACCAAATTCGAGTAGTGAATGAGGTTTTTCAAGGCCCTGATCCAACACAGGTCTGCAGCACTGCCACGAAGAGGCAGTGCCTCTCTTGTGCTTACTCAGAACCAGATGGCCTCGCAATGGGATGAGTCAGGGAACCCTTTGAACTGGAAGACAACTTTCCTATCGGAATTTGCTTTAGAAAGAACTGTTCCTTGACTTGCCCTCCCCCTGGTGCCAACAAAAAGTATGGAGTGGAAACAAGAACTGTAATCTCCTTTTGGTAGCTGTATGGATTTATCTGGCACAAAACAAGTAATTGGCCTGAAATTTTCACAATTCCTTCTGTTCTTTGTAAAATTTGATACCAGACAGGGACAGCAGATAAACATACACATGATTATGGATATACACATACAAAATTATGTTAAGGTTATAGACCCCGACAATCCCAAATATCTTAATTTTATAAAACCCCATCCGTAACTCCTACTAATTCTGAAAAATAAGTACCAACTTTCAGATCTAGATTCCTTTTTCTCCCACTCAGCTTGTACACCTACTGTAATCTCTGTAGATTTAGTTTCCCATAATGAATTTACATGATATGAAACGTTTGTGTTCTATTGCTTTTCCTTAGTCTTCTGTCAGTAAATAAATTGCAACTAACAATGAAGACCTAATTTAAGACCTTGAAATATTGCTTTCACACTCTGCTCATAGAGATGATTCTGAAGCCAACAGCAAATCTCAATCTTACTTGTGGTACCCACTTCTCCTGATCTGTAATCACACTTGCAGGAGAACTGGGCAACTAGAGAGACACGACAGTATGGAGCACCAGGCAGGAAGGGATACTGACTGGGGTGTCAGAAGCAGTGTCAGGGTGTAATTCATCTCAGACAAACTAGCATGCTAACAAGGAGGACTGTGTGGCACAGGAGCAGCACTGCATCCCAGGACTGTGCACCTTCTTGTGCAAGACTCTGTGGGCAGGAACCCTGATATATAGAGAAATTCTAATGTAGAATGGCTATTCCAAATCCTAAACACAGAAAGCTTTTATTCAAGATACAGTTGTACACATATTAACACCTGGTTTTACAAACAGCGTCACTCAGCTTCAAAAATGGATGGAATATAAATACTGTAAAGTATATGCCATACAAGCAGTGACAACAAAACTAAATTTCTTTTCTAAGTTGCTTTTGCCATTACCTCAACAATACCATTATGCAAAAGGTCTAAATTCCAGCTTAACATGCTGGAGGGCACGAGCAAAAGAAAAGCTCTTATAATGACAGACAGAAAGTTAATTCCTCCCATCTGTAGGTATGCAACTCCACAACAGTGACAGAAAACAATTCAGGATGTTAGCACCTCATTTTCAGCTGTCATTTAAAAACAACTAGTCCATTTAGTCTACCTGACCTCCAGTTATGTCAGATGCCTTCAGCTTGCTTTAGAAAGATCCTCTGAACAGTTTGCTCTGAGGGCACTGGAAGCCGGAGAAGAAAAAGTTCAAAATATCTGACAAATGATTCTGTCATTTTGTTTTCACTGAAGATTGATGCAATGGTTACAAATTAGCATATAATATTTCGGTATCAGCCATAGTATTTTTAATTAACTGCAACCTATTCAAAATCTGGTATTTTCAATTAACTGGAGCTTATTCACATCTGGCAAGCTAGCAAACAGAGCGGGAGTTTGTTACAGCAGCTTAGCAGAAGCCTGCCATGAATACACATTTGGACAGCCTGGGAGAGCATCAGTGTCACTCTGGGAATGTTCCTGGCATGGTAAAAGAAAAACATCAAAGGCATTACTAATTTAAAGCTGCCTCCAAGAGTGCAATCTGTAGTGACAGGAAATGGAAAAATCATCCTCAAAGGGACTGTAAAGAAAGAGCTAGTCCAGCATGATAGTGGGTTCCACACATAGAGCTTATGTTTTGTCAAAAAAACCTTACAATAGCAAAACATTGTGCTTTTTTTGGCCCAAATCCAGAAATAAGTCTTTGGGGCAGCTCGGAAACTGCAGGAACCAAACCAAGTTTGGAAAGGACAGCTTAGAAAGGAAGTCTTGTCATCTGCATGGTATATCTAATATTTTAAAAGGCTACTGTAATCTAGATACCAGCATTTAAAAACCAACAAAAGACTAATAAGGAATGAAGATGGTACCCTGAAGAGTTATGAGAAGAAAAAAGACTGACCAGAATAACTGTTGGTGAGCTCTGCCTGAAACTGCTCCAAACATGCCAAAATAATACTTGTGGTAACCCAGCAGTGCCTGTTCGAAGTTGACATTCCCTTGGTGTGATTGATGGAATCAAAAGCTTCCAGTAAACATAGGGGAAGAATAGGGACACATCTTTGAGCCCAGGGTAGGCTGAGGACTATTATAGTCCATGGAATTACTATGCATAATTCCCATGCAAAAGGCACAAAAGCAAATTCTCAAGGACTATATGTTATTGAAGTTTAATTGGAAGAATTAATTGACAGAGGGTTTTGCAGTAAGAAAATCTGTTTACAGGACATGTTTTTGTAAACCATGGAAACAGCCTCTTAAGTTCCTTTAACAGTTTTTAAGCTGAGAAACTTAGCTACTAAAATGTATTTAAGGGAGGCTGTTTAAGTATTCAGGGACAATATACACAGTAAATTTCTTGTCATAGCCTGAATACTGTTGTTACACAGAGCTTTGTAAGAGCTTTCCACTACAATATATCATGCAGTTTACTCTTTAGCATTTGAATATTGCTCCACAAAAATTAATTTCATATAGGGAAGATAAGACATTGGTTACACTCCATCTTAACTTGGCTTTACACTCCTATGGCCTTTGCCCCAGGCCAACCAGAGATTAAACCCTTGATAAAGCTGAAGGAGACTCACTACACTAAATTACATGTGCTTCGATGAATTCTTCCAACCTCCCGGGATTGTGAGTATAGTGCAAAAGAGCTGTAGCAAGGCTGAATCTTTGATCTACCACTCCTTGCTAATTCACTCGATCTATAGAAGCTAAATGTATTTATATACAATTAATTCCTGTAGTCCTGTTATATTTTGGAGGCATCAACATGGAAAAGCAACAACCAAGAGTCTAGGAAAGAAAACTGATTTTCATGTGTATTTCCTTGTTACATAGGTACCTATTTTTATAGCTCTTGGGACAAAATGTAGGTCTGGGGCGTTTGTGAATACACCTTGGATTTATCTGTCGAATTTAAAAACAGTCCTTAACACTCTTGGTTTTTCCATGTGTCCAAAAGATTATTCCAAAGGCCCAGGGGGCCTTTATGGAGGTGATCACATCAAGAAGCTCTGAGGAAGAAAAGGAGCATATGCTACAAGATGATAGTGGTTGAGGAGTAAGTGTGCATTTGGGATACAGACAGCCTGGAAAAGCCAAGGGGATCATTCCCACTTCCTGCTGAGAGTGTCCGTGCCAATGACTGAGGCAAATGCAGTCAGAGTCTGAATGGCAGATGGAGGGAGAAGGGCTGTGTCAAGGGACATAGGAGACTGGACCACATCTTGCATGTATTTCCACCTGGAAAATCCAAGGCAGCCAAGGAAGGTACAGGAATTAAAAACACTACAGGCATGGATGACTACTGAATGGCATAGGTAGACAGCTCACATGTTTAACAAAATAGATCTGGACAAGGCCAAATCTTTGCACATGTGCTGAGCGGCATATTGGCAAATCTGCATTATTTGGATCTCTTGAGCAAATAGGTACCTAAAAATGTCTCATTCATATAAAAGGCAGAGGACACGAGAGGTAATATGAAAAGAAAGACAAAATTCCCTGGTTCCCACCAGTAAATCTGCATCTATAATCACAATGTCTTTTCATGACACCCTGAAGCAAAAAAAAAAAAAAAAGGAAACCAGAAGTTAGTGAGAGCAAACTGTACAATAGATATGCTTTTAAACAGCACCAGTCTTGCAGTTTCTAGGGAAGGGATGTTGTACTTATGTTAAAAAACCCACCTTTTTCTCACAGTAAAAATAATACAGAACTCTGGGCCACTGTGAAAACAAAGCCAAGTATATTCTGGTCTGACTCACATTAAGTCATTTTTTTTCTAGTTAAACTGACTGGCAGCAAAGTCCAAGTTTACTAATTGGTTCAAGTGGTCTTCTCAAGTGTCATTAGCTGCTATGTTTTACCTGGTATTCACCTAAACCAAACATAGATCTCAATTCCCTGACCTTCTAAAAGATGTTTGTATATGAACCTAATTTTGTTATGCAATGCCATTTTCACTTCCCCAGTGCTGAGTTTCTTTACAGTGTTGGGGCATTTACCATGAGATTGCATAAAAAGTATGGCTTGAACATAGTCTTGCACTGGATCTGCAGACAATGAAAATATTATGAAACCTTTATAGACATCATTCCCACCAGACAGAAATTTCCATGGTAAATGTTGCTGTATTTTTACTCCAAAGTCCAATCAATGTTTTTTAACAAAATGTAAATACTAATGTATTTTTGAAACAGTTAATTCAAAGGAATGGACAGCTGTGTTACACATATACGACTCCAAAGAAAAATACACAAACCTTTAGATTTTTCTTAGTGTTCCCAATATTATACTTAGAAAAACGTTCCACCATCACAAAATTGAGAGGAAATCAATTCAGCTGGGGAGAACTTTTGAGATCACAAGGGCCAAAGATACTGAAACAAGAAGAGATACAAAAAAGGGTATAATTAGATTTGGAATATAATGAATATTGGGATATTATCATTTTTATATCATCATGGTCAATTTAAGAGAGTCTTAATCGGTGTAACGGAAGTGTCAATAATGTGCAACAAAATATAAAGTGAACTCCTGCTCAGGCTATCCAAACATATCTTCTCTGCCTCATCCCTCCTGTGCCCTGAACTTGCTTGGATTCCTGAATGCATCAGCAGACTGGATACAGGATTAAGAGATTCAGACCTAGTTGAAACACGGCAGGTCCTTCAACTTTAGGTTACACTCTGACGTGTACCTTCATACTTGCAGAACTGCCTTTCAGAGTGTCTTCATTCAGCTCTAAACCTTCAAGCCTGCCCTCAGCCATACTAGTTGAGCACAGTCCTTTTTGCCCCTTCAGGCATTGGAATGGGCTGCCCAGTGACGTGGTGGATTCTCCGTCCCTGGAGGTTTTTAAGACGAGACTGCATGTGGCACTTAGTGCCATGGTCTAGTAACTGCAGTGGTAGTGGATCAAGGGTTGGACTTGATGATCTCAGAGGTCCTTTCCAACCCGGCTGATTCTATGATAGTGTATTTCATTAAAACAAAACTTTCAAGATTTTTCTTGAAACAGGCTTGTTAGGAGTAATGTATATATATTTAATATAACTCTACGTTTTTAGCACATGCTATAGCTATACTTCTCGCCAAGTAAATCTGAAATATCAGTAATATGAGACAGGAATATCAGGGGAGTATAATTTTGTAGAAATATGAAAGCACATCTTTCCAAAATAATGATAACAAGATTCAGTTAAAGCAGAAAAAAAAATTCATAAAAAAATCCTTTTCTACTGTTGCATAATCTTGAGAAAATAGGAAAAAATCAGTAGTAATTTAAAAATAATATGACAGAATGACTCACTTTAGTTATCTGAAAAGGATAACAGCACTCCATCTTCCCTGCTGCATTCAATTTTGACTATTAGAGATACACAAATGTGACACACTAAAAAGTTATGAAGACTAAACTTTACTTTCAGACACAGCATTGATTCTTTCAGGAAGGATAGGAAATAAATAGGTTTATGGAGAGGAATCTTATAATATCATTTTCTAGGCATGAGATAGAAAAATTTATTATGCCATTTAAGCACTAGTATATGATGAGTTCTTTTTTTTAAATTATATATATATATATATATATAGTATCCGTGGTTTCATAATATTATTCCTTCTTTACCTCATATGGAAGAGAAACTATGACACAAAACTTACTAAACATGGCAGAGAATCTGATTCAGGCACAGGACATAAAATGAAAGTTGCCAACACTCACCGATGTTCCAGATTTTTAACCTATCTCCACCAAAGGGAATACAGCAGAAGTTGAGGACAGATGAGGACAGTGCGGCTGAATTAATTGAGACATACTGACTCCAAGCCGAGGGAGGCTGAGCGACAGACATCACAAGACAGCACAGTGGTGATTTTCTTATACAACTCTAGCACACAAATTTCAAATTGGCAAGAACTTCAGGATATTAGTACTGCTTCAAAAATGAGGAACATACAGGGTGTAACTGTTGCCACTGTTGGTAACTAAAGGTACCAGGAGATATGGGCAGAACATAGATAACCCCTTTCCCAACTCCACCATCTTATTCTGGATTTCTTTAAGCCTTCCTCTGCCCTAGTCCATGAAGATGAATGCAGGCAATATGGAATCAGACAAAACCTCTGGTTACATTCCTGGTGGTTGCAGAATGGTAGAGGTGTGCACATTACCATCACCTTACAGCTGGATTACAGCACATCCCATAACACCCACATGCTAAGGGTGAGCAATTTATTAAAGAGTAGAGCCTGCACAAACAAGTATCTATTTATTAGTTGTATTATAAAAAAATTAAGTGCCTTCCTAAGGACTTAGAGACAGAAGTATATAAACACACATATAAATCACAAGTATATAAACACTTGAGAATTTGATGAGCAATCAATTGCTAATACAGAAGGGTTTTCCCTCTGCTCAAGGTGGTTAAATAGTGTGGGTCATGTTGTAATAGTACAATAGCACCATAGTACAGAGTTTTAGAATGATGCTTCCTTAAATGATGATTTCTGTGGTGAGAGGACTACTAATTCCTGTCAGCCATCTTGGGTGTTACTGCTTTTGTAGTTATAAATCAATAAGCGTTTACTTAAACTAAATTAGTAACAAAATTACTTAAACTGAATTACTTAATTCACGAATTAAGTGAATTACCACGACACTTAAATTAGTATTTAACTTAAACTTCCTTTTCTTGCAAGTTTGGGGTCAGCAAACAGACGTCATTTTATTTGCTTCCCCAGACTCCTTTCAGTTTTGTTATGCTTCAATAAAATATCTAGATACAGCTCTGGGCGTTCACTCAGTTGTAATTAATTAAGTGACTGAACACAGAATTTTAGTAAATCTACAAAAGGAACAGCAGACAACTCCATAGTGGTGCAGTCAGACTCCCCTAACTCCTAATAGCCTTCAAACAGGCTACATCAACAATACCATTTGCCCCCCGGTATTTCCCTCATTTCTTCCTTCTCTTTCTATGTCTCCTTGTGCATTTGACAAGGCAAACCAAGAGGATGACCTCCCTGACTGACATGGTTCCCTGAGCTGCCCAAGTCCAGGAATCCCTGATAAACCCATTACCCGACTGATCAGCAAGTTACAGTAACAGAATGGAGAAATGGTGCAGTAGGATTCATCTTGACTCCATTTTTTGCCTTGCACTTTTCAGTTTATGCAAGACATCACACTGACTTCCCAATTTGTTGATCTGCAAATAAACCCACTTGCTGATAAATTATATAAAATATGATCCATAGGAGGAATATTATGTTAATAATAAAGTATTATGGTTTTATAACTTGGGAGTCATAATACTGCCCTGAATATTTCTAAATCCTCAGTAATTGCAGATTTCCTAAAATTAATATAGTATATTCAGTATATTGTTTTATAAATCCTCTTGAACTTTACTGCAGTTTTAGGACTGATAATTTCCAAATATTCAACTTGAAGTATCGAGTATAGTTAGATTAGCATCTCTCTGCATATTGAAAGTTCAGCAAAGTGACTGTGTATGCAGTTACCCCAGTTGTGTGACTGTTCAGTTCAGGGATCTTCCAAGGTTCAGGATGTGATGCATCTCAGAAAGAAAGTAGATGCATGGGAAGATTCAGTCTTGTCTCAGCCTTAGGAATGCCACTTCTTGAGCCCAGGAAACTAGTGGTTTGAAAGTAGCATTTCATATCTTAGAATTCTAAAGCATAAGACACTCAGACATGAACCTCATCAATAACATGAAACTGTCCCATACTAAAAACCCTGAGTGTAAATTCATGGGGAAAAGAGCAATTAAAAGAATGCATACCTGTTAAGAGCTCATATTTGACCTATTTTTAGATCTCCTCACAGGTGTAACCAAAGCTTGGTTACATTACATTTCTTTTCAGTTGCCCATTGACATTAATTTGACTCTGAAAAAAAGATTATAAAGGATTGAACTGACCAAGCAAACTCACTCAACTTTGCCATGCTTGTGATAATTATACGAAAGTAGGTCACAATACCACTGTCACTGAGAATAAGTGCTCTGAATGAATGAGACCTGGAGGGAAAATGGAAATTTGAAGAAACCAATTGAAACACTTATTATAGAAATAACTAGCTATACAACTTCTTATAGAAGTCTTAGTAGATATAAATCTATTAAATCACTTCTGTGGCTTTTTTACCATGGATACTTTGATATGGATTTCCACAATATTATCATATCATACCAATCTCTAAATTAAATATATGCTGAGGACTCCACAAATGACATTCTCAGTAGATCCACACTGTTATTAGCAATTACTTTAAACACAATACAAAAGTTCAGTAGAAATCAAGCCTTTCTAAGACAGAAATGTAAGATATGTCCTTGAACATGTTAACAGTAATTATTCCCAGCTTGTTGTTCACCAACTTCTGCAAAGTCTGTGGGATAAATACTCCATTAACTGTTTTGGTGGAGACTGCATTTGCTCAGTACTCAAGCTCAGCAGGAAATCAATAGGATTCTTCAGTAATTTTTCTGTCCATATCTAAATATAGTATATGAGCACCTGGAAATTTAAATTACGCAAGGTTTCTGAAGTGATAACTTTTTACTCACACACGTAGTTTGCTTTATAACACATTCAAAAGATCTATTTTTAACATTTTATGCAGCTGTGAGTATTCTTCATCCCAAAGCACTTTTAAAAGAATCGTATTTAGGCTCTAATCAGGTAACTCTTCCATCTCATCTTTTACAGTTACAGTACCAAAGCTGCACAATTTTCTTACTTTAGCCGTAGAATGATACAAAATAACTCAAGTGCTGCAAGTACTCCATTGTAAACAGCTTGACAACTCTATACACTGGTTGAAAGTTTCTAGAGCACAGTTTATTTTTAGGACAGCTTCAGTCATCCTTATTGGAATTCCGTTTATTACAGTCAAAAGAATACAATTCTGATCACTGCAACTAATTAGTAAGTTAAAGTAAACAGAAAAAGAAAGGCTGAAAGGCAGCAATTATTAACTTTATTTGCATGACTAGGGAGGAAAGAATTATCTAATGCTTCATCCATTTTTCCATTAAGGCCTAATTTAAGACATTGACTCATGAATACATTTTAGGAGAACAATTTACAAGTAGAAATGAGTTTTCAAATGATTAAAAAATAAGTCAATTGCAAGAACAAATGAGTAAATATACAAAGGATGTCTAGTTCCCTTATTTGTCACCACCTACCACTGCAATTCATACACTTCCAGGGAGATCACACAGATACATTACATATAATACTGCATATATGCTTTTTAAAATTTTGTTCACAAATTTATTTTCATTCATATAAGACTGATAGACAACCTCACAGATGGATGAGGTAGACAAGAGGGGAATTTCAGCAGAATGCAGACACTAAGTTCTCCTAGATGACACCACCAAATCCCAGCCATAATTCTGAAGGTGCATTGAGGATAGCTCTCACCAATCCAGCTCCCTTCATTGTCTCCACTTTTCTTAATTAACGTATTAAAGGGTGACAAAAAATTTGCACTGTGTTGTTCAGTTTTAAGCTTGAACAGAAATAAGAAAAAAAATGCAATGATGTTACGCACACTAAATTATCTTGAAGATGCTCCTTTACAGGATCTGCCAGAATGAGAACAGCCTGCCAAAAATGCAGGCAAAATGTGGATTGAAGTTAAAAACCTCAGTTTAACCCTTGCCTTGAGTATCCAATCAGAACCCAGCAGGAAACTGAGCAAGCATATCAAGGAAAATTAACTTCTAATTTTCTATAGGGGACCAAGCATGAGTACAGACTGTTTAAGTGTTTGCCAAGCAAAGTGTCCTCTTTCATTATTTCACTTAGCCAGAAAAAAAACCTTAAGGTGGTATACAACCAGACATTTGGCAACTTGAAATTAAGATAGGTGATTGTGATCCCAGAGAAGTCTGAATTCCATTGTGTTACCACTATACATGAAGAAAACAACAAAATGTCATCTCCCAACCAGAGAGCAGGACAACATTCTTCAGTCAAAAGATAAAAACATGTCAACTTCTGAAATGCTAATATCTAGACAATCTTGCACATTGATTTTTGCAACTACAGGGAGAACTGTATATCTTCCATAGGTCAACCACCAAAAATTTTAACCCTTTCTCAGGCATCTGTAATTTTTTGTAAATGGGTTAAGCAGTTTCTTCTCATAGATTCCCACTTTATTTAAACATCAGCTAATGAAATCCTCTAAATTTGAAAAAAGTTTATGATCCTTAGTCTTCTTCTTAGGTTATGAGATCAAAAGGAAGCATGTAGAAAAGTGAAAAATAATCAGGGACTTCCTCCTACCTCTCTTAAGTTGTCATAACTTTAAACTACTTACATTTAAATCTTTATAGATAGGTTATTTTAAATGCTCAAAAAAT
>JAWWLV010000001.1:98079111-98101840 GCA_035041135.1 Platyrinchus mystaceus
AGCAGGACCGGGAATCGAACCTGCGACCTTGGCGCTGAGAGCGCCACATCTTAACCACTAGACCACCAGGGGTCCCCAGCAGCATCTGTACACTAGCAAGAAACAACAGCTCCTACTTCAGGTTTCTTTGCCTTTGTCGGTTTAAAGGAGAGTTACAATTATATTTTAAATACGATGCTTAGATTTCTGCTTTTTTCAGAGGTGCTATGAAAGAGTACTACCTGCATTCGACTACCACAAGTAGGAGAAAATAACACAGGGTGACAAAATGGAAAAGACTGTAGAGAGGTGCAACTGGAGGCTTAAGGCCTGTCATAAGGCTAAATTTCATAAGGATGACTAAGCTAGCAGACAGACCTCACCACCATCTGCACAAATATATTTCTGGTTCTGTGACTATTTGAATTTACTGGGGCCTGGAAACTAAGAGGTGACCTCAAGCTGAATTTTAATAGTCACTTGCTATAAGCAGCTGCTATTAACTTTTTGTTCAATTTAAAAAATTGTGGAAATGATCCCAAACATTTTGCTGTAAGTACATAAAGTATAGATGTTGCTTTTAGGGCGAATAGACGGCAAGAACATCATTACGTCAATCAGAACTTAACAGTCATTTGTGTCTCATTTTGATAAAGCTGTTATCAAGAGAGAAATGAAATGGAAAATCAGAATCCAAACAACATGTAGAAACCCTTTTAGGAGGAGAAAATAACAGATCAGGTCTAGAAATCTCTAATTTTAATATTAATGCCATCTGGCAGGTTTTTTTAATTTAGATGAAGGAAAGAAATCCTTACTTTTGCAAAATATTTCTGACCATTTTTCTGCTAGTCAAACTCTAGCCTTTGTTAATCTTATCTCAGACCTGGACAACAAAACAAAAAAAAAGTACTCCTGTGCATTCCAGCATAAAGCAAAGCAGAGATTATACTGTGAAAGCTGCAAGAGACAGGAAAAACATCAAAAAGTTAAAGCCATGCAGTTGACTTTGTCCCACGTCTTCAACTTAAATAGTGAAGGCATGATATTTTTATCCTGTTCATTCAGTAGCTGACAGCAGCTGCATACAGTGGAGAGACTGGGATGTTTCAAACAGCATTTGCCAGCTAACTCAAAACAAGAATGGAAAGATGGAATTGCTCCATGATTGTTTTGATATAGAAGCACTCCTATTGCTTTCACCTACTTCTAACTTGCTTCAGCTTATATAGCAGGAAACCTTTTTACAGCTTATTGCCTTCAGGAGAGAATCCGCGTCCAACAGCTTCTTAGAGAGTAATGCTCATCTAAAAGGTCACTTCAGTAGCACCTTCTGTTTCATGTGGTTACTCTGCCTCTGGACCATTAGTAACTATATTACCGAAACAGTGTAAATCTCATTGATGATGGAATAAAGCTCTTATGTATTCTTAAACATAAATTCACTTTTGCATAGCTCAGTAGAATTCAACTTCTGGAGCCACATGTTAGGATGTTAGAGGCAGTAATTCTGCACAAGAAGAGAATCCCCCATAGAGTTCAAATTCAGAGCATCTCCAGAAAACATAACTTAATAGATAATGGTCATGCTTCACACACACAAAGACAGTGCTGCTAATTAGTTCATTTTCACTAATTAGCTCACTCTTTTATTAGAATGATCATTCACATTTATTCCAGATAGCATTTGAATGATAGATTGACATTCAGTAAATTATTCCATAAGAAATGAAATGCAGCTTTAAGTGTCAGACAGGAATTATGCTACATATTAATGCTTTGGCTGATACTGTGTTGTAATTTGCCAACAGCCCTTATTAGAAGACAATAAAATAGTTTAATGGTGTGAAATAAGAAGAAAGAATGACAACTATGAGTAAAGTGTCTATAGTTTATCTAAATAGTGAGAAAAGGCTAACTGGCTATGAAGTTGGGATCTCCTGCTATAAATAAGGCTCTCAGAAAGACTGCACTTGCAGCCTGCAATTTTTTCCTTTATGGAGTCTTCCTGGAGAGTAAGATACTCAGGTTGTTTAACTATGAAATAATGTTTAAAAACATATAATTGTTACATAGCATCATATAGGCAGTGCTGCTCTTTCAGGGTAAGTCTTTTTCCTTCCTCCAAAATGCTTATACCCACCTTCACAGCAAACACACAGTGGCCCTGGGACTGGGGTTCAGGCATGGAAAACAGGCCTTAAACAATGTAAAACCATACCCAGTGGAAATGAACTCCACAGTCCTTGCTATTTTAAAATTATTATTTGGCTTAGCTTTCAATTATTTTAATTCTCCTTGGCATCCTCCAACTGTTTCAAAGAGTAGCCATCAGTCTGTTGATTTTTCAAAGCTTATCTTCCCACCACCTGGACACAGACAAGGCAGAGGTGTTAAACGCATTCTTCTCCTCCATCTTCAACACTGGTGACAGACCAGGGGGCTCTCAGTGCCCTGAGCTAGAGGACCATGACTGCAAGTGATAAACTTCCAGCTGACCCTGGACTTGTGCAAGATCTACTTGCCAGCTGGATCCCTATGAATCTACGGGGCCTGATGGGATTCATCCAACAATCCTCAAAGCACCAGCTGATGTCATCGCAAGGCCTCTTGATGATTTTTGAGTGGTCTTGGGAATCTGAAGATGACTGGATGACTGGAAGCTGGTGAATGTTATCCCAATTTTCAAGAAGGGCAACAAGGAGAACCCCCGAAACTACAGGCCTGACAGTCTCACTTCAGTGCCTGGCAAAGTTATGGTGAAGATTATTCTGGGATGTATTGAAAAACCACCTGAAAGCCAGCACAGTCATTAGTCACAGCCAGCACGGCTTCATGAGGGGAAAGTCCTGCTTATCAAACCTGATTTCATTCTATGACAAGGTAATCCACCTCGGTGATCATCAGATGTAAAATTTTTGGACTTCAACAAAGCTTCTGATACTGTCTCTCACAGGATCCCACTGGACAAAATGTTCAGCATACAGCTAAATAACTGTAGGAATATTTTGATAATCAAATGAACGATCCAGTGAATATGTGGTAGGCTTTGCTTGACATGACTAGGCCTTAAGTTAGCATAAGTAGGGAAAGTGGTTAGTTATAGACATCTTGTGGCTTAAAGTAATGAGTACAGCCGTGGGATAGTGTTCATTTCACAGAGTGGGAACTAGATTAAAAGGAAGGGAAGACTGAAAATAACAGGAGTTGTTTTCGAGAAATGTTTATGGGAAAGAGTCATGTTTACCTGGGAGAGAACCATATTCGCATGAGAAAAGACCATATTCATGTGAGAAAGGAATTAGTTTATTTATCAGTAGATAAAGTTGGAAATGTATGCAATATCCCAAAAGTGTATAAATGAGTGCATTTGGTTCAATAAAGTCAAACTTGTACTTGGATCACATTGATCTGCTGTGCTTGTTTCTGAACTCCTTCGTTCCCAACAAATAACCACGTTACACAATGGGTGAGCAACTGGCTCACAGGTCAGGCACAAATATGTAAAGTGAACAGGGTAACATCAGGGCTCCATCTTAGGCTCTGTACTCATCAACATCTTCATTAACAACCTGGATGCAGGACTCAAAGGAATACTAAGTAAGTTTGCCAACAACACTAATTTGGGAGGAGCTGTCAACTCTCTCAAAAGCAGGGAGGCCCTGCAGAGACACCTCAACAAATTAGAGAGATGGGCAATTACCAACTGTATGAAGTTTAACAAGCGAAATTGCCAGATTCTGCACCTGGGACAGGGCAACCCTGGTTATGTGTATAGACTGGGGAATGAGAGGCTGAAAAGGAGCACTGTGGAAAGGGACCTGGGGGTCCTGGTCGACAGCAAGTTGAAGATAAGTCAGCAGTGCCCTGGCAGACAAGAGGGCCAACCATGTCCTGGGGAGCATCAGGCAAAGCAACATCAGCTGGTCAAAGGAGGCAATTGTCCCGATCTGCTCCACACTGGTACGGCCTCACCTTGAGTATTGTGTGCAGTTTTGGTTACTGCAATATAAAAAAAGATATTAAGCTATTAGAGACTGTCCAAAGGAGGGCAACGAGGATAGTAAAGAGCCTTGTGGGGAAGCTGTATGAGGAGCAGCTGAGGTCACTTAGTTTGTCCAACCTGGAGAAGAGGAGATGGAGGGGAGACTTCATTGTGGTCTTCAGCATCCTCATGAGGGGAAGAGGAGAGGCAGGTACTGATCTCTTCACTCTCATGACCAGTGACAGGACTGGAGTAAATGGCATGAAGCTGAGTCAGGGAAGGTTTAGGCTGAATATCAGGAAAATGTTTTTCACCCAGAGGGGGGTTGGACACTGGACCAGGTTCCCCAAGGAAGTGGTCTGAGTTCAAGAACCATTTTTACAAAGCTCTCAGGCACATGGTGGGAGTCTTTGGGTGTCCTGTGCAAGGCCAGGAGTTATAATTGATAATCCTCATGGGTCCCTTCCAAATTATCATAATCTATGATTCTATGTTTCTGTGATTCCACCTCTCCTCATTAACTCTTCTGAGTCTTAGCAGCATTACACCCAAATGCCAGCACTTTTCTAGCATTCTCTCGCTTCTGAAATTATATGACATGTATCTTTTGTACTAGGCTGTGGACTGATGAAAACTTGACTTGCCAAAGTCATGCTTTATGACGAGGGTTTGTTTCCATGCCCTGTTAAGAGAGAAGTCAAGAAACCAGATCCATTAATGAACCTCTGATGTTTTGTTATTCAAAGAAAGTACTCATTTAGTAAAACGGGAATACAAACCCTGAAGGCAATTTAGGACAGTGATTCTTCTGAAAAGAGATATTCTAGAAGACTTCAGCAATTTGTTACACTTCCTTCAGACAGACGTTTTTACTATTTTGGGTTTGGGGGAGGGGTTGTTGGTTGGTTGGTTTTTTGTTCGCTTATTTTCCAGAGAAATTTGGATATTTGTAGTCTGATAAAGTAATTTGTACTTGTCAGGACTAGACTGAAGGAACTGGGATGGTGCATCCTTTTAGAAAATTAAATTGAAGATTACCTACAGACAGAAATTATCAGAAAATAGTTTCCTACTTGAAAATAATCTTAATAACAATAATACTATTGTTTCCACCTGAATCAACCCCAAAAGAAAACAAAATTTTAAAAAATCAGGTTTCTTGTGAGTCTGTTTTTATCCAAATTTTCACATCAGGAACAGTGAAACATTACTTTTCTTAAACAGCATAGACTTTAACATATTGCACAGCTGCACTGTGAAACAGGCCTTCTTGCTAAATCTGAAAATGCTGAAATTGTCTAACTTACTTCAGCAGCTTCTGAAGATGCCAGAATTTGCAGCTTCCTGGAAGTAAAACGGCACTAGTGGGACTATTCCAGATTCTCACAATCAGTTTCAGCGGGCCCAGGTTCCCAGTCTCAAGCCTATAATGGAAGGGAGGCTCAAAAATTATTTGTCTCCAGCCAGGATTTCTAAGGCTTTTAAGGCAGGGCTGGAAGCTGAATCCAAGTTCACACTAGGATTTTCACGCTTCTTTCTGCCTTGGAGACTGGTATCTTGGAAGCACTGACAAGGGACCTGCCACCATCTGCCTTCTCCATCTACTGTCTTCACACTGGGATGTCTCACCAAGAACAGTGACAGGTGCCACACAAGCTGGAGAGATCAGTCACATCTCCAAGACAGACTCACTGTGTGGGCATGCTAAGGCTGGTCACTTCTTTCTTTTATTTTTGAAGATGTATCTGACAACAATTCTCATTCTAAAGCCAGTTTTCTGAGAAGGCAGATTGCAATTGCTCCCTGAAATCCCATGATGTTTTGAATTTATTTTTTTGCATTGTATTAGTGAACCATTTCCAACAAAGAAATCACCAGCGCTCCCTGGCAATGGTTTGAGTTATGGTCTGAATTAAGATTGCCAAGAGCTTGGCTCAGGTACTCCCAGAGTATCGAGTGCCATCTGTGATGGGGATATACACTAGGGTATATTCAACTGCTATCCCAAAGTACAAGGATCTGCCATACTCCCAAATATTCTGTATAATGTCTGCCAACTGCATAAGGCTGTGAATATGTCAGGGAGCCCCACAGGTTACTGTAATACGGAGGAAAATTATTATACCCAAATTGATCATTTGTATCCAGCATTGTCATGCTATCCCAACAAATCATCCTATTTTCCAAAAAAATCATAGAATCAGATTTACCCCTTTTATGGTTCTCCTTCACCAGAAAAGCTCATTTAGTGGTAAATATAACTTATCCTCCTAGTTGAATTTTGTTATCATTAAAAACATCTTATCTGTATTGGGCAGTCATGAACAGCCTTGTCCCAGACAGTTTGTGTTATGATGAGTATTTCCTAGCAGCAATTATTTGGGGTTTTCAGGCCCATATGTTCAGAGAGTGTTTGAACCATTCGTTTCCTATTTTCCCATAATACTGATAAGAGTTTTGCAAATGTTTGGCATTTTGTATCAGTTGACTCAATGAAATTAATTTTTAGGTATGTGCTAGAATGCATAGAAGTCTACATATTTATGCTTATAAGATTATTTTACAGTATGAGGTACGATGTTTTCCAGATGTCACTTAAAATCATCTTTGTGGTAAAAAAGACTTTTTCACCATCACAGGTTTGGTCTAAATTAACAGGAGGATAGCATGAGATGCTTCAGAGAAAATTTAGACAACCAATAGGGAACCAAACAATAAGACTTATCAGAAATGATTTGGTGTTCCACACCTTTTTTTCCAGGACAGTGATATTCAGTGAGTAGCTATGCATAGTACACCAAAAAGGAAAAATAAAAAAATAAAGTAATACCAAGACTTCTTTGGAACTCATGTACCAGATAACACTGCTCTTTAACTAAAAGTGCTGATTAATATAAAGCAAAGTGTTAATTTAGCATTATTCTTTTCAAGTACAAACAGCTGTATTCCACTCCAGCAGAAAGGGGGCTGTTTGGTAACACTGTTGGTCAAGCAGAAACAGGAGGTGTTCCTTCAGCAAATTCTACAAAGAAGGTCTGGCAAAGGCACCTTACAGTAACTGCTTGTTTTATGTAGTTTTGTGTTCACGGAGACATTAACTAGTGTACCTGGCTGCTGCACAGAAGCTGAGGGAGGAAGCACTGGCATCCTGATAGAGGAGAAACACAACGGTACGGCCATGCTGTACATTCTGCTCTCGTGCTGCCCCTTTCCCCACCAGCACTGTTTTGCCCTTCTCTCTGGCTAATCCCCTGTTGGGGTGCACCAAGCCATGGTGACCATGTAGAACCAAACACTACATCAGTGCTACCGCCTCACAGGGCAAGGGATGCACATAGGGCATGAAGTCTTTCCAACAAGTCCTACTGCCAGTCAGGAGCATTTCTTCTAACACATCCTCCAGTTTGTAAATCATCAGCCTAAAGAATTTCTGACAAATTACCTGGCACTTTTACACCCTTGATTTGAAACAATAAAGCTGCTGTAAATGTCAATATTTGATATTATTCTGTGTAGGGGCCATTTCCAACAGCCCTGCAGGTGGTGAATCATAGCAGGATCATAGTTTTGGGATCACTACCTTAATATTAAAATTCTTAGGCAACCATAGCTCTGAAATAACATGGTTATGTTCCCATGATGTTTGTCAAACTACTGTTCTGCTCAGTCTGCTTGTGAGCCACATTCCTCCCTTTTTTTCCACTGCTCTATGAGCCACTTTTAGCAGAGTTTTTCTTAGTCAGTATTTAAAGCTCATATAAAACCACTATTGTTCCTCTACACATGATAAAAATATTTTAAGATTGGCAATTACATACAATTTAATGGGTATCATCACAAGTCATTGTGATTTGATAGAGAAAATAATTGTCCTGTAATTTTGGTCCAAGCTTGTCTGACTTTTGCAGAGATCTGCTCTCATTACTTCATGTTTCCAAAAGCTTCTATAAGACCTTTATTTAATAAAGACCCTTTCCAAACTCAACACTTATTTTTAAAAACCTTAGAGCTGACTGACTTTGAGAAGTCAAGAATGAATATAACAAACAGAGCAAAATGCCAGCTTCAGGCCATAATAAAGAATTAGAGAATTACAACAACTACTGATTCCCATAGGGTTATTTCAAGTCTTCACATATTCTTCACATATTTTCAATTTTGCTGTAAAAACAAAGGCCAGATAATAGTTTCTATATCTCTATTTTTTTTATCTCTATATTTCCAAATTGTAAGCATAGAGTTCTGCCAACAAACTGAATTAACAGTTAAATAAAAAATAATTTTAAAAAAATTAATTGCATTGTTTGTTATTTTCAGATTCACCATAGTTTCTGGGGATAAGTTTTCAGCTTGACCTTCTCATTTTATAAGCTCAGGAATTTTTGTGAGTGTCCAGACGTCTCAGAGCATCAGATTTATAAGACCTTAAAAGGAAACAATATTCATATAGAACTGCTTTTTTCTATTGGAAAAATAAAAAGTCCTCTAACGAGTGTCTTGTGTGCAACAACCAACACTGCTTACTATTTGCAAATTGGGACTGTTGCAGGGTCATTTAATATTAATGCCATTTTGATAGCTGCTTATTAGTTTAGTCATCGCTTTCACATATTTGTTTTTGTGTTCTTTGTAGCATACTAAGTTACTTACTGTTAATAAATAACAAATGTATGTGTGTGCTGCAGGGACGTGGGACCCTCATGGAAGCAACTGTCCCACCCACCAGAGAGAGAGAACCTGTAGACAGTAATTCATATTACTTACATTAAACATCTATGTCCAAGATAGGATGTATAGCCCTTTGGGAATGCTTGTTTTTTCTGGTTACATACAGAGTGTATTTAAATGAGTAGCTCAGACTATTTTTATTGTATTAAGTGTAAATGATAAAGGTTTCTAGAAAATCAGTGGTCCTGACCTTCTTTTGCCCCAAATATTTGTTGTTTTTCTTCACAAATTTGTTAGCAAACCCTCCACAAACAGTATGTTTCACAGCTATAGACTTTTCCAATCTTATTAGAGTGCAGACTTCAAAATTTTTATTTGCCTAAATCTGTTCCGGTACACTATTACCTATTAATTCATTCTTTACTTCCTTTGGTATTCCCGGTACGGCCCAAAAAACTTTGAATTACGTCTCTATGAAACCAACATTACTTTGATAAACGAAGCATTTTCTCATTAGCAAAAAGTACTCATGCATATGATAAAATCTCCAACAGGGTTAGCAGCTGTTTATTAATGGCTGTTGGCTTGTTGATACAGTCATTTATGTTTAAACATGAGCCAATACATTACTGCAACGGGTATATCTGTTCCTGTGTTTTCCATTTCATCCATGCATATCAGATCATATTCCTGTTTCTTTTACCATTTGTGTCATTGCAAACTGGGAGCTACTCCTATTAAACTCAAGCAACCACACCAGCATAATATTAGATAAAAATGAAAAAGGAGACAAAGCCCATATTTCTCATGCAAAAACATTTGCCATACATTATGGGTGTTTTATGCTTTTCCTGTTCATTTTCTAGGTATATTTTCTGAGATCTGATATACTAAAATTTTCAGAATTATATTGATGAATTATTCAGCAACTCTCTTAACTATGATTTATCTGAAAGCAAAAAGAATTCATCACCAGCAGAGCTAAAATAAACACACTCTTATGACTTTAAGATTAAATTACTGATATAAACAGAATCTGAAATTTCTACATACAGTGCTCTACATCAGCAGAGAAAGGAATATTTTCTTGTAGGGGCTGTAAGAGTGCAGAGACAGTTTCTCAATAAAGATCACACCTCTTCTTCTTTCATAAGGATAGTAGAAGGACCACGTATTTAAAAATTTCCTCTGGTTGTATTCCTGACATTAAACGGTGTCATAAATGGGAACTTACAGGTATTGCAAAATGTTTAATATAAAGCAGGTAGTAAAAAGGGCAGTTTACTGAGGTTATCTTGATGCCAATTTCCATCAATGAGTAAAATCTGTAGTATACACGAATTATACTTTTTTTTTTTTTTTAAACTTTACCTGGCGTGATTTTATACGGCCTCCGAAGAACAAGTTACAACCAGTGAATCCAGTCATCCCCTGGGTACTGTAACCAGGGGTACACAGTTTGGCTTTAGTTCTATGCTTCATAATTAGGCATCCATGATGAATACACACACAAGACTGAAACACAGGATTCCATTGTGCTTTCACTTATTTGCAAACCCGAAAAGTTTATTTTTAAGCTCAGCATTGAAATGAGGGTCTTTTCTTTCCCTCCTGTCACATGAAATACCAGAGAGGGATGGTTATTCTGGAAGGCCTTTTTTGTCACATGTGAACAGCATAGAAATTAAGTCCCAGGCCAATCATTTTAGGACTTGTAACAGGAAAAAATTATAAAATACCAAAAACCGGACAAAATTCTTCTACTGCAGCTGGAGTCTCTAATAAATTAAATTAATTCTAATGACGTCATACTTATGATAGCATAAGGAATTGTAGGACTGGTGGATTTACAATGCAGTGCACTAACCCAGTGCACTTCTTTACATGTTTTTATACATTTCCTGTGTGTTTCAAGGAAAATGTTCTCACAGTTACACATATATCTGTCAGATCTAGGTCTGGCTTTCAGGCATGTGAGCTGTTTAAATCCAAGGCCTGAATTAAGTCAAACATCTAGTGACTGGTGAAAAGCTATTATCATTAACTATAAACTTGTTTTCTTTTTTCAAAAAAAAAGATATTTTTTTCAGTTATCTTTCCAAAGTTTTCATAATATTTGTCAAAGCTTGATTTATCAAAACACAGCTGCTGGTGGAAAAGGGAAATACGTATTTTTAATGTAATTATTTGAAAATATCAGAACTTTTAAAGCAACTCTCGAGGACATCAGTTTTGGTTGCAAGTGCACATTCTCACAAAATAATTTTTAAAGTACATTTCTGGTCTAAAAAGTTTATATGTGAACTACTACTTTTCTGCTGTATTCCTCAGCTACTTACTGGAATAACCTTATCCACATGACTGTTTTCATCTTGTCTCAACTCTTATTAGACTCCCTCACCTTATAAATTTGAACAGCCTCTAACAATGGTACTTTGATCTGGGATATTATTTTAGGTACAACTGAGATATTCATCATAATAACAGTAAGCACTTATGCCTTTTAAAATCTTGCACAAATGCTGCTCTTTCAATTTCAAAGGCATCAAGATATTACTCCATTACCTCTTTCATAACCTTCGTCTCCAGCTTTTAGCCTTGGGACACATGAGAAATACTTAGTCACTTGAAGTGTTAGACTGGCACATTTCCTAGAACAGAAAATTAGATACTTCAGTTTCTGAAATAAACAAAAAAGAGCAAGCAACAGCCTATGTGTTTTAGACATTTCAAAATATGGGATTTTCTGTGACCTTTCTCCTCTCCTGGAGTGCATATTGGCGCACATCTTCTCCTTTCCCATGAAGCAAAGATTATTATACAACAGAGGGCTTCAGAAGCAGTGGAAAGCATTTTGTTATGGTATTAGCTGCTACAATAACATGCCTTCCATGGAAATATTTTCTTTTAAAGTTATTGCTGCAAAATATTAGATGCATTTTTAACTTTATATTCATCAGTAGTCCCATTGTCTTCAAGTGCACAGTCTTTGTAAAATTACAGCCTACATCTCTTTTCTATGGTTGTCGTAGCCAGATGCTTCTCCTTAGTAGTATAAGAAGACACTAGGAAAGAAAAATGATATTTCTCTCCAAATGGATGCATTAAAGTGTAATGCCTGAATTGACAGGACCTTCTGTGCTTTAGAATTAAGAAATGGAAGGCATGGAGAAAGTGCACTTTTAAAAGGTAATTTCAGCAAAATATATCTCCAAGCTTATATACTTGTTTAGGACAAATGAGTGGCAATATTTTTTTCCAGAAAGCAAAGAGTTTATTTCTGGTTTGGTTTAAGGGTTTTAAATTATTTTTCATCAACTCTCAAATGTCTGATCATGCTGAATAATACTTCAGCCTTTAAAAATTTCACTCTGGTATTGGAAGAACAAAACATGGGAGAAAGTAAATCCTCAATATGCAAGCAAATGTAACAAAATCAGACCTTTATTATGCATACTAATATTTTCAAGTATCTTTTCATACATACATAGATAATTTTAATGCTTATAATCTATTAGAAAATATAATTTCAAAGAGAGCAAAGGAAATCTTCTGCCACTGAGTGTAATACATGTTTTCTAAATAATTTACTGACTTTCAAATGTTAGCATTTTCAAAAAAAAAAAAAAAAGTTAAATCCAAATTGAGTTTTTCTATTATTGCAAGATCATAATAAGAAAGAAACAAAATAAAATCAACAGTAACTATAAAAACATTGACTTGACCATAAAGTATTTTTGCCTTGCCTAATCTAAATTTCTGAAAGCCATAGAAGCCTTAACCATGCCACAGTTAGTCTTTAGACTTGGACCTATTCAAGAACTTTACTAAAGGACTTCATTGTTCTTCTAATTAAAATATCAAAATTAAACAGAAAGAGAGTAAAGGAGAAAAAAAATTAAATAAAGAGTTTTCCAAAGAGATGTCTAAGGACGTTTTTTTAATTTACTACCCCATAGCAAGCCAAAGGTTCCAGAGTGAAGAAAACAAACCAGTATCTCTAACAGAACCAGTACTTCTAACAAAAAAAAAAATGCAATACAAGTTAAACATATTATATTTTGTCACCCACATTTTCTTGGAACAGATTTACATCATGTTTTCCTGAGTTCCTTGAATTTATTTATTTCAGAGTACATTAGCAAGCCTTGAAGCTTGTGGCTTGTACTTTATTTTTCTCTCCTAAGCAGCAGCTACACACAGTAACATCATTTTAAGGTGCCCTCTTTTCCCAAAGACCATTTGGGTTGACATTTATCACTAGTAGATATAACAAAATTTAGAACACCAAAGTGCTCTGTTTCATGGTGAAAAATTTGAAAGTCTTTATTTTAGGAGTCTCTGAAAAAGGATTCAATTTGAATATGAAGCTTTCACTGACTTTATATTGACTTTGCTAAATTATCTGCTCTGGAGTCACTGTTCAACAGCTGTGATAAGGATTCACGGTGGCTAAACTACTATTTAAGGGAAATGTGAATCTCACTGTATGTCATACATTAGAGTGAAAAGCATGAAACATCTATTTATAAAAAGCTATTTTTACTGTAACAGAATTAAATCAAAACACAAGTGTATATGTCACAGCTATGGTGCATTTAATGCACTGTTCTATCTTGTTTAAACTTGTTTTGAAACAGTGTACAAGAGTAGGTTATTAGTGTTACTAGTATAAGAGGGGTTTTGACTGAAAAATATTTCCTTTACAGAATGATGTCAGGCAAAACACTTGAACTACCATCTTCCTGTGTTAAACAAAGTAAACCATGACACTTGAAAGGCTTAATTTTCTTTTTCTTATTCCTAAAGTTTACTTGTAATAATATTTAATGAAAGAGGACTACATTTTCGACATGAGAACAACTGCAGAAGTTTGATGGTCTTAATTAACCAGAGCTAAATTAAAGCACTCCATGAAAGACTGTAGCAGAATGGTATTTTTGGTCCATTCAGTTCAAGAAGAGAGCTCGCTCTCTTTCTTGCGTACTTTAGCTAGGATTCATGAAAGCAAATATGAATAATGGAGGAATGCCATTACTGCAGGTTTGAAAGAGAGATGAAAGAAGTCAAAAACACTACAAAAGGAAGCAATGAAGATCAGATTTCTGAAAGAATTATTTTTCTAACCATGGCTGGAGAGTTAACATAGAAAGCTTTGAACAGTTGTGTGTCTTCACCTGGCTTAGATTATACTATTGCAATAGGAAAATTAGACAAACAAATTAATCCTGTGTATCTAACCATAACTTAGAGCAGAATTAAAAGAACCAAGATGCATTTATTTTTTAAATATTTACATTTAAGGTATGCCTGGCGGTATTTTTAAGGTAGTTCTGCTTGAACTTTGCTGTTTTGGAGAAATGATTATTTGCCCATCATACTGCACATCTTCATGACTGGAAGGTACATTATTAATTTCTTTTGGCCTGTTCATATCCCTGGAAACAGAATTTTAAAGAAAGTAAGTCCAAGCAGGCTGGGTCAGCCATAACCAGCATCTATGAGGATTCTGCAGAGTGGCTTCAAGAGAGAACATAACCCAGTAAACTGTTTTTGTGCCTACCAGATAGTTGCTATGGACTCCTAACCTCCCAGGGAATTCATCTCAAGTCAGGCATTGAAAGTCCAAAGCTAGGACATGGGCTGCCCCTGGTCCCTGGCACAAAATATACCAGGTGTCTCAGAGGTTGAGCCAAAACTGGACCATTTTGTGTAACGAGCCACCCATATATAACCAAGCAAATGTGATAACCATAAAAGAATTTCTGTAGTACCAGCTTTATTGAGGATATAAAATTTGTCTTTACAGTCTATGCAATGCCATGCACAGTGGCCAAGATCTTTTTGAATGATGGAAGCCAGATACCAAAGGCAGGAGAGGTGCACAATTATGCTTTCATAACAGTCTCTTCTCCCTCTTCTGCCTCCAAGGAAATAGCCCTAAGCAAGGACTGACTCCTCTACTCCCAAAAGAGTCACCCTGGCTATTCATCTGCAGAGGCAGTGTTAGCTTTCCCTGTCTGCTCACATGATTTTCCATATACTCCCACAGCCAGGTTATCTCTGAGGGAGGATCTATAGATGGGAAAGGCAGGACTCCAGAGCATAGGTCCCTCATTTTCCAGGTGTGTAGTCTAGCCACTACCTGAAACAGGCATTCCCTACCCTGCCAGCCCAATTTTCAAAAGTTGGCTACAATTGCATTGTTTTGTGAGGTGCTCCACCCATGTGGCAGTAGCAAGAGATTCTTCTAAAACACCCATCGGCCATCAGCTGCCACATAGTTTAGTTTCTGTATTTTGAGCAGGATTATGTATGAAAGACATAATTGAGTTGCTCAGGGGAAAATAGCAAAAGAAAAGGTTCATCATATTAGGTTTAAGCTATGTTAGGCAGAAAATGGATGGGGGTTCTTCACAGAATATGTTTCCATTGTCCACCAAGATTCAGCTCAAACTCTGCTTGGCAAGTGAGAACAAGAGGCATCTGAATTATTGGTTTAATTGAAACACCTGAAATGTAAGGTAATCCAACAGGAACTGGGACTTTCCATGTGGATCAGTATATGTTGATTGACAGACAGCTAGCAAAGAGCAAGAAAAGTAATGGTCTCCGGATCACAGGGCTAGTGTAAGATGAAGACTTCAGGATATAAATTTATAGCTGTAAATTAGTCAAGAGAATGTATGGTTGATATGGTGAGATGATAACTTATCACACCTATGCAGAATAACATGAATTTCCTGCTGTCCTCTTTGGCTACTTGGGACTTATCAGAATTATGTTACGTTTGTTGTCTTTTCATGTTCTATAGCATGTAAACTAAAGTACCACTGCATACAGTTGTTATCATCTTTTAATTCCAACTGACTAATAAATTTGACAAAATTGTATCATTATTAATATATTCACAGAGGTCACAGAAAACTTCCACTGGTTTTAAAGCACAGAATCATCCAGCATTTCACCTGCTGAGAAATCCAACAGCAAAAAGCTGTGGTCAACAGTAACTATAAAAAAAACTTTCCATGGAACTATCAAAATAATGTTTTCCTACAAAATGTACCCTCCTATAGGAAGTGTGTCAGAGTTTAAGCATCTCACAGCAGAGGAAGGACAACTAAATTATCTTTCTAGATTCATGCTAGAGCCTGTTCCAAATAACTTTAATGGGAACTTACTGATTCGAGTTGAGAGCTCAAGGGTCATATATGATCCTTGTCATGACATTTCTCTGCAAACCATACTGACTTGTAAAACCATAATCTATACTGAGCTACAAAAACTGGCACAGCTTTTCCACTCTGGTCTAAGAGACTCAAAAAGCTCAGGAGACCTTTTGATGCCCAGCAAGAAAGGACAGAGCTATTAGTGCAATGAATAACTATGCTCTTTTTGTCATGCCTGCAATAACAGTAAGGTTACAATCTTCTTCACAGGCAGGGGATTCTGGCCTCCTGGAAAACTTTACAAGAAAATTTAATCTACTGTTTCCATTCAGCCTATTTACATCATAGTTTTAATAAAATGACTAATGTTTTACAAGAATGCAGGCATGAGTTAAATGTGCCACATGATTTAAGGGTTAGAAAAGCAGCTTTATTTTAATTTCAGACAAGTAATTTGTTATCTCAAAAGCTATAATCACCTTAGTCACTTAAATATGAAAAACATTAGGCATTTTGGGGTAATTTAAAGGAACTACTATCTCAGGATTCCTAAAAATGTAAAAAAATAAAAAAGGAAATGCCAGACAGTATAATCCACTGCTACTCATTAAGGACCTCACATCAAAGAGATATATTCATATGCAATAAATACTTTCTCTCATAAACAAGGTTTCAGTTTATATCTGATCAGGCAACTTAAGAATGTTTGCCTGCTTTACATTTGTCTCCCTGCCCCAGCCAAATCCTTATCAGTCAGGACAAAACCTGAACACATATCATTCCCCACCTTCCACAGAAAGGAAACCCAAGTACACAGGTCAGGCAAAATGCAAGTGATGCATGGACCAGAACCCCAGGGCACACATGGTATGCCCCAGCAGAAAAGTCTAGACACAGCTTTGAAATACCGGTAGGAAACTGATTGAAGAAAACTCACTTGGTTTGTAATGTCTGAAGTGCCCATCAAAACTGAGTTTCCCCAATATCAGCTTGTCACAAAAAACAGCCTCTCAGAATAAGGCTCCATAGTAAGAAATCTCACTCAAGCTAAGATGTGGCAATCAACATTTGAAAAATTCTTCAAAATCAACTTTATAGTCAATGAAAAAGAAAGAACACTGGCATCATGGTAGGTACATACCAAACATTCAGTGAGCTAAGCTAATTTAATTTTACCCCTTCTTTAATGTATTGAAGGAATCTCTTAATCGGTGAAATATGATATTAAAGAAAAATAGAAGCTTCAATAATAACCCAGTGTAGCATATAAGAAAACCTCACAACCACAGTTCTGAGTCCCCAGGATTTCCGAATTCAGAACCACACAAGTTTCAACTTCCAAATCATAATATTATTTTATTATGCTGAAGTATTTAGGATGTTGCTACACTTCTTTTGCAATCTTGGAGACAGCATGGAAGAAAAAATGAGAAACTACCAAATATACGAGTGGAAAATATTATAGCTCTGCACAACAAATAATAACATCATCATTTAAAACTGGCTCCTTTCTGAGCATGTCAAAATTTGCAATGCTTGCAAATTTTGCAATTAAAGCTTCTGTTAGCAGTTTTGTTTAATTTTTACTCCTTGCTTCTAGTAATGTTCTATGTCATTGTAACCCTATTATATCTGAAATTATAGGGTTACTAACAACGTCACTTTAACACATTATGGAGAAAAAGGCTCTTTTTTTTGGTCTCTGAAAGAGTTTTTAATTCCTCTCTTATCTATATGCATTATTTATAAAAATGCATTATTCAGTATCTAATTTGTTGATGGGCCAAAAGAATTTTCATGGGTCACATTTACAGCTGCTCAGAGAAAATTACTTTGTCAGTGACACCACTAACATCGTCACTGAAAAAGTTATTTTTGCTGAGCAAAGGGTCAAAAACCTCAAAGACATTTGCTCAAAATAACGGTGTGTGTATTCCCTGTATTAGCATAAAACTAACAGAAATCTGGGAATAGCTTCCTTAGAAATCCAAGGCAGATTTACTGAGCTTTACTCAAATCAATATCGTTGCCAGAACAAATATTCTGGATACACTGACTTAGCAATCTGTTTTGCTGCAAAGTTATATTGGAAGATGTCTAGCTACAGGCCACTCCTTTTATTTTCAGGACTGAGTGCAGTAATATCAGGTTTTCCCTGGCTAAATTAAAACAGGGGAGAGGAAGGATCTTTCCATTCAGAAGAAAATTCAGTATATACTATTGAAAGAAGGCTTCTTTTGAAAGTTTATTTCCTTTTTGCCTAATTTGGTATGGTCAGTATGAAATTTGAATAAAGATGTGAAAAGCTTCCAGGAAAATTCATGATGGTTCATCAGGTGACATTTTCCAGTCTGCAAATGATGGTTTTAAACCTCTTATTTTTCTTTTTTTTTTCTCTTCTGTTACCATACTGTTGTCAAAAACCCTGGGGAATGTATCCATCTCCTAATACCTTTAAGGAATCTTAGGTATTTGCTGAGCACACACAGAAGTACAGTTAGCATTTGTGTTGTCATGGTTACCTCTCTTTACAAACCAACTCAGCAATATACTTTATGTCTACATACATGTATACCCAGCTATAAAGGTGTTTGATAACATCAACAAAGTGCCCAAGATGTAACGAGACAGATTCCCAATAAGCCTTATAACTCAGTGACCCATTGTAACTGGCACTCATGGCCTTATGCTCTTTTTCCATTAAGCAGCTCTCCTATAGAACTCTGCCAGAGCATCAGCTAAATCAGTTCAATCCTGATGCTTTAGCTGATTTCTGACCTGGGACTTTCAGTGAATTTTAGTGTGGACCCATAGAGCTCTGCTATTTTAGTCTGAGTGCAGGTTCAGAGGAGTGACTAAGCATGTTGTTTTGGTGGTTATCCTGAAAGGATCAGTACCTACAGGATCTATTTGCACAGTACAATGTGTTATGGGCCATGATCACCTAGTCCAGAGTCGACCCAGCTTGTTCCAAATTGGAAAAAATATACTCAGTGGTGAATTTGGCTGCTTTGCTCCTGGAATAGAGACTGGCCCTTCTCCAAGGCATCCTACAGTCCTGAGGAGACCTATTACTCTGCTGTGAGTTGTGGGGACTCTTGGCTTTCCCTACAGACACTGGAACTGTAAGAACCCATTACTTCTCATACACAGTTCTAAATAGCTGACCACTCTTCTTCTGTAACCAGTTTTTAAGCAGTGCAGCTATTCTTGATTTTGGCTCTCTATTTAAATAAGAAAAGTTAACCAACAAGAGTCCATGCTTCTCAGGTGCCATTTAGTAGTGTAACTGTGCAAATTCAGAGTAGTTTCCATAAGTATTTAACTAATTTTGACTTTTGACTATTTTTGAGTTCACCCTTCCCCCGCATTTGTACTCAATTACTTCCCTCAGAGTTTTGGGAGGGACTCCATGTTACCAAAACATGTCATTCTTAGTTTCTCTTTTCTTTGTGAAAAGGTGAAAGCCCTTGGCTTTATACATTTACACTTCTGTCTTTGCTTTAGGTGGGGACAGGAGAGAGAAGCAAGATGAACTCAACTGGAGCTGTTTAGTGGTGCTGTCACTGTTTCTGCAATAGAATTGGCCTCTGCACTTGAAAGTGTCTAGAAACTTGCACGATGTTCTCCAGACCTCAGATTATGAATAGACAGATAATATTGCTTTCCAAGACACAAATCTTTGCCTGCCAGCTTGCAAAATGGTAGAATTTATTAGAGCCTTAACTTGTTTCCCCAAATGTTGTGCATCATCATGGCTTCTGTTGTCTCAGCACGTTCAGCTGCCTGCCCTGGTTTTGTGTGGAGGCAGGGACTAGCACCCCATGTGCCCTGCCTCCTCCACTCCACCAAGATATTCTCTGGATCCAACTCAGAGTCCTGCTCATGAACTGTATATAGAGACTTATTTTGCTTGCCAGTTACTAATATTTACCTCTTACTACAGCCCCAATATGCTTTCTGCTCTGAACTAATGCACTCGCAAGCTTGCATTTCTGCAGCCATCCTCCCAGTGTCTCCACTATCTCTTTGGTTTGGGTGATAGGAGTGTACATGCTGAACTCCTCACAGATGAAACAAGCTGGCAGTGCCCTCAATGTGCTTATGAATGTTCAGTCCAAAAGCCCAAACTACAGTTAGATCAAAGCAAAACTTCTCAACAATGCAGTAAAGGCATCACACTGCACCGTCAACAGAGGTGTTTAAGCACCTTTCTGGCTAACACAGTCTTTTGTTACTAGTTCTTATTCCAGCCCCACTTGGTTTGTTACCGAAGATTCAATTTAGTGATGCATTAGCCTCACTCCTCATTTTAAATTATTTACAAACTGTTCTCATGGTCTTTGATCCTTACTTAAAAGCATAACACTACTTCTTAGGTTTTTGTGCCATTTCACTTTTAATGATATTGTTTCCCTTGCCTGAACTGTCTGAAAAATCACAGCCTGTCAAGTACTTTAGCACTGGTTTCCCTTCTTAGTTTAAGCAGTGTTTCTGTTTGATGAGGAGTCAGCATCCTCCAGTTTCCCTCCAAGTTTCAGTGGGACCAGACTCAGAAGTGTCCACATTTCCACAGTTCACACCAGATGACACTCAGCAGTTACCTAAAAAGCATGAGACAGACACTCTCAGCCCTCTGATGGTTCTGGATGTACCTGGAGGGTTCATATTCCTCCAGAGGCTCCACGAAATTCAGCATCCTTTTTTTGCCAGATGGCCCTACAGATGGGGCAGCAAACTAGTGGTTAGGGGTTTGAGAGAGGGAAAACTGCCACGTTCCTGGTAAGATTTCACTCTTTGATGATAAAGCACCAAAATTGGCTTGAGACTCTACAGGAAACAAACCAAACAAAATCGCTAGATCTTGGAAGTGCTGGAAGGTGTTTACAATCATCACTCACTCCAAATAAAGGGTTTCAGCCTTAAACTTCACCAAACCAGATCAAGCTGGTGACAATGCCTCAGGTGAGAGGGTGAGAATGCCTGTCATGTGAGACACAAGTCACACGTCACATGGGTGCCACAAGACACAAGATGCACAGACATGCTGCCACTCTGACAACACACTGAGAGAAATGGGTCTCCAGAAAAGGCTGACCACAAGCACTGCATGCCACCCTCAGACTCCATCTGTGGGGGTAGCACTACGCGTACAGCCACAAACTGTGGCCGGCTCATCTGCACTCATGTGAGGCAAAATACTGATTAGCAGCTTCAGCTTTTTCAGTCTGGATCTCAACTGAGCTAGTGTTCAAAGGCAGAAATATGACAGCCTAAAAATAGCTGTCAAAAGCAGAAGCTGGAAGCCAATATAGCGTCTGGGGTTATTCAGACTTGTGGATATGAGAGTCTAGGGAATTATAGAGCTAACTCTCTAAAGGCATTCCTCCTGAGGCAAACAGTAAAACTCTTGTGATAGGAAATTAAAACATCAAATTGGAACCTAATCATCTCAGTAGTTTGAGAGAAGAGCTTAATACTTTGACTTTCATTTTACAATTTGATCGTGATTAAAAGGAAGATGAATTACACATCTGTGTGACTAGAATTGATTCAGACAGTATAGGAAAGGAAGAAAAAGTCAGTTTAGTAGACTTTTTTAATCTAAATTTATTCTTTCCTTATTTACAGTGACAAACGGATTACATTACAAAAGCAAGGGCTGACATGCTTAGCTTTAGTACCATGGTGACATATTTTCCTCAGTTCACATATCAATTTTTCTTCAGAAACATGATTTATAGAAGAGACTGCAGCACCCCAGTTAAAATGGCTGGCTAAAGTGCGCCTCCTCTAACAACCACCCCTCTACTACACACTAGAAGAATTGAGAAATTAAAGAACCTTGCCTTTTCCCATTAGAGAGGATGTCCAAGGTAAACCATAGGTTGCCAGCAGCTCTCCCTTTAGGGTTTTACCCAGGCCTATCCAAAGCCCGCAGTGTTTGACTTTTTTTTTTGCTTTATTAACGTAACAAAGTTGCATAGAATGCATTGTGCACAAGGTTGGACTAGTCAGCACCTGCTGACAACTCACCGTGGCCAAACACAGCATTGGCTCTTCTTCATTCTTCAGTGCTTCAAGCCTCCCCCACGCAGCTATGAATGCAGTTCTCTGCAGGAGCACAAGCCCCAACTCCCACTGCTGCTTTTCCCATTTGAGATGAGATTTGATGTAACTTCACCTCGTCCATTCTCCCAAAACTGTTCCTGTGTTAAGGCTTTCTTAATTAAACAAGCATCCGCAACCATTGCAGTGAAATGTCAGGATGATACAGCTGTGTCTGCTTCAATCTTAGGAGCCACTACTGAAGCTGTGGAAACAAACAAGGACCTCTTTAAGAGGTCTTACTTATCATATTGCTGTTAAATGCAGACTGACCACCATTAATCCACAGAAAATTGGTACAAATCTCTTGCAATAAGAAAATAGGTGTGGAGGAAATAGCAGCTTTGCAAAATTGAAACGTGTGTTTAATTTTCTAACAGGGAGAGTTTATGAACCTGATTCCTATAATTAATGCCTGCACATACAGTTCTCTATCCTGAGTTCCATCCAATACAAACATTGGTTTTCCAGAAAGAGAGAAACCTGTGATATGTACCACAGTAAGAAGGCCAAGCACAGGGAGGTCTGCACACTACCCAGATGGTGCAAAGTGCACCAGAAAACCTTTCTGTCTCTCCCATAAGAAATGTGTGTACTTTTAGTAGGTAGGCCTTAATCTAGGACAAGAACGAGGAAGCAATGGTATATTGACCAGATATGGTCTGCAAATTCATTTCATATAACCTCTGACATCTTTCTTTTCTGACTTATATATTATGCCTACAAAAATAGTATACCATTCTCAGATAGATAGATAGATAGATAGATAGATAGATAGATAGATAGATAGATAGATAGATAGATAGATAGATAGATAGAT
>JAWWLV010000001.1:98108585-98126927 GCA_035041135.1 Platyrinchus mystaceus
CGCATTGGCCTTTTCAGCCATCAGCGTGCCTGTAGCAAGCGTGGGTAGAGCCCTTCCCAAATCTTCATTCGCGAAGCCTAGCCATGAATGATGATACCACTAAGTGACACAAGGGGACGCTCCCAGGCATTACAACTTGACCATGTGTATCATTCAATTCTGGTATGGATTTGACTTTATGGGGAACACTCTCAAAATATTTGCAGGCATAATTTCAATCAATTTGGATCCATTGTTAGTAGGTGGTCTGCTTGACTGGTTTGGAGCGTAAGAGTTTAATAGCATAGCTATGAGCTGCTCGAGGTACGTTGGCCTCGGGGCCAGGTTATGGGCTGGCCCTGTTGAGTTTACTAGTCTAGAACAAATGCCAGACCGATGCTAATGCTAAAGCAAAGCACACTCTGCAAGCATCTAGAGCTGCTTTTTCTGTAATCAGAAGATGAGAGTCTCCATGCTGAGTTATGTCAAGCTCTTCCCACAGTCTCTCTCATGTAGTCCCAGTGGCTCCTACACCCTCTAGGAGCAGAAAGGAGGAGAAAGCTCAACTCAGTGGTTCCTGCCCATGGACCCCACACGAAGCCCAAACCACCCCTTGGCCAGCAGTCGGCCAACTTCACTCATCCCCCTATTCCTCGTGGCATAAAGCACAAAAGGAGTAACTTGCTCACTGCCTAAATAAAAAGTTACATATGCTATGGGAGTGATTATAGTTTGACAACATACATTTCATTTTACTTTTTATACTAATGTTTGAAATTATGCACCAACCCTTTATTAAATTTATGATATTTTGTTTGATGAAGCAATGCCTGTGAAAATTAAGAAATGTCACATGGAGATTTCTGTGCAAGCATTATATATCTACATCTCTGATGTAAGTTTCCTCTCAAACCAGTTTTTTTCCCCTTGCAATTCCTCACTGCCAAATAAATGTATTTCCAGCTGTATCTGTGGGAAACAAATAGTGTCATGCAATGAACAGCTAGGAAATGCACACCTGTCATAAACTAAAGCACATCTCATGGGATATATTATATTCCATTCCCAACCTACCAAGAAAGGATACAATGAAAAAATGGATTGGTGTCAACTGCCAGATGTTTTCAAGCCTCTCTAATTAGGTAAAAATTAAACAACTGCTATGTTCTATATTATAGATATTTTGCAGATGTGTAATTCACATAAACATAAAGTCTGATTTTCATTTACACAGAGGCCTCTTTACACTGCTTTGGCATCACAACATTGCTTAATATTGGCCTCAGTTACTTAGGTTTGTATTTCAAGTTTCTTTTTTTTTTTTTTTGTGAGAGTATAAAATAATCAATTTCACATAAGCATATCAGGATAAGGCCCATAGTATGATGGGCATGACTTTAGCAAGGAGTCTTGAGGGACACCAGAAGGCAAATGTTCTCTATCAGTATTTACATTTTGTGTAGAACAAGTCTGCTGAGAACGAGTTAGGTTCAATTCATCTGCACTGTACATCTTTGAAATGTCATTGCATATTTAATTGTAACTGTGATTAATTTGTTCATGGGGAATGCAAAATGTTGAATGCAAAATGTTTCAATTACCTGCTCAGCCTTTTTCCTCAGGCTTTGCACAAACCCCCTAGCTGAAAAACATCCAGGGGGAAAAAATAATCGAGTAAATCCTGCTTGTACCAAAACAACAGCAGTTTCTCATCTTTCAGATTAAAATAAGAGGAAAGTTATCATTAGGCAAGGTAAAAGGGAAAAATTTACAAATCAAAATTCTTATATTTAAATAAATTATCTACTTTATTCTGCTCCTAAAAATGAAGGGAAAAATAAAGTTCTTGTTTTCTTTCACAATAAGAAGTCTGGTTTATCTAGCTGTTCACAGATATCATGCATGAAGGACCATAAGAGGAATGATACTTTGGTGCAAATAGTTCAGCTCACAGAAACTCAGTGTATTTTATTTGTACCTTCGTCCCAAGCAAAAATTATCAGATATATATAGACAAATACACATTTGTAACCCAAATTATTAAGTATTTTTAGAAAGAAAAAATATTCATTTTATAAGAACTTAGGACAGGAATGTGATTGACAATGCTTATCAGCAGCTGTCTGCACCTATTTCCATCACGCTTTTCTCATACTCCTCAGACATGGATTTCTGTGTTTGTACTGCAACAGCAATGCAGTCCCTCCACTGGGGACTCTGCTTCTGGGAGGAAAAGCCTGATAAACCATATGCTTAAGAGAAGGAATGCCTGGACTGAAAATTATTATTACTACAGAAGATTAGACAAACGTACATCCATGATGTATCATTTTCCCCTTGGAGAAGTCCAAAGCATGGTTATTAATATATTTGATGTTTTTTCTCAACATTTCTGAATCATTATTTACCTTTTAGCCATCTGGTCTAATTGTTAATTTTCCTTAGAGATGGAATAGTAATACTAGCAGTAATTACTATGTGCTTATGGTAACCAGGATTTTTTTATTATTATAGGCAGTATGTGTCTAAATGATATTACACTAGTTGAAAGCATTTGTCAAAAAAACTACCAAGAATTCATGTGATAATCCTGATTAAAATGCTGTGGGTTTTTTTGCTATGTTACAAATTGCTGGGAAAAGTGAGTGTTAGTCTAACCTGTGTGTCCAACTATATTTGCAACAGAGTTTTGTGAACTGCAGAGAAGTCTGGTCTGGGTTTCTTGTTTCATTTCATGTTCATTTTTTGAATAAATTCAAAATTACAAGGAGGGAATAGCTTTTTACACACTTGAGTTTGTGTGGAGCATGAGGATGAAGGCTGCCACCTGTTCATGAACAGCATATGCAGAAGTAACCTCAAATATGGGCTGACAGACCAAAGAGAGCCCAGGAGATATCAACAGTTGGGCTACAAACACCATTCCAGAAATCCAAGATACTGTGTAATATGCATGTGCAATAAGTGTGTACAATACTCTGCAACGTACCCTAGAAATCAGTTATATGTCCTATTCTGCCTTATGTAGTCTAAGCTGCAGAACACCTAAAGAATGTCTTTTTCCTCCTTTGGTGCATTTCAGTCTCCATATTACTCTCTGCTCTCAATACTTTTGTAACTTTTCTGTAACTTTTATCTTATTTGCTTACAAATTATGTCTCCATTTCTCTGTTCATCTCAAAAATTTTCTTTAATATTTTGTTCTGTCACTTATTAACCCTCTTTTTTCCTTCAAATCTTCTTTGTTCCTTAAGAAAGAATGGAGATAATTTCATGGCACGATGCAGTGTTATCCAAATGCACTTGAGCAGGCTCTGGAGTAGACAGGCAGTGTCTGGATGCACTAGCATGCACTACCAGACTTGGGTTTATTTGCCAGCTACACCTCAGAGAGCTGTTAGCACAGCTGCTTGTAGTGCCCAAGCCATGATGTTTCATGCTAGTGCAAACATTGCTGTACCTCTCTGCATTAGCAGACACTGAACATACCCATCCCAAGTGCTCAGACCAAGGATCACCTGTGTATTTTGTTGAAATGATAAACCCTCTCAATTCACTCAGGCATAAAAAGAAGCTGCAGGAGTATAACGCTAGTTGAGATACAGGTCACAGGGTTAAAACAAAATATAGAACAAAATATTCATTCTCTACCCTTCTCTCTACAATACCAGCACTGAATAATTAAATACTGATAACAAGCTGCATCGATCACAGCAATGTTTTACTCAGTGCAAGCACTGAAGAGGGCACAAGACTGATACTTGCATTCCTTCTCATCTTTCAAAAGAGACTAATAGTTAGGATGTGTTAGAGATCTTGCCCTAGAAGATATGGTCAAGGGGATCACAGCTGCTGCACCCCATTCACAGCAGGGCACTTCCATTTCCCAGGTTCCCAAAGGATGCTCCCAACCTCGCCCCATGCCTTCCCAGCTGTGCCTCCCAAGGCCTGTCTGAAAACAGCAAGCAGTTCCAAGAGGAGTCCCACCATATGGGGACTAAGGTAAAATAACCTAGCTACTTGATATGGAGCAGGAAGATTTCCTTCATTTTTCACTTGTCCAGGAAAACTACATGTGTGTGAACCTGGCAGACAGAGGAATGGCTGATCTGTAGCTGCTGGAAGCTCCTCACATGTATCTGCGTCACTGAATGGCTTTGGGAAATATCAATAAGGCTGTATGGGATGGGAGCCAGAGCAATCTCAGTGGATATTCAGGGAGGGGAAAGGAAGTTTACCAGCAGTGGTAAATAGTGGGGACAGAGAACTCCATCTTTTCTCACTGAGAGCCAATCCAACCACTCAACAAAATATTCCTCTTTACGCCAGCTCAGGGGCAGCTCTCACATCCCCTATGGCCAGAAAGACCTTTGTGCCCTAACTAGACTGCCCTTAGCCCCACACACAGATTAGACATTCTGATTCCCTATCTCTGCTCCTCATCATCCTGCCCTTCCTCACCAAAGAAAGCATTTCCTTCCTTCATTAACAGCTCCCTTGCTTCTCTTGGTCACCTCTCATGCCACACCTGACTACACCCCTGCATTTCCTGCAGCAGTGACACTACTGACAAAGAGGCTGTCAGAAGAGTTCTCCTTGTACCATGAGGAGAAGGAAGCCAGAGTCAGGAGGGTCCCATAGGTTGGACCTGAGGATCCTTCTGCCCCACCAAAGACGGGCACCAGTCAGCTCCCCTCCAGCAGTATCCAGTTCCCATGGGTCTTCCTTCTGCAGCAGCATCAGTATCACTAGGCATTCAGTGAACAGATACTCCTCAAATAGCCCTTCTTCAGCAAGAACATCACAGGCAGTCAGCGGTCACTTTTTTCTCATTCCCATTTATCTCTGTAGCCAACTGCCTTAGGTAATCACATCATTTAGAGAGCCCTACAGTTTTACTTCCACCTACTCCTTTTCCCAGCAGCTCACTGAGCCCCTGACCACCCAGATACCTCTCCCCTGAGCCTTCCCAGCCAAGCAAACTGCTACTTCAGGGCCCCAGAACAAACGCAGCTTTTAAGATGCAGCAGCAGCAACAACAACAACAAAACAATTGGCAAAGTGTTTTAAGTACATCTGGTCCTCTAATGAGTTTGTAGCATGGCCCCTCCAATGCAACTGAGAGGATAGAAGTGAGCAGGAATCAAAGGATCCCTTTGTCCCATATGAGTATCAAATAAAATATATCACCAAACTTCATCTGTCTTAATAGCTTCCCTTCCCAAACACATTCTGGGCCTTGTAAAGCAAAAAGAGTCATTAGACTATGAGCCTCACCTTAAGGAAGTTTACTGTTGATCTGTAATCTCTTGGTTTTTATCTCTGAGAAAAAGGCAGTGGCATGTCTGGAGGAACCTCTGTCCAAGTCAATCCCTGCAGCCGTATTTGCTTACCCCTGCTGTGTACCTCCGCAGGAGTCAAACTGCAAACAAATCAGATCCTACTTTCAATAAAATTCAAAGAAAGTCTTCATTGAGATGTGCTGGGAATCTAAAAAGCCAAAGAAAAACCCACGGGTTCTAATGCTTAGCATGGGGAATAAAATGGAATGTCTATTTCTTTAATTTGCTACTTTTAAAGAGTAGTCCAGTTTTTATTACAGCAATATATTTATTCTGAATATTATCCCTCCTACCACAAAGGGGGAGCAGATGGAGTTTCTTCTCATTATTGTAAAACAACTTAGCTCACTCATATTGAGTGGGTCAATATTGAATTCCTGAGCCTGAATGCTTTCAGTGAGTGAGGCCCTCTCAGAAATCCTCTCCTCAAAACCATGGTATTTCATGATGTGGGTAACTCTGAATGTCTGAAATGAAGCATTCAAGTGTAAAGAAGAGAGGGATTTTGGAATATGGTCTGTGATTATAAACACCTTTCTATCGGATTGGTCAGTTATCACACATCACCTCCCAAGCAAAATAGATCACTAAATCACTAATCTTTTTGCATAAATATTTACCTGCATTCCAGCAATACAAAGCTTAATAAGAAAAAATAAATCCTTCTGAAAGCTGTGTTACTAAATCATACAGAGAAAACAAAATAGAAAGTTTAACAAAGACTATTACACCTAAGCTTGTTCAAATTGAAAAAAACAGATGGATATGTGACAGTTATAATTAATATAAACAATGTTTGTAATCTCAACTAAATCTACAAAATATAAGTATCTTCTTTGTAAAAGTCTGATTAAATCTTCAAAAAAAATCTGCTTATCAAGTTCATCATACACAGAATCAGAAGTAAAAGGTTTTAAACTGAAGCAAAGGGCAAGATATATATAATACATTTGTCCAGCCTTCCTTGGCTCAGGAAGGAACAATTTGTTCAGTGCTGATCACTGTTCTTTGTCATCACAGAAGTGGTATTAAGTTTGAATCACACAGTATTTATTACCTAGCATTTAAGAAACCCATATAATCTGCTTGCATTTATGCAGTTTCCTTTTCTTATTTGACAGATAAGAAAACGACAGAAAAATTGTCTCATTACAGCCTTTGACAAATCTATAGAAAATTCAACAATTCAGGAGTTTCAGCACCTGTTGTCATGTTTGCTAATGGGATTAATAGTTCTTCATAATGGGCTGGCAGACCTAGGTTTGTTTCTAGAGATATTAACCCAGAATTTCCTTGCTGTTGTTGATTTGTTTCAAATAAAATATCATTTAAAGCAAGCTTTATTTGTTTTACCTATAGCAATGGAACCTATAGCAGACCTTCACTCTGCTCTTTCTCCCCACCAACATCAGTTTAAAGTCCTTCCTGGCTATGTGCACCCTAGGAATATATTTTCCTGAGAAGTAGTTTGCTGAATAGAATGCTGGGAGGGTGGAAAAAGTCATTATTTCTTAGAAACCTGAACTTCTTGGATCTGTCTCATTGGCTACATTTGCCAAGAAGCGCAATGCACTGGAAGAATAATTTGAAAATCAAGAATGGTTTATTCAACAATGACATAATTTTCCATTTTGGTTATAAATGTGCTAAGGTATTTTTAAGTTTGCTGTTACAGGTCTTTGTTTTAGTGCCATCATTGTATCCTATCACATAATATATGTTAGCATGCACAATATATTTGTTTGTGTAAACTGCTGTACATATCTTAACACCTGCCTTCAATAGCTTTCTCCGGGTAATGAATTAAGCATAACTGTACCAAAGCTTGCACATTTGAGCTTTTACATTTTTTTTTAAATTGCCTCTACTTTCAGTTGTACTTAATCTAACTCATTCATAAGACACCTCCCCTTAAGAGTGACAGCAATAGTCTAGTTCCTAGTTCCTTGGAGTACAGGAATAGTCTGTGTGGAAGCTGAGGTCCATATCTGTACAAGGGCAACCTCAGGCCATACCATATGAGTGGTTTTGGTTCCTTGGCTACATGTGACAAAGCTGAATTATGTACTTAGGGTCTAAAGGAAGAAGGAAGAAAGTGATGCTCAGAAGCAATATTCACACAGCCAACATGCTTTCTGAAGTCTCATGCACACATAGGACCACAGCCTGAAATTCCAGCAAGAATTTGGGCATGAGAGCATTGACTTAACGCCTTAAAAATACTTATGTTATTGTAATAAAGTCAGCAGTAGTGGTGTCTACCTGTCTGCAAGACATGGTTAGAGCATTTCTTCATTTGAGACATTCCGCGGTTTAGGAGAGAGCTGGACAGACTGACCGCTGTCCATCCTTGACATGAATCAGAATAAAAGGCATGTATCGGGCAAGGGGGGACCCAACAAACAAGCCCAACATGATTCCATGATTCTGCAGCCCAGCAGCAGGGGGACTGACCTTTGATGGGGAGGAGTTTTGGATCCCAATCCCCCTTCCACAAGCTGTTTATATATCTTAATATGATTGTTTATTAATTCAAAACACACAAGAAGTCCCAAAGTGCAAAGAAAGGCAATTAAATGAGATAAATAGCTGGCACCAGAGCCCATGAACTACAGTTCTCGTCTCTAATTGTTACTTTTGACAGTTTGCTCTGTTTGCATATACAGGTTGTTTACAACATATAGGTGCTGGCTTGAATAAAGAGGAGTGAGATGATCAAGTCAGGCTTAATATATCATAAATACATAGGGCCACACTCAAAGAAAATAATCCTGAAAATTATACTTATGATGAGTCACTGAGATAGTAAGCAAGGAATAACACATGTGTTTTAAAAAACCCACTCAAAATCAAATGAGAACAGAGAAAAACAGAACAAGAACATCAGTGCAAGACATTTCTTCTTCACTTTTTTTTCCTTCTTTCCAGTGTTATCACTAATACATGAATATACCAGGTGATCATCTATCATAGATTTCAGCAAAGGTTGTATATTTTATCAAAAAAGCTAATAATAACACAAGAAGTGGATTTCAACAAAATTGAGACCTTCTAACCGATGAAGAAAAGACAGAAAGATCTATATAATTTTAGTATACCTTCAAAATCTGATCCGGGCAACAAAAAGCTACATTATAGTTCATGCTGGTTTAGCCATAAGGCTGTGACAAGACATGGAGATAGGAGTATGAGGAAATACAATGATGGTTAGGCAGACAAGTGAAAGAAGGAAGAGTAATGAAGTATAATTCTCTTCATACCATACTCTTATGACCACCAGTGCCGGTCAGAGCACTACATCACAGGAAGGTTACCAGGAGACAGAGCTGGGGATCTACACTTCACCCATAGGAGCAGCAGCTTGTCAAGAGATAAGTGACCAGCTGAGGGACAGAGCAAAGGAAATGACAACTCTGAAACCCATAAAAATGAAAACACACATTAACATGTGACAAAAATAATTTCCTTAGGCTCTGCTGAGAGGGGAGAACAAAAACTAGTGTATCAATATGCCAGCATGACCCTTTAACAAGGTTGACTCTGTCATAACTATAGCAGTATTTTGACCAAGCACCATACTTTGTATCGGGATGGAGAATTGAAGAAACCAAACTTAAGTATGGAAACAAGAAATGCAAATTGAAAGAAGGCAAATCCTCAACAACCAGCAGAAAACACTGTATATACTCTTTTGAGTTAATACACTGAAGGGATTAAGTGAGGTATTCTCTGGTTTAGCTGTTGCAACGGCAGAAAGAGGGGATCTATTACTGTCCAATCTTGAGCCAGTCTAACCTGCCAGGCAGTAAAGGACTATTTCAGTAGCAGAATTCATCCCTTTCTTCCTCTCCTTCTTATCTATCAAGTTGGAGACACTCTTTCTCATAAATGATGGTGAAAGAATGCCCTTAAGTAAGCTTGTATGTGACGTGTATGGTGAAATCAGGCTTAGTGCACATGCATGTAAAGTTGCCCTACCCAGGCATGAAAAGCAGGTTACATCAGACTTTGAGTGGGTAAGGATGAACAGAAGGTATCTCCCTCAGCACATCACTGAGGTGCAAGCAGAGACTGATTGTGGCTTCGCAACTCTTAAGACCAGGACTGCTAAGTTTTGTTTCCCACAAATACCCAGCAGCCACATTTCACTATTTCCCTTCAGATGGTCCCTGACAGTGGTCCAACATGGCCAAGAGAAGGGATAATAAGGAAATTTCCACGGAGGGAACATATGCTGTTACATAAATGCTTCCATAGGCCTGACTACTGTTTCCTGAGAAAGGAAACTCCATTCATCAAGTCTGTAATAAACTGACATCTCATCAGCAGGGGAAACAAGAGAAAGGTATTTGTGAAGGGAGAAATCTTTCCCTCTATGTATAGGAACTGTTTTCCTTTGCATGCCTAATCTGTGAGGTGACTAAAGTTTCACCCACTAGTGCTATAATACTCACATGGGAAACATTAAGTTAAATATTACAAAATTAAAGTGTAAGAGTTATTGGAAACTAGAGCCGGGCAAAATATTAGAATTTTCATCCTGGGGGAAATTCTAATATTTCAGCATTTGTTTTCTTCCAAAATTAGAAAGGAAATACTGAAATACCTATTTTTTTTCATAGAATGAACATGTTCTCAGCCATTTTGACATTAAAATGAATTTGACAAAGGTGTTACAACATCTCCTGGGGATTGTTGTTAAGGTACCTTGTACTTAGAATTGTGTTAACAAGGGATATTTCAGCTGGGTTATTGAACCAAAGCTGTAAAAAAAATGCTTGGGGTCAGGTGGAATTTTCACTTCATTTTTGCTTTCTTTCAGATTATTTAATCCTTGTATTCCCTTTAGCAAAAAAAACAAAACAAAACAAAAAACCCAAACCAAACAAAACAAAAAAACCCCAACCCAAGCAACCAGAAAAAAGGAGGAAACCCCCCCCCCTTGTTCTGTTCCAAAAAGGAAACAAGTTTTGCAAGAGAGAAATCACATCATTCCATTTTTTAAGATATTCAACAGTGTTCTGGATTTTGTATCTGTTCCTTAGAAATTATTCTTTTTTTGGTTAAACTTCAAAATGAGATAAATTTTGGTTCATATGTTGTTGCCAAAACTAATTATTAATATGGATTCAGTAAGCTTCAATTGATTCACAACTGAATTTATCAAGAAAATAAATCACTGAAAAAAATTGATCTCATTTTTAAAAATATCTTCATTCTTCATAGGCTTCCTACTTTGACTGAGTGTCCCCATAGGTGGGGAGTTGAAATGCTCTCCTGGTGTATTTCAACACTGTCATCTTAGCATCCTGGGAACTTACTGGTTTTGTTTCTTCAGGAGGAATACTTTTTTTGTCCTGATATTTTGTTTCTGGATGCTGCTTGCTGGGTAGATCACCTCTGTTGTTGGAGTATTGCTGGTATGTTGGCTGAAGTCTATGGACTTACTAAGTGGAAGAAATAAGAGCAGAATGGAAAAAATCTCAGAAAAGTGCCCCTATGGAGGTGAAAAGGTATCTTGCGGCAATTAAATGCACACTAAAGCACTTGAGAAGGTAATAGAGGGGACACCACTGTTAAGATTCTTTTTGCAGATTTAATCAGACTAGTTTTCCACTTACAGATCATTCTTTGATATTCTGATGTTAGTTTAGTTGGCACATATTTTCTAAGGTCTCAGGTCCTTTTTTTTCTATTGAATAAATAGGACCTGAGACCTCAGATGTCTATATACACACATTTTTTAAAAAAAATTTCTGTTCATATTTTTTTGCTGTTCTCATAAAAAGTCTAAAGGTTAGGGTTTTAATTTAGAAATAATATTTTCATGGTTCATAACAAAATCTGTAAATCTGTATTAGCTTACATTTTTGGCAACCTTCATTATACCCTAGTGATTCCTAGAAGTCCTTGTACTTTCTCACTGGTGAGAGATACTTTCCATAAAATAACACAGTATAAAAATAATAATAATTAACTCACTGTGATGTATTTTGTTAAGGTGCAGAGCTTGTATTCAAAGCAATAAATTTATTTGGTGTCCAGTTTTGTGGCCATGTTTTCCAGTTTAAAATTATGATGTTGTAAAAATGTATTTTTAAAGCAGCATTAGAAGGTTCACTAGAGAGGAAGACAGGAGATAATCCTAGTTACTTGTAACAGTCCCATATCCCTTAGGTCTGGCCAATAACTACAGTTCACCTGACTGAGGATTTCAAAGGGTTTGTGCACTACAGAAGGGTTCCACTCTGAGAACAACTCTAAAAATTAGTTCAGAAATTCCAGCTCTCTGCTTTGACACAGTATCAAGGTTGATACCTGCATAAAGTACTTTTGAATGCTACTGACATTTGATATTCAGTATAACGATGTAAAAGAACTTTTCATATCTTTTTTTTTTTCCAAAAGGACGCCCGAGTTGTCACAAAACTGTGATTCAGCAAATTCTAAATAATGCACATAAGTAGCCAGGCTCATACACCACACACATGCATAGTGCTGCTCAACAAAGCAGCTTCCTGAGAAGTGTGGAGCTATGATCTAGCTCGTGTTTTTGCAAAAGATCACTATGTCTTGCTGCATTTAAGATGGTGTTTCTGCAGGACCATATTTGCCTAGGTTATGTGTGAATCTCTGAGAGAAGTAAATGAAAAATAGTGTTGCAGGTGGTTTTGCTGTGGCTGTTCAATACTGGTAAATGTATTTTTGTCTTTTTGTGGAACTCGCCTCAAGAAAGAAATGGAATTTTATTTCATTAGTGCTTTTATAATCTCAGGAATGCTTTTTCTCCACCAAATCCCATTTGAATGTTCATATCAAATTGATGTATTCCAAGATTGGAATACATTAACAAACGGAGAATATTTATCATTTTATATGCCTGTCTTTACCAATGCTTATTTTCAAGAAGAAGCCTATACACACTTGCAGAACAAAAAGACATAACAGAAATAAATAGTTCTAATAGTGCGAGATATGCGTTTTACTATACCCTATAAGATACTATATACCTCACAAAAATAAAAGTTGATCAATATTCTGTACATACTTAGTGCAGAAAACTCTAATAATTTCTTAAATTGCTTGAAAAGGTATCTACCAATATCTTAGGCATCTCATGTAACACGTGACTTTGAAGTACAAAGCAGAGAAAAGATATGGAGCAAAAGACAATACTGGGAATCTTTTATATAAACAGTTCACTCAGAGATCCAAAGCAAGTAGTAGTATATCCATTTCACAGAAAGAGAAATGCATAAGCAAGAAAAAGAAGCAACAGCCTATTTGCTTAGATTTTTTGATTTTCTGGCTTGGATGTGTACTTCAGCTAGTAGCTATAGGGGCTGCAGAGCAGCATACAGTAAACCCAAATATTAAAACAGATTAATAGTGTGAAACAGTGAAGGCTATGAGTGGAAGATCTACATTAAACTGTGCAAGGGAACACTGAGTGACAAGCTTTAAAGATAATTTTTATTATTAACAGAATAACATTATAAGAAACTAAGGCAAATGCTGTACGTTAATGAAGTGTATTTAATTAGACCTCTAAAACTGTCTATCTTAGTATTTTTATCTGTAAGTGAAATGGAAATATCAAAAGCCATGCTTAGCAGAAAATCATTTCCTACCTTCATAACAGCAGAGCTTTACATGCTTCCCTAGTAGTAGTAATGGCACATGTCCATCACAGACTGCAATTCTCACAAATAAAAGCCCAAAGTCACACTGAAAGTAAAAGCCCAGCTTTGTCACACTGAAAAACAAACAGAAAACAAACAAACAAAAAAACCCCAACAATCAACAAAAAGACTGTTGACAGACTGGACATGAATACTAGAAGTTGTACGCTTATAGCCAGATTGTGAGAGAGGCAGAAGCAGACCTGAACTGTTTTAGCTGGAACTATAAAAAGAAAGAATACTGGAGTATGACTTTTATTCATGTTTTCTATTTCAATTCTTGTATTCCAAGTTCCTGTCCCTTTATTTAAAATATTTCACTGCTTTAATTTTTTTTTTGTCTTTCTTTTATAACTACTTTGTCTGGACATGCTGAACAAGTTATTCCTATCTATTGACTTCAGTCTATTAGGCAAATACTGAACATGCCAAAACGACTCATACAGATTGAGTCAGATAACGTGTCTGGTATCATATTCTGCAGAACACTTAAGTTGCACATGTAAACACACACACAGAGGTATATTCACTATAATATGGTTTCCAAATTCAAACATTTTCCAAAAAAGGCATGTGTCCTTTAATCTACTGATCTTTAGTTCAAACAACTCTGAGCCAAAAATGAGCATTGTATATATTCTATATCATATCAGAACCAGTTGTCTTGAAAATTTCTCCAAGGAGAAATGAAATAAAAAAAACCCTGGAAATAAAATAATTCTAGGAATCTTGTATGACTCTTAATGAAAAATCTTTCATAATGATTCCATAACCTAGGTCATATTATATCTGAAATGGTAAGCCATGTTCATGTTATATCTGAAATGATACTTGCAAAGCAGTAAAAATCTAAGCCAGAGGTAGCAAATCATTAATTTTAAAGGCTGAAATCCTGAATGAACCATGCCATAAAATGACACTTGCAGGAATGAGGGAAAGAATACAGTATGTGTTTCATCTTCTAATACTCAGAGTTGAAAGAATTACGCTTTTCATAATGCAACTTGAATTTCAACAATGTAAAATACTCCCATGGCAAACAGTATGCCATCAAAAGTCCCAACAGGTAGGTATTGCTATGCACTTAATACAGATGGTTGAATATTCTATTTTTAGGGAAGAAAAAATGCGTCGTTTTACACTAGAATTTCCATGTAACCAAGCACTAAAGATTTTTGCTTTCTCTTATCCCTTTATCTCTGTAAAATGCTGCACATTGCCATCTTATATAATCTGGAGGAACAAAACCACCAATGCGTTGTCGGAATGATTCAGTGCAGCTATTCCTTTCTGTTCCAGCCCAGGTAAAGCTGCCTTGGGAAGCACCAGCAGCTTTGGCAGCACCCAGATAAACGATATCCACAAACAGAGAAAGCAACTGTGGCTCCCCAGAGACAAATTCAGCTCAGAAAAGGGCAAAAATCCAAAGCATCAATGAAAAGAAGGTAAATATTTTGCCTCCAAAATCCAATTCTAGATCTTTTAAGTATTGTGAAAGGAGATGCCAATTGCCAATTTTTCCTCATTACTGAACTGGAAAGTATTTAGCCTGCAAAATCAAGTTCCTGTACTTTTCACTACAAATACCTCTTCCATTTTGCAATTCGTATTGTTTCTACCATTTGCAATCTTTTGGACTCCTTTGTCGATATTGCTTAGACTTACTTTCCTCTTATTGTTAACCTTTCTTCCATCTTCCTTCCTATTATTTTTCATGCAGACAAGACCACAAAGGCACTGTACTGCTGAGATTTTGAATCTGAAATACTTCTGCCAGACTACACCTTTCAGGAAGGCATTCACACAGCTTGATAGTGTGCCCTTAACAATAACAGTTATTAGGAGCTACATTGCAAGAGCTCATTTTCAGTTAATAGTCTGTCTAAGCTCCTGTAAAACTGTTAAGTTATAAATCACTTCACTCTGTTATTGTAAAAAAAAAAAAAAGTAGTAGCACACAATTAGCAATATAATTATAGAATTATTACGCTCCACAAATTATACAGCCAGGCCCCCAACAAATATAGCTGCAGGGCCCCAGTGGAACCAGATTTTTTTCTTCTAAAGCAACAGATGTGTCAAGACGGGTTAGAAAGTTTTTCCAGATTTTAGGGTTTTTCTCCATTTTTTCTTTTTCTGTCAAATCTGTTTTATCTTTTGAGATGTTGTCTCTCAGAAAACATACAAATTTAAATATGAAGATGTAAATGAAGGCAGTGAAGTTCAGGTTAAGACTCCAAAATTCATCAAGCCTAGTTTGCATCTTGAAGTGAGGATGCTTGTGTGACACTGGCTAAGAACAAGGATGTGAGCCCACCATCACAGTGGGAAGCTGAAAGCCAGCTTGCTTCTTTTAGCAGAATAAATCCCTCCAAATGGTGACTATTTACAACCTGCTCTGTTGAAGTATGGAGTGACTTGCTGATGCCAGAGCTGTAGCCAAGGACCCCCCTATCCCCAGAGCAGAGCCCACCAAGTCTGCCTGTCACACACCAGCTGCCACAGGACAATAAAATACAGCACTTTTCCCAAAAGCTTAGTTAAGCCTCATTAATCAAAAAGGGTCTTGAGACAAAACCATTGGCTGTTTTATATACTTGCCTAGTTAAAATGAGCAGTAGCACCTGACTTCTGTTTACAGGAACATAAACATGAACACAGATAGGCATACAAATTAACCCACTGACATGCAAGAAAAGTCTAAAGTTGGTCACCTTCTACAAAGCCTGGCATTTCCAGGAAGGTATCAGGATCACCTGAGTTGCCTGTTCACCTAAACCAGTTTGACACACTACACTGGCCCTAGTCATAAACTTAACACAGAACAAATATGTGAAATTAGATCCAGTCTTTCCATTTAAGAGAGGAGATGAGGGAGAAAATAGCAATTCTTCTGTTGCCCTCACATGGTCAGGCAGCTGCTGAAATTTGTTCTAATAATAAAAAGCAGGAGTCACCAGGATGGGCTTGCATTCTCCAAGAGCAAAAAACAAAAGCAGCAACAGCTGCATCCCACACACCTTTGGTAATTCCCCTTCTGACTTAATGGTATCTCTGAGGAACTTGAGGCAGGGGAGAGAGAGACAAAGAAGATGTACAAAATAAACAGCATTACAAACATGTCTAGGGAGACAACAGGTTAAATGCAGCAGGATTTCCAGGCTGCAGTGAGCTGTGGAGCTACTTCTGTCAGAAGGTTTCCTGTCTCACTGTCTGGGTTCAGTTTTCTACATAGCTCCATGCTATAATTAGTCTGATAGCTGTGCACTTATTTTAATGAGCAGCAAAGCAACTGCTAGAGTTGCCTATAGCTGGATTGGTGTGTCAGCCTATAAATTACAGTTCTGTTGCCTACACACTGGAGTTTTAAGTCCTAAAGGCATTTCTCTGCAATTTGCTAATTATCATAATTTTGATAATTTTATATGACCATGTCTTTACCAAACAAAAAATATATATTGAAGAGTTTTACTAGTTTAAACTGGCTAAAGCATTAAAAAGAAAAGCATTTAGCACTTCCAAGGTGCTTTTCAGTGTGTGAGTGCTGAGGGAACAAATGGGTGCTCAGCTGTTCATTTAGCTGTCTGCTCTGTAAAGAGATGGCAGTCTCACAGAAATGCCTGCACAGACGAAGAAATAATTTTATTAAAAGGAAGTGAATTCTCAGTCTGCTCCTCTTCCAGACATTTGTTATTTTTTTTTGTCATTATTTTTGGTAATGCCTGAAGAAAAGTGGCCTCTTTGAGCAGCCCTCTCTGGCAGTCTTTGCGGTACAGTGGCACAGCCCTGTTTCAGCAGCAAGCCCCTGAATGAGGAGCTCAGGAATCTGCTCTTATCCATCAAACCCTCGATGACCTTCACCCACCCTCGTTTTCTGCAGTTCAAGCCCTCATCACTTTAGCACCCCCCCATGTATATTTGGTCCCTGACTGACGGAAGAATACACGTCATGGATATGATTGAACCCCAAAGAAGGTTTTGAGAGAGGTTAGCACTGTGTTTCATGCTGGATATCTATTTTAAAAGCCAACCCTAACATGCCCCAGACACTTGTACTGTGACTTCCTATTTAAACCTTATCAGCTTTACCAGGATCCAAAATAGAAGACACCAGCCTCACTAACACGGGTACCTTCACACCCCGTGGTGTTGAGCTGTTACTCCATCACTGCCCTGGGGTCAGGCCACAAGACCAAGTTTTCCAGCAAATCTAGACAGACTGCCTGCACCACTACCACTAATACCTTGTCATCTGCTTTCCTCTTCTGACCTTCAGGGTCTCAAATATTTTTAAATAAAGGTCAGTAGGATTCTAGCACAGCATTCTCTGTGTAGAACAAAGAAAGGAAAACACATCATTGAGCATGTATATCCAGAGTTAACGAGAGCTAATTCCCTCTTAATTAACACTTTGCCACTCTCTCCCCTCATCAAAAAAAAACTGTCAAGGAACGGACATCCCGCTCTTGCCAATTCTTATTAAATTATCTGGAAGCTCACACCAGATTATCACAGTGGCTCCATCTGGTCATAGTCTCCAAGTTCTTGACCTCTGGAAAACTCATCTGTTCCTCCTGTGAGAAGAGAGGCAGCTCATCTCACACAGCAGTGGTATGGTGCCTGGTGGAATGGTTTCCAGCATCGGTGCACGCTAACAAACACCCACAGTCGCAACTCCCTGGCATCTGGCACTGGGTGCCAGGATGAGTCGTCAAACCCTGCCCAGCACCATAAAACACAAGCAGAGCCACGTGTGACTTACAGCTTTTCAAGTCCTTTCAGCATGTATGTAAGAATTGGGGGGTGTCTTTGAGAAAAGCTATTCATAATTGTCATTACTTTTCTTGTATAATTATTACAGGGTAGAAGTATGGATGCACAGTAGTTACAAAGCCAACAAAAATCGAGAGTGGATGCTCTGTATGAGGAGAAGGAATACTAATTCCCTGCTTATCATGAACACTGCCCCTAACATCACAGGAGAAAATGCATGAACAGGATCATCAGTCATTTTCTCTGAGCTTGGATTGCACGAGCCATGACCTCACCCAACTGAGAGAGAATGACAGTGGCAGAATGAAGGGCGGTGACAGAGAAGGTTTGCTCTACACCTTTCTGATTCCCATTAGACTAGATTTTCTAATCTTTCCTTGCAAAGAAGGGATTAAAAGATGTATCCCGAATCACACAATAGGTATATGGAGAAATCCCAAAAGTTCCTGGTGCCCTCTGTAAGCACTTTAACTCTCCTAGTGAATGAATGTGGCCAGTCTTCGCGAACGAAGAACTGGGAAAGGTCTTTTTACCTTTCAAGCCTGCGCAATGGATTTTTTAGGTGA
>JAWWLV010000001.1:98135716-98154271 GCA_035041135.1 Platyrinchus mystaceus
AATGCTCGTGACTGCTGCCTGTTCAAGGACAGATGTATTGGTCACATAATCTGTCCAGTGGATGTTTAGGATTGTACTCATAACCATTCTCCTCTCTGAAAACTGATCCTATCATATAAAAAATGGAGGAGTCTCAACTGGCTATTTCTCTCCCATTTTTAACAACTTTGAGCAGTCCAAATAACACACACTTCATTCCAAAATCTTCCTGTTTAAGTTTGCCCCCTAATGGGAAATAGCTCCAGCACCCATCAAATTCCTTTCCTCTCAATCATTGCCTGCAGGGAGGGGGGCTGGTAAGGGAATGGCTTCAGAGCAGACCCACCTCCATTTGCCCCCAAGGACACTGGCAGGAAATTATCCCAATTAACCGAGCCTTAGGAACACTGCCATCTGTATGACACAGGAAAATCATGGGACCATTGTCAGCTGATGGTTCCTTTGCCCAGTGCTCTAGGTGCTGATAAGAATTACTGTGCTAAAGGATGATAAACAGAGGAGAAAAAAAAAAGAAAAAAAAAAGAAGTTAAGCCCCAATCCAATACACCCTGCGGCTTCCCAAAGGAAGAAAGAAAGCAGAATAGCATCTCAGTAGCTGGGTATGCAGTGTTGATTAGCTATGCTTTTCTTATTGTCAACTTCTGATTTCATTTTAAACATAATCCAAAAGAATTAAAAAAACCCCAAAACAATCTATGTTACAGTGCCAGAGAAAACCGGAATAGATAATATCTGACCAAGGAAAAAAAGTTAATCAAATGTACACCTTACCTGAGCAGAGTAACTCATGATGGCTAAGCATGCTGTATATTTGGGCACAAAAGATGTGAAATCCCAACTGACTTCAAAAGCAATAGAATCAGGTCTTTCAGAAAACAACCTATCAAATATACACTTGCTAAAACCCACAGGCATAAGTGTAATTGTATTTATTTCACAGAGGCTATTGGAATAAAACTGCAATATCACAAGGCAACAAAGCAACATTTGGCTCGCTTTCCATTGAAAAAAACTGAGAAACTGTACATGTAAGATTTGTGGCACCTGATGCCTGCCAGTTCTCTCCGTGCTTCTAAAATACCATTTTCAACTGAGACCTGGCAATCTTATGTATATGTAAGCAGTCCCAAATTACATGCAGTGCAAAATGTGCAAGGATCAGAAAGAAAGTATGACTGAGAATGGCTTTTTCCTACAAAATAGAAGTTATTCTTGAAGGGTTTCCCTTAAAACTAAACTGGAAGTGCAACTATAAATTCTGAATCCAATCTCATATCTAAGAAACCATTTGACTTTTACTGTCCCAGTAGCACCAGTTAAAATTCTCTTTATTAGGAAATATCATCACAGGAGGTGGGAAAAGGGACACATAACATTTCTGTTTGACCTCTGAACATCCTATATGAATCAGAAGTCAGAATATGAAGCAAAGTGACAAAACAAAACCTGGTACAGGAGATGCAAAATAATATAAAGGTGAATTCCTCTGAATAGGAAAAAAGCACTGCAGGCCAACCCACAGGAGCAGACAGCCAACAGGAAATTGAGCCATGGTACATGAGCAGAACATGAGGAGCCCTGTCAGGAGCCCTGACAGATCATCCAAGTACCTGGGAATTGTACAGGATTTCAGGACTGCCTACGTTTGTCTTCTGCACTGAATTTCATACGATAAATTTAACAGAACAACTTGCAGCAAAAACAATATGGTATTTGCTAAAGGAACCACTCAGTGTAGTTAAAATAACAGGATAGTCAGAGGAATGCAGCAATCCCACTTACTCCCTGATTCACCTTCTCTGCCTGAGAGTGTGGAGAGGTGAGAGGAATGATAACAAGACTTCCAGTTTGTACAGCAGGACATAAGCAAGGGATGAAATACTGTAGGCTCCTACCACAGTACTCTAGTGGTATACTTATATATAACCTTTACTGAGACTGAAGACACAAAGGTCTACACTTACTTTCCAAAATCCAACCCAAACATTACAGATGAACCTGAGGAAAAGCAAAACCCCCACACTCCTCTACAGGAATAGCTTCCTGACGTACTTCAGCCCTAACTCCTTCTATTTTTATAGGAAGAACATAGAAAGCATCAGTCTGGAAAATAGGAAAAAAAGAAGGGAGCAAATCTAGATGCCATTTTGCAGCTGCATTTGTCTGAAGCCAGCATTTATACTGAATATAAAGTGTATAAAGAGCTTTCAGATTATCAAAAATAGCCTCTTCTGCACAGGGGTAAGAAGCTACAGGTGTTGCAAACCAGTTGCAAGGGCAATTCTGAATGAGGAAGTTCACATGTAATTGGAGAAAGGTCTCTAATCATCTACAAAGCAAACCTATGGAGCAGCCTTTTGAAAAGAGTAGTAGGACTATAACTCAAGCCTGTCAAGATGAATTTCTCAGATGCAGGTATCATATGGCTGTCTAGGTTAGCAGTGGGCTGGACCAAGTGATTCAGGAGGTCTTTTTCCATCCATATCTGTATGTCTCCACGTAACAAACACAATGAAAGATGGCAACTGTGACACAAAGGCCACACATCACCATCTCACAGACTTTTTTCTGCTGAGATGACCGCCTCACTTGAATCTAGGTAAATAAAGTAGATCCAGAAGAAAATAAAGTAAGTCCTGCAAGATAAGGGTAGAGAGCTAAAACTTCAAAATTTTGATCAAAAATAGTTACATGGTCAGCATTCATCCATGACCCTAGTTGCCAAATGCCAAAAATTCATTAAATCCCAAAGTCAAAATTTGTCTTCAAAAATTCTTACCAAGCCACAAATACAGCCCCATGACATCTGGTTATCCAGCACTGTAACACTGAGCCAGAAGCTGGAGTCTGAATTTTGGTGTTCAGCTTGGGCCCTCAAACATTGCTATTGTGTGAGAAAGGCACTCTGACTCTAATTCTTGTACCAGTCCAGCCATCTCTATGTCCTTCCCACAAGCACATTACCCCATCTGACAAAATGAAGGAAGGGGAAGTACAATAGCAATATTTTGATTAAACTGATCCATCTGGAAGTGATCCAGTTCTAATCAACACTACCAGAAGAAAACTCTACTTTCCCTTCCACTCCCAAAAGTAAACTTCAGCCTCCTGGATCATCCAGCACTAATGAACTCAGATGCATATTATGTAGCTATTCACGTATGGTCAGACAAAATGGAAAAAACAACTACTGTCTTCCAACATATTAGAGAGATTCAAACCAGTTCAATCCAGGTCATCACATTTGAAAATATGTTCGCCACACTTGCAAAAATTTAGGACCACCTTTTATTTAATTATTTCCAGGAAGTAATGGAAGATTTCTATTAAAAGTTAAATCCCAGGACCAATGTTAGCAGAGTGCACAATGTATGAGATCCTGGTTTAATACAGCTTTCAGGAGTTAGATTTTCACCATGCTTCAAGACGTAGTTTGAAACAAATGTCTAGTTATTAGTTGAAGCCATTATTATAAAAGTGAGCTATACTGTAACGACAGAATATGTGAACAGCTGAAAGAAATACAGAATCATGAATCCTAAGCTAATAAAAACCTTCCATAAAGAAAACATTCCAAAATATATTTCCAAACAATGGTTGACTGCAACCAAGTAATTCACACCCCGTCGTGAAACAAACAGTAATAATTCCTAGCAGACACTAGGGCTTAGAAGCAAACAATGATCCCCCTTTCTTTCCCCCTCATCTTCCCGACTGGTTTACAAAAAAAAGTGTGATTAAAAGTACTATATATTAAAGCAAAGAACTGAACTCAATTTCAGCTCTAAGGGAAGAGTAGCTTAGTAAATGTATTTTTTCCTCAAGTGCTATTTCTAGCAGAACACTCTTTGAAAAAATCAATCTACAAGCTTCAAAGTCAGCTTAACACTTCAAAAAATCACTTTATATCAAAAGAATTTTTGGCATGAGGTTCAGCTATTGTTTTCAGCACTCCTTCCAAGGGCTGGTATGCTATAACAGTGCAGCTACAAGCCCAGACCTCACATAGGTGACCATGACTGTACACACCAATTTTGCAGTTACTTGAACTTGCAAGAAGTTCAAGCAGCTGAGCTGGGACAATGTTCACAAAATCTATGTGTTAAAATCACCACCATTTTTGCTTAAAATGGCTTTACACTTCAATATAATTAATATTTTCCTATAGAAACTACAGAATAAATTTCAGCCTTAGTCAGACAACGAATGCTTTAAGTTGTTTAAGGCACTCCAATAATGATAATGAAAGTTGCAATGTTAGAAGTCAAGGGTTCTTGCTAAAACTGTGTGAGTGACAGTTTCCTTCTCTCTCTTAGACAGGCAGGCATGAGGAGCAGCGATTAAATGTAAAGCACGTAAGGGGACAGGTCTGCCGAGGCCCCACTGGCTTCCTGCTGGCCCTTCTGGTTTGGGCAGGTGGAGCATCCTTCTGCCAGAACCTCTCCATTTTAGGACAGATACCCACATATCTGTCTTTTCTCTGTCCCAGCCAGTGCCAAAGGGAGGCAGCTCACTCACTCATGGACCTCACACATGTCAGAAGTTTTTGAGAGTTCTAGTTAATCCCTTAAAAGCTGGGTCAATCTGAGAAATCTGTATCCCCACCTGGAATAAAGACCATTCTGCTTATGGGACCTAAAACCTTTACAAAAGCAGAATCTACAGAAATTTTTAGTGATCTTAATATCAGAGAATTAAAGTGTAAATGTTGGGGGAGGGTATTTTCTTTTTTAATCATTAATATTTTGTGGTTGATCCTTTACCTTGTTGCAAACCCCAAGGCAGTTTTCTCTTTGCCTAACCCATTCAGCTGTGGCTGAGGTATGAACTTTGGCATTTCAAAGGTTTGACTGCCATGCAAAGATTGCATGTATTTTGTATACTACCTACACTGTTATCATCAGTGTACGCATCCTATTGGAAAAAGCACTCATGTTCTGAAGAGTTTAGCTAATGCTGAATTTCTCTGTTAAAAGAACAAAAGTTTGTTGAAGCCTGATGATGAGACTGACCCGATTTTAGAGAAATCTCAAGAATCTGTTACTGCCCAGTAATAAAATCGTAATGGAAATCCAATAATAAAAGCACTTTAACAAAAAAGTTATGGGCAAACAATTTTGTGTTACCAGCTGCTCTAAAATGCCATTCTAAAACTTATCCTTCTAGAACTTTATCTGAAAGCTTACAGACAGACATGGGAACTTTTAAAGGTAGAAATTTGGACATTTTTATTGTTGCAAATGGTCTGTACCATGTCATGTTTCAGATGGATTATTTAAGGTTTCTGTATGACCATGCTTGTGGTCTTTTCTCCTCTCTCTTCCATTCTATAAATAAAAATAATTCAATTTTAATGCAGCCCATCCTTATATAATCTGTATGGGGCAGAGACTCACTCTTTTTTTCTTTCTTTTTCTTTCTTTTTTTCTTTTTCTTTCTTTCTTTTTCTTTCTTTTTCTTTCGTTCTCTTTCTTTTTCTTTCTTTTTCTTTCATTCTCTTTCTTTTTCTTTCTTTCATCTATCTATCTATCTATCTATCTATCTATCTATCTATCTATCTATCTATCTATCTATCTATCTATCTCCATGCTGCGTAGAACAGTAAAGACATAATTGGACTCTTTGTAGTACAAGTATATACAGCAAGGATGCTATAGAAAGTTAGAGATGACCAATGCATTGCTTCTGTTGCATCATTCTAAGCATTACTTAAATTCTGAGGTTGAGGTTGTTTAGAAAACTGGTAATTCTCTGAAAGAATTTGCCCCAGGAGTTTGTTTTTGTTTCTCTCAGGAAGCTGGCAATACAACTAGGATGCTAAAAAAAGATGTCTCTTGCATTTTTGTCTTGCTTTGGGAAAGGAAATATTTGCCTTTTAGTGGTTCTGATTAGCATAACATGGCTCCTCTGCTGTTAGGGGCAATAATGCCCCTCAAGACAGACAGTATTGTGAATCAAAGTCCACATTAATATTCTCCCTGTAGATTTTTTGGATTTGTAGCATTTGGACAACAGATCTCTGGCTCTTATACAAGTCCCCTGAAAGTCACTACCACAGGCCTTCCCTCTCTTCACCACTTCAAGCAGGCAGGAAGCAATAAAAAGATTTTAGGGAAAAATCGTTCTGTCTCTCACCTCTGTGAACAATTCCCAGATGTTTCAATGCAAGTTCAGCTTCCCTGCAGGAAGGAAGAAGCAGCATCTTATGTCTGTGAAGGCTCCAAAATGGACCATGTTCTCCATGATCTCATTACTTCTTCCAGGCTGGATGACTAAATGAACCCCAAAGAAAATCTTGTCATGAAAACGATTAGGGAAACCTAAACCCAAATGGTAAATAGAGGTCTGTGTGACTCAGGGTGTAGAGAAGTGTTTGGATGAACCCAAAGCTTCATTTTCTGCTTTTCTTGCTGAAACCAAACATACTAAGACCTGGCCCACTGTTTAGGGGTGCCAGAACAGACATCAGTGCTCTGTCTAGACCCTACTTGAGAAAGTAGAAACGAAAGTTTTAGAAACTCCAAGACATAGTAGGGGACAAATGGCATTGCATACAAGATTTGCAAACCAAAGGGAAAATCTTCTTTAAGCCTCATTTAGGTATTTTTCCTATCTCCCCTCTCTTCCTAAACCCTCATGGCAATTAGGCTCAGCCAGACCACTTACATCCTCATTTTATACCATCCAAAATTTCAGTTGGATTGAGTGTTCAAGAATATGTTTAGGGGGGAAGGAGTTAGCATAATCACCACTTGCAGTGGTCTACGGAAAAAAGAGAGAAATTCAATGGATTCACATTAAGTGAATAAAATATTGAAGCTCCCTCACATGTGGATGCCAAAGTTAAGTTTGGCTTCTTCAGCTCTGTGTGTGTATATAGAAATATAAAACCACACAGGGTTACAAAGCAGAAGCTATGCTATGTTTGCTTAATAAATGAAATATAGATACTTAAATGAAAATTAAACAGTCAAGTCTTTGTTATTGTAACAGAACCAAAGCAGTGTAAAAATCCATAGAATAAATAATCTATATAATCCTCTGGTTAAAGCAATTCAACAGAGTAACTCATATCGACTCCAAGAATTTGCTTATGCTTGTCTGCATGACTAGGTCTCCATCTTTATTTAAACTGCAAATAGAATAAGCAGTTATCTTCTGTAGGACTTTGCAATTGCTTTTCTCTAAATTGGTTGTAGGATTCGGCTGGTCCTTAATCTGGATAGGATAAGATATGTTGTACAGAGAGCCCTGTTCGCAATTTTGGTTCTGATTTTTGTAATCAATTTCTTAATAGGATTATGTTCAGGGTTCAGTCAATTATCTCTGCACTGAGCCTAAAGTTTTCCTTGGCCCTATGCTCTACAAAACCACTCCTATTCTACTGTGACACAGAATGAAGTTGTTTAGTCCCTATGCATTTGTTGTCATTGGTATGCAGCCCAAATGACATAGTGCTGAGCATGTCCTTCAAAAAAAAAAAAAAAGTAAGAGAAAGGTAGATATCATCTCCAAGCCAAGTGTATAGCATGCAAGAGAAATACTCTAACCACTTAGAAAATATTTAATTCAAAACCCTCCAAAGCCTGAAGCATTAGCAGTCAAAGAAAGGGGAAAACCAGGAATAAGTAGGATCACACTTCTCTGAAATAATTTCACTGCTGATTTCCATAAGAACCAGAGGCACCTCTTTGAAAATCCTGATGGGCACTGATTGTAACTCTTCCCTTAGCCTGTGACAAGCTTCTGAGGACTGCTGCAGAAAGCCTCCAGGCAGAAACCAAAAGCCACGTTTATTTTTGTTTTCTCTTTTTACAGGTTCTGTCCAAGTATTTTGACCCCAAACATTTAAGGTTTAGAAAACAATAATACTGCATGTCAGTCAGTCTCTTTAGCAGTTACAACATGTGCAAAGATACAAACCACAAAGGCTGTGAGCACCATGTAAGGCAGCACAGGGCTTTGCCATAGAACAGAACCATAGAATCATAAAATAGTTTGGGCTGGAAGGGGCTTTTAAAGAACATCTACTCCAGCCCCCTACCATGGGCAGGGACACCTTCCACTAGACCATGTTGCTCAAAGCCTCACCCAGCCTGGCCTTGAACACTTCCAGGAATGGGGCATACACAACTTCCCTGGGCAACCTGTTCCAGTGCCTTATCACTCTCATAGTAAAAGAATTCTTCCTTTTATCTAGTCAAAATCTACTTTCTTTCACTTTAAACCATTCTCACTTTGTCTGATCACTACATGCCCTTGTTAAAAGTCCTTCTCCAGTTCTCTTGTAGGTCCCCTTTGGGTACTGCAAGGTGCTATAAAGTCACCCCAGAGCCTTCTCTTCTCCAAGGTGAACAGACACAGTTTTCATCCTGTCCTCACAGGAGAGGTGTTCCAATCCTCTGATCATCTTCATGGCCCCTCTAGATTTGCTCCAACTGATTATCATCCTTCTTGTGTTGGGTGCCCCAGAGCTGGACACAGTACTCCGTGTGGGGCCTCATCAGAGTGTCCTGTTCCTTCATCTTGATAAAAAACTGCAAGGAAGGGATGAGGGTGTGAATTTAGTTATATACAGAGATGTACATGATAGTGGTATTGAGACATCTCAATAGAAGGTGCATGTGGAGCACCATGGTGGTGTAATGGTGCCTGCATGGATTCTTGGGAGGGCTGCAGGCAGCAGAGGAAGAGTCTCACAGATTGGGCTGCAGACTGGCCCCCATTTTTATGGAAACCTGCAGAAAACCTCAGATCAGTCCCACTCTACCTGCTGCCAAAGCTGCTGTGTTACCTCTGCTGGGCTGCAGGGTGGGGTTCAGGCTGGAGAGGGGGCATGCAGCAGAAGGATGGGGGCAAAGGAGAAGGCAAGTTTTGGACACATGCAGTAAAGGTAGTAGTAACCCACAGTGAATGCAGGTATTGGAGAGGTTAACTCTGGGGAACTGTGCTAAGTGCTTCCTGTGAAAAATTCTGCCCATTCTGCCAAAACATGATGACAAGAAAGAATGAAGGTAAATGACTAGATCATTCACTAAATGTATGAATTCCTGAAGTTCAAAGTGTTTTCCCACTTCACTGAACAAATCCTCATTTGATAGGACATTTCCAGTCACTTAAGTTTAGAAATCCAGTCAATTACTAAAGAGAGGGAAGTTGGATTATTCCTGTACTTATCTTCTAGGAAAACAAACTCTTGCAGACTATACTTAGTGACCTAAGAGGGGGGAAAAACATTCAGAACTTCAGAAAGATTTTAAGTCCTTGTGGGAGAAAGCACCTAATCCTGACTGTGATTGTATTCTGACAGTATTATAAATGTAACCATGTATTCAGTAGAAAGCATAACTGGATCATAAAACAAAACATGTTATGTGAAATGCAGTGTAAAATATATATGAGCTGGTTAAAGCTCAAGTGTCTCATTAGGCAACACAGAGAGTGTTCAGTCTAACTAGCTGTACCATTGTCATGAGCTGAGGAAAAAAGACAAAAAAAGGCTTTCCCAAGCCAGAAATCCATAGTGGAAGGTGCTCAGAAGAGGAGAAGGATTAAGACTCCTGGCTGACAGATGCCGTTGTCCACTGCCCTGAGCTAACTCGAGGTCCCTGGGCAGTCAGGGAAATGAGCTCTCCTTTCACTTGGCTAAAGACCTGAAACTGATTATTCCAGGTGCAAAGCAGCAGGTTTTTTCTGATGAGTGAGAGTATGTGCATGTGTGCAGGCAGGTTTCACATGAGCACACTTGAAGCTTTGCTCTTGTGGCAAGAAGAGGGTTGAGCAGTGCATACTCTGCACTTCGTGGAGACAAGGAAAGAGTGGATGCTCAGGTTGACTACCAAGGCAAAGCTCCCTATCTTAAAAGATATATTTTGAGATTTTTAACATTTATTTTGTGCAGATAGGGTCTGAGGTAGTCATTTAAATTGAACTTTCATCCCTGACAATACTGAGAATGTTTAGGAGGGCTTCCAGAAATGCGCACACACCTGTCTCCAAGGGCTTTAAAACTGGCACAGTAATATTTAAATCAGCTGAAATAGCTACAGAATAAGGTAAAATCTCCTCAGGTTAAAGAACTAACACTTTGGTTATTTCCCCCCTCTTACCTCAGTCTTTACCTACCTACACAACTTACACTGTAGACTACAGTTGCATTAATCACATTTGAAATATCTCTCTTGTAAATGCCAGTTTTTCCCCCTCTTGATGGACTAGATTTTTTTCTGCTCAAGTTTCATTATATAAAGCATATATTTTCAAAGACCACTAAAAATTTTAATTCGACTTCCCCATACACAAAGGTGCTCTCATCTGCATTCACAATAGCACTCACAGCCAACTTTGAAGGCAGGCAAGTTCACTGCAAGGAATGACCATACTCAGTATATTGTATGTTTTCAGTGAGTGGGAATTTCCTAACAATCAGTCTGCTGCTTGTGAGGGCCAGATTTTAACGTTACAAAAGAAAACCAGGTTAAAGACACACCTGGAAGAAAGTCTCAGTTTTCAGCACAAATTTACATGGCCAACTTTGCAAATAAAAGCCAAGTGTTTCACGTGGTCTTGTTCCAAAAATCCTAGAGGGAGTTCAGTTGTTTCCCCTCCAAAGAAGCAAAACATTTCACTGCCCTCTGAGATTTCTTACATATTATCTATAAACCTTCAGACATCAAAATGAGTGCAGTAAGCCAAGAATACAAAGTAAGTGATGCATATTTTGAATTGTTGTCTGCAATAAGTGACCATGAGAACTAAAAAGAGGAATACAAGCTCTTCCTCTGCCTATGGTGATGCTTTTCTGCTTTCTTAAGTTCTTTCAGATTATTTATCAAGGAACCAATTCAGAATTCACTGGAACAGATGGCTTTAGAACCAAGCCCTATTTCAGCATAGTCCAAAACATCTGAGATAAGGAAAAGAAAGAGAGAGAAGATATTTTTTCTTCAGTTGCAAGAACTTACTTCTCGTGCCAGGCTTAATGAGCATCTCTGTCCTCCTGAAGATACCTGGGCAACCCTGGCACAGCAGCCTGAAGGACTGCGCTATTGCTTTTATCTATCTTGCATCTGAATGAGCACTTTGCTCTTGGGCACCATCATATTCCAGCCCTGGAATGGACATTTTCAGTTCAAGAGCTGGCCTTTAGGCCAAAATAAGGAGCATATCACAGAAAATTTTGGTTTTGTTTCTTTGGAAATAATCCCACATTTCATTCCAAAACAAGCAAAGACTTGGCAGGACCTAAACCAAACATTTCAGTCAGTACTGGTGCACCCCCAAATACACACTGTTTCAGCCAAATGGTGAGCACTTTTTACATGAGGCATGGAAAATTTAGGTTCAATCCCATTCTCTATGTAAGGTTATTTTTATCAAATGCTTTCTACAAGCCTCGTTCTTCCAGCGATAAGGGTTGTCTGGGCACAGTTCCCTCACTCGCTTGTTCACACCACAGAGCTTTGTGGAAAACACTGGGCTACTGCCTGGTGAAGGAGTTGGATCGCATCTTCCACTCCCAGCATGTTTCATCTCTCAGTGCATATCCTGTCACATACTTTTTTTCCAATTAATATCTGCACATAGTAACGGATGGCAGAGCACCACCATGTCACCCTGAGGAAGATCAGCCTGCAAACGCACTTTAGCCTTGAAGTTCATATCCTGTTCTTAGGAAAACTGGGAGGGGAGGAGGAGGGGAAGTAGATGAAAACACTGCTCAGCAAGAGAAACTTTTCAAAACTTGGTCTTCCACATTCCTACTGGAGTGGCTATTGAGCAAATTACAGAGATGCCTGACTCCCTTCTATTCATCTAGCATAAAACAACAGAATGCACACTACCCAGCAAGTTCCGACAAATAGCTTTAGGATGCCAAATCTGCATTTTTCCTTGAAGGAAATAATCCCTCTCCCAACCCCATTTCCAAAGGGATTAAAAAGAATCTGTCAGTCCATCGCTCCAGGCTTGCCTATACAAAAGCAGCACTCTATAAGAGCATTTATCTCTTGAGTCAGAATAGTTTTTCCATCTAGTAAATAAAATATTTCTTAGTCCTAATAAAGAACAACAATTCAGAGTTAATATCTTTAACAAGAACTTTTTATACAGTTCCAGAAAGTAAACCTGCAACTAATATCCTGAAACAGAGAATGTTGCTGATCTTGCCAAGGCAATCTAGTGCATTGCTTTGGAGAGTAAGGAACATAGTATAGACCCTCTGGATGGGATTTCTTACAATAGGCTCAGAGGAGAGCAGCTCTAGAGGCAGACAGATAGGAGGGATGCTATCCTTTCTTCTCTCTGCCTGGTTCCTGAGTAGAAAAGAACATTCATATTCCATTCCTGTCCCTTATAACAGTGCATCTAAATGTACTGTAGATCTTGTCTCAGATAAAACCTTTAACTTCCAACTCACCATCCTTATTTCGCTCCACTGAGCACAGGAGGGCCCCAAAGGACAACTCCACACTAAACAGTGTGAAAGCTTCTGGGGAATTCATGGCCAAGAAGTGTAGAGGCATGGAAAGCATGAAGTACACAACAGGACAGAACAGAAAAACAAAGATGTACAGAACATAGAGAACAGAGAAAACAAGGAATTTTTCAGAAACAATTTTGTGAGAACAGATGAACAGAAACACTAAACAAAGGCTGCAGAAACTGTCCTTGGTAAAATGGGATGAGTTGGAGGGAGGGAGACAATTACCTATAACTTCAATACCAAGAGGAGGCTTTTTACACAAAACCAGTTTGGTGGTGAATAGATAGGATGAGAGCAAAGGACTTAACTCCTTGCCCAGCAGCTTTCTGTGCAACTCAGTACTGAAAAGAGTAATCTTCTGGAAGGAATGGACTTCAACAGCAAAGCATTTGGTTATCATTCCTATGTCTGGCTACATCAGTGATGGCTGCTGGGGCTCCCTGTCATGAACACATGTTCCACTGTCAGTCAGGGCAGTAAAAAGTCACTGGATTATCCTTTAGCCATGACAGATAAAGACAGAAAACGCAATACATAAAGCTTTCAGTTGCTGCAGGATGTTAAGCGCTGGTACCTAGTTTCTGGGTGGGAGTCACAGAGACTTTGTGGAGAGAAAAAGTTCACACGATGAAAGAGGGCATACAAGGATTCCTTTGATAGGCATAGGCTCTGAAAAAATAAAATGGTAATTTGCCCAGGTAGGTTAAGCATAGGTATTCCCACATATATTGCACAAAAGGCTGTGCAATATAAAAGTGTCTAAACTGCTGTAGCTGGCTGTTGATCTAGTAGTGGTATAGTTACCCCATCAGAATATTGTATGAGCACAGTAGATTTTAATCAACTGATTAAAAAGGCAAAACTTCTTACATTGTGCCTAAGAGTATACCAGATTTGTTACCAGCTGGAACCGATCTAGTCTTTCCACATAGAGCTGTACTCTGTCTTGTAGGTCTACAAGAGTGAGGTTTTTTCCCAATTCTTCAATTCTCCAATTTCACAATCTAAATACACCCCAAGTATCCCTAATGATGTCTCCTGGAAGCATCTCCTTTTTTATGAGCCCTAGAAACCCACCATTAAAAAAATACCATTCCTTGGGAGAACCACTAATAAAGTGCTATGTGGAAAAATTCTAAGTAAAAGAGGGAAGGTGGGCAACAGCTGACCAAGGAAATTTCTCTTGTGTTCTCCGTGTCCCTTGACCACAGTTTGTGGTGATCACATCAGACAGTGCTTGGAGTGCTAGATGGTCACAAGACATAGACAACTACTGTAGAAAAGAAAAGTATATATACTGTGCAGTATGAGGACTGGTATTGAGCACTTACAAAAAAAAAGGAAGAGTGATCATTTTTGCGCTCACAGTTACAAATGTCTGAATAAGCAGTGATGGCTCATGACATAGAATTCCTGGGACTTGCACGTACCTTCGCTTTTGCAGTGGTTCTTCTTGTGCAGTAGTAGGTCCCCTTCAGGAGTGACATTTCCCCAGCCCCAACACAGTGCATCAGGGGTTGAATGCTCAGCTGTGATTCCCTTCTATTCCCTGGCACTGCAGAAGGACAGACACTCCCACACACCCAGATTCTTCTTATAGATGCAACAATAAGAGGATGAGAATGGTCACAAGCTGTAGCAAGGGAAATCCTGACAAGATACAAGGAAAAGCTTTTCCATCATGACAGTGGTCAAGCACTGAAACAGGTTGCTCAGAGAAGTTTTGACATCCCTGTCTCAAAACTTGATGGGACACAGAGTAAGCTGCTCTGTGAAGCTGGCCCTGCTTTGAGCAGGGGCTCGGACCAGATTATCCTGGAGGTCCCTTCCCAGTCAACTGTGCTGTGAGAGCGCTCCCAGCTCTCCCTTCTGTCCTCACCAAGCACAGGTGATGCTGGCTGGAACAGGACAGTGCATTGCTCACCCAGCTAAATACTGACCTCTCATACAGCCAGCAATAATTTAGCGCATAACTCCCAGTCAGCCGGTGGGAGACAAAACTTAGTTTGCTGCGTCTGAAGCACCATCCAGGAAAGTCCAAGGCCTCACTCCCCCTCACAGGTCTGCACAAAGTGAGGGGCCTGAAGCTATGACTTGTCCCTCAAGGTCGTGTTGTTCCTTGTCCATTCGACTGATTGTGTCTCTCACATCACCATCTCAGTCCCACAGCAACTGTGTGTGGATGGATCCCAACCAGTCTGGTTGTGCAAGGCAACTAATAACTTACAAGTAGAAGTCCTAAAACTCCTGCTTGGACAAGTGCTTGCCTCCAAGGCACAGCTGAAGCAGCAGAGGCTGTACCTTGTCTTGCCAGACCCCTTGAAAATGCCAGGATTTGAGCTGCTTACTGGCTATACTGGCTATCTCCTTTCCTTCCTTTATCCCCGCTGAAACCTAGCTGTGATTAACATTCACATGTTCTGTTGCATTCTCTCTTAGCAGTACTAACAGACTGCTCAAAAGCCTTCAAGGCTTTATTGCATTTTCTGGCCAATACAAAAACCTGGATGAAATTAAAGCCTGACCGAAAGCCATAGCACATCATCCTCTAAAATCCTAGAGCTTCCTGACATAGTAATGAGCTGCTTTGGAATATTCATCCTGATGTTTTACATTGCAAAACAGACAGGGTAACAAGACAGAAGGTGACAGGATCACTCAGGCAAGGCTGAAATGGAACCTCCTGCTCTACCGCATGCACTCCCATATATGTTCTTGTCTCCCATGATAGTGGAGGTCTCAGGAACCACTAATGAATAATAGCAATCCAGTCTGCCTTTCCATACAGAGCCTTCCAAAAGCAGAGATCTGGGGAACTATGTGGATGCTTTCATCATCCCAGTGCTCTGGATACTGTGACCTCCCAAGACCATGAGAGAACAAGTTGCCAGTGAGCAACTGAGCTATCCCATGCAATGCCCAAGACATCACAGTGCAATTAGTGATAACAGCAGAGCTAGGGTGCTACACAAGATTGGAATTTTGCTTTTAAAAAGGTTTGTCTTGAGAGAAAAATAAGGTAAAATCCAAACATTTTGGGTAGCTAGTGCAGTAACGTCAGTTAATAATAATTCTGAAAGGGGGTTTTGTGAGTTTCTGTTTCAAGCAGCCTGAAAGTTTATGGTATAAGAAGACCTTTCTAAACTACCTCATTGCACCACATGGTGTTCATCTGAGCCCACATCATTCACTTCGCTGAGCATCTATCATGCAATACTGAGGTAAATACCAAGAAATGTTTCAGTATTGCCCCTGCCTCTGAGAACAGACATTAGGAGGCAACCCGCTTTGTGCTTGGGATGAAAGAAGAGCTGAAAGGAGGGCTGCAGTGCTGCTTTTCCCCAGCTGCTCTCTCAAAGCTCAGGGAAAGCATCCCAGCTACACCTGGGGCCATGCAAGGATTAGTTTTGTAATAGTACAGGCAGTATCCTTACATGCCCCCTATAATGTCCAGGAACTGATGCTTAAAATAAAGGAGAGTCATTCTAATGGGCACAGGTTACCTTAGACATGAGCCATGAGGGCATTTCTTGGGACATTGCACTTACAATGCCATAAAATGCCTCAGACACTGCCTGAAGAGTACACAAAGGTCTTGTTACTGTGTCTCTCACAGCCCACATGCTTGCTTTATATTTGTTCTTCTGACAGCTGGAGTCTCAGTTCTCCAAATGACAATTTCTTGCATTCACTCAAATGAAATGGTCAGTATTGTATGAGTCTGATCTGGCTTGCAATGCCATCCTATTAACATGAATCCCTAAACAGACTTTTTTTGGCAGCCCAGTCATTCAGTGTTTACTCCAGAGTGGCTCTGGTGTTAAACATGTGACAACAACAAGTGAAAAAACTGAAGCAGAACTTAATGCCCTTAGAAAAAATCCCACAACCATAGCTAATTTTATGTCTGTCCTGCTGTATCTACAAGAGAATAATGTTCAGAAAACATGAAAGATAGCTTAGCACCCAGACTGGCATGGAGAGCTGGGCAGTGAGGCTCTTTCTCTTTGTGGGAACAAGGCCCAAAACTCTCATACTTTAAAGAAAAGGTCCAAAAGCTCTGACATGCAACAGATATTTGAGTTTTCTGCTGACATAGCTATGCAACTTGTATCTTAGTTTACTGAATAAAACTTAAAAAGTGGAAAGGCAAGGACCGTATGGATATATTTTAAGAAAAGACTTTTTTCCCTGTTTCCCCTCTCACTGAACATCTATTTCACAGGGGAAATAGATCTATTTGGCATCTATTGGCAGAGTTTGGGACCCAGCCATGAGGAACTCAGTCCAGCAGTCTTTTTTCTGGGTGGAAGAACTGAGGCATTCAGCACAGCTCTGGCTGATGCTATTATAAGGATTTATATTAACACAGTTGTGTAGTGAGCATAAAGTTTCTAAGGAAAGGTCTACTTCAGTTGCCCTGCTAGTGTTTGCATGCACCTGCCAAATAAACAACACCTCCTGCTGGGTGATTGGAAACAAGTGTAAGAAGTTCTGAGGATAGGATGCTAATCCTTATGGTGTAATCTCATCTCTGCTCTACAAAGGCTTCTCTGGCCACCAGATCTCACAGGGTTACACAGCAAAGCCCGTGGGTTGGCAGTGAGAGCTGGGTGCATGGCCACCCTGAGATCCTGCCTGGAGCTGGGCTGAGGATGGGAAACTCCTGGAGCTCATGCCCTGTCCACCTACCTCCACACACAGAGCCCTGACCTGCACAAAACTATGTGCTATAGAGGCATATCAGAGCCACAGAGAGATGGAGACCCAGGGCACGGACATAGTAAAGGGTCCCAGAACCCTGCGGGAAGGTCAGCATTGCTCCTGCTGCAGCCACACACAGCTGTGCATGGCTGACACTGATGGTGAAGGTTTGGTGTGCCCCTCACAGCAGCAGTTACGGTGGAGAGGTGCTTGCTGCAAGCGAGGGCTGTCTCCACAGCAGTCAAGGAGACCATGCCAGATCCAGCAAACTGCCTACAAAAATGTGAAGTGGACATGCACCAAGTAGCAAAAGCATCATGATTGTGGTTCATGTTTTCTTTTTCTCTCTCCCTCCCACCAAAGAAACCTCCTAAGGTATGTTCAGAGGTAAATGTAAACGTGAGAGTCAGGAGGCAGCTTTTGGGTTTTGATGCCAAGTTCAAGCATAGCCCTACAATGGACACGCAGTAGTGTTTGCTACTGTTTTCTAATACGTAGCATTGCAGAGAAATACCCTCCTTGCTGTGTCTAGACAAGTTTATAGTAACACCAAGTATTAGGGGGAAAAAAAAAAAAGAGGGGGACAGTACTTGTTAATTATCTGGAAACATAAATCATGACCTGAAAACTCTAAGCTTACTCCTTTTAGCTTTGAGGGGTTCACAGTGGTTTACTGTGCATGCTGTGACGAACCTCTGCAACTAGGCAGAAGTTATCCACATTTTACAATTAGGATATGAGCTCAACTACAGCAGAGCATGGCAAACAAACCTTAATAGCATGGCTTTATTGTATTTGGTGCCCAAATTTCTTTTCTTGCCTTATACTGCACTCAGTTCTGTCCCAGTCCAGTGGGTAGGGACTGATCAAATTTGACATGGGGTATTGCTCACTTGCTTGAAAGAAGAATGGCTATGGAAATTTTTTTAAAAGTCTTTTCTATGAAAAGGGACAGTGTGGCTTTCTGTCTTCCCAGTCTCTTTTTATTACTTTTGTACTTCCATCGCCATCTGCATCCCTGATGCTCCTTATCCATGGGTTTAAGCTAATCCCTTGCTACCAGAGAAAAGGAAAACTACATGTACTCCCTGCCCACTCCCTTAAAACACAGAGTAGAAAATTGCCCAAGGCTAGTATGAATATTAAACCAAAAAGCTTCTGAATAGCTCTCCTTGAAGGGGAGTACAGATTTCTGCTCCCCCTTTTGTGCACAAGGCAGATACTACAGTTCATGAAGATCAGTGAGACTGAGGGGCAGAGCAGAGAAATATGAAATAAAACCAAGACCAACTGTGGTAGTTTGGTCTGGGCCTTCCTTGGTGACCAGTTTGTAGCCAAGGAAGTGCCCAGATTTACCCAATATTCCC
>JAWWLV010000001.1:98154498-98173206 GCA_035041135.1 Platyrinchus mystaceus
TTCCTTTTTATTCCCTTCCCCGTTCCCTTTCCCTTTTCCTTGTAGAATTGTATATATATTTCAATTGTATATAATTGCATATAAGTGTAAATATATCTATATATATTGCTTTAGCTGCCTCTCGTTTCGGTTCTCTTGGTTTTTTTACTTTTTCCCCCTCTTCTCCCTTGGTTTGGGGTGGGGGAACTTCTTGTGGTGGGGTTTGGAGACTTGGCAGGGAGCCAGCTCCAAACCATATCACCACCACAACAACCACAAACATGCACCACAGGAAGAGAAGACGGAACAAAACTATTACCAACAGCACAACCTTGCAGCCCTATGCTCCAATCTCTGGGCAGACAACAGTCTACTGGCACATGCCTCGGCACTGCATGATCCAGCATGAGCATCCCCTTCCCAGGTGGATGGATACAAGAAAAATGGAAGAGGCTTGAGGAAGGCAGGACCTGAAAGCTGCGTGTGGTCCACTGACAAGGGAAGTGCAGCTGCTGCACTGCCTTCAGTCCCCTTCACTAAGCAGGGTAATGGGAGAACTAGATGATAGATACTCAGGGCTTAAATATGCCTGATACAACCCAGGAGTACTGTTCAAATCACCATATGACAGGAAGATACCATGAAGGAGGGACATATTGAAGGTCACTTCTTCAGACTTGGCCAGTGCACAAGGAAGAATGCAGGAGCCATAAATCCAGAAGAAAAGCAGAACAAAAGGCACTATGACTCTGTCCCACCACTTGTATAGCAATACCATTGCAGCAAAGCTTGAAGCTCACACACATTCTCACACCTATCTTTTCGCTAGCACTAGGATAAGGTACTTTCAGTGGTACAGAGGACAAAACATACCAGCTAGCAGGGTCTGCTCACACCTCCTCTAGTGCTCCTGATCCCAGACTCCACCACATCAGTTCTGGATGTTTCTAGCTGCAAATCTTGACTCTTCAAGGATGGGAAACATGAAGGTTTGGAAGCTGGTCTGTCAATGGCTGACATAAGAAAACAGCATTCATTCTTCACTGCAAACTAACTTTCTTTTTTTCTTTCTTTTTCTTTCTTCCTTCTGTCCTTCCTTCCTTCCTTCCTTCCTTCCTGTCTGTCTTTCTGTCTTTCTACAACTCCAGTCTTCCAGCTTCCAAGGTCCTACCACTCATTTACCAGTGTCAGCTCACAGAGTTAGCAATAGGTTCCTCCAAAATAATGATCACTCACCCAGTGGGATGGGGTTGCTACTCCAGAGCTCTCTTTTTTCAGCCTGACTGCTTTTTTCCCCAGACTTCAAAGTGGCTGACAATACTGAAGCCAGGGGGTTTGGGGGTTTTCTTAGGAATATTTCAGAAGAATCTCCTTGCAGCTCTGAGTTCTTCCAGGATTCCACCTCTCCCTGAGATCAGAAATAAGGCCACAACTACACAAAAGCACAGCTAGTAACCTTGAGCTGCTATTGGGAGCTACAGAAATAGCCTATGGGTGTAAGGAAGAGTTTGTTCAGCATTTCACCCTTTTAAACCTTTTTATAGGAAAAGAGCCAGATGCCGCTTCCATATTCAACACTCAATTTCCCCAAAGTGATCATATGATTCTTGTCCTCGAGTGAACAGTGTGTTTTCACTTCCATAACCCTGCTTGGCAGGCTATCACATGCATTTTTTATTTTCTGCATGACAAAGTGCTTTTCAGTTCAAACTTCTTTCTTTCTTCCTTTTCTTCTTGCTTTCTTCCTCATTCTCTTTCTATTTATCTCTTTCCTTTTTCTTTTTTCTTTCTCTCTTTCCCTTATATTTAAATGGTGTCTCTAACTTACCTTTGTGAGGTTGAAGGCAGTAACCAGGGCTCAGGTGATCTTTTCTCTTAATGACTGAAGAGTATTTAAACTCCAAAGGATGCCTTGATTAGTTGGTAGCTCTTTTTCAAAGCAGACCAAATTTGGATTTCTATTGAGATGATGCAGCAAGTAATTTTCTTTCCTGACCAGGGAGGCAAATCACCCAAGCAGGGAGCCATCTGTCAGTGATTCTGCGTTGGGAATTGTGGTTTCTGTGTCTATAACCTGGCTGGTCTGGGCAGAGGTGGCTCAACTTGGCCGGGTCCCATCTGGCCAGAGCAGCAGGGATGGCCCCGACCTCACAGAGGGCTTCATCTGCCAGGCAGAGAGAGCCGAGGCTGGTGTCGGCACCTTGCCCAGGCCCTGTGCGGCCCTGAGCACACCTGCCCTCACCTTCCTCTCCTCATGGCCATGAGCATGAAGCCCCACGGCTGAACACCCGTGTGCCGGCCGGACTCGCTCCCTGCTGGCGAGCAGCTGTCAGTGCCCCTTAGACACGCGCGAAGGAAAGGGGAAGGGGCTGCTCGTTGTTTGGTTGGAGGGGCAAGATATATTCTGATCTTTTTCCCATAGAGGACTTTTGTTTACACACCAGAAGCAAATGCTTTTGTTTTACACGGCCCTTTATTCCATTTCCCTATGACTCCTTCCAACCGTAGCTATGAGTTTTAATTAAAAAGAGTGCGTTTAAAGTGAACCCAGCAAAAGGAAATGGTGACTGAAGTGTCCACTCATGTCCCCTTTGTTTAACAGAGACACTGTTAAAAATTATTCTGTTTTATTTAAAAGTTTGAATAATCATTAGAAGAGTGTCCAGAGTCTGGGGCTGAAGTCCTTACCCAGAGAGTGTGGTAACCACCCAGCCAGAGATGTTCCTCTCACCTGCTCTAATATGCTCTTTCATCCTCTCCCAAATGCAATTCAGGAGAGAAGTGCATCAAGACAGCTCTCCTCTTCCCTCTCTCCTTCCCTCTTTGACCCTAAAACTCCAGTGGCAAAGATATTTGCTTACTCAGAAGCAGAAGAAGAAGGATTAACCCCCATCTTTCAAAAGGAAGATTTTATCTGCCTGCCTCCATTTGCCAGTGCTACTTGGGAGTCAGTATAAGTCCCTTCCTCTCTGTATGTCCAAAAAGCCCAAATCAAGTTGCTTTCGTAAATCCTATATTCATTTGTTAAGTCACTGAACAAATTAATTAAATTACAGCCCTGTTTATGAACATTTTTAGATTATCTGGAAACAGAGGTTTCAGTGAATAAATAAATCAACCCATGTTAAAAACAAACAAGAAGTGCAATTCCAGACTCTCCCTCACTTTCCAAAAAGCCTGGGTTTCTTACCGTGCCATCTCCTTCCACTGGCCACCTCCCCAGGACCCCAGAAGCAGCACTGACTCTGCCAGCCCCACTAGCCCTAGGTTCTCCTAGGAACCCAGGGAATAACACAACATTGTTGAGGCCTCTGGATAAGTTTCACTTTTCCTAGGAGCTGGAAAGGTGTGCTGAACACTCACCATCCCTTTCCTATTTTACCAGACCCTTAGGGTGGGATTCGTTTCATCAAACTTGGAGGGCTACCATATTTGGGCAATTTATTTAGGCTTCCTTTATGTAGGCAAGAGAAAGAAATGGGCCCTTCTCGTGACCAGCACTTCAAGACACCATCCTTCACAGAAAGGCTCATGTGGGCTGTACTGATGGTGGCACAGAAATATCCATGTCTTTTCACTGAATCAAAGGGGAGCCTGTGAGAAACTTTTCTAAATGCAGACACCACCTTTTGAGATGCTTTACACTTCAGAAAAATTAGATGAATGCTATTTTCAGAGATGGTGCATTTTATGACCCAGCTGCCTGGGTGTCTACATGCCTTGAATAGTTCTGTGGTCTCTGCAGCAGTGTCTGGATGCAGAGACGCTTTCCCCAATAGCAACTGTAGCACAGCAGTGGTTCACTGTTCCCTGTGATGTTGTAAAAGGACTTACTGATGTCAAAATACTCTTTAATGAGGCTGAGAACCATTCCCACAGCTTTGCAGCTCTGTAAGGCTACAGCATTGCACAATGGAGCTACTACTTTCTTTTTTCTTTTTTTCTTTTAATTTTTTTTTTAATTCATGAAAAAAGAAGGGAAAGAGAGAGACAGAGAGAGGGAGCAAGGTGAGTCTCAGACATCCTGTGTATTTACCAGAGAAAGTAGTCCTGGACCCTCTGCCAGACCAGCAACACAGAACAAGCTGATGCTCCAGAAAGGCTGGAATTGAGGTTTTTGACCTCGACCAATGCATGTGAAACAACAAAACCAGTAAGAAAACAAGAAACACCCCCCTCCTCAGACCATACAACCATAAATTTCAGTTCATTGAACCACACCATTTCAACAGCACAGAAGTTCTAAGCAGAATTAATCCATGCCATGCTGGCAGCCTGGGCTCACAATGGAGACAGCAGAGTGCTTGAGATTTCAAGTACCCAAGCCGGCAGTTGGACTGGCTCAGGTTCGTACCTCAGTCACTCTCAAGTGCCTGGCTGGGCTCCTGCCTGCAGGCTGCAGCACCAAGCCCGGCAGTTGCACAAGTACCTGAACAGGGCTCACTGGGGCAGCGGCTGCCACAGGGGGCAGGCAGCCAGTCCCACTCTCCTCCTCTCCCCTTCTCTGATCCTGTCCCTCCTCCTCCCCTGTGCCCACCACTTCTGAAAGCCACTAAGCTGCCTGATTTTATGTGCCTCTTGCACAGGACAAGTTTCAGCCAGGTCAACAAGCCCCAGAACTCCTCCCACCACTCCAAGAGATGGTGTAAGGGATGGGATAGGACGCTGGGGAAAAGGAAGAAGGTTCAACTGGCCCCTCAGCAGAGGAGCACAGACTCAGAATGGGTGACTCAACAGCGCAATCACATCTTGTTTTAAAAGACAGCAGCAACAGTAATTTTCAAAGTAATATTTTGAAGTCTGTGCTTTTCCCTTTTTCCCTTGGCTGAGAGGTTCCCCACCATATCTGGCTTGTACCTAGAGCTGTACTGAATCCTTGAACTTTTTTTTTTCTGCAGCAGAAGAGAGAAGGGCAACCCCGGCTCTGTGGGCAACTCGCAGGCATTGTGTCCTTAGAGCACCCACATCCCACCCCTCCTGGGCTCACCTGTGAGTGCAGCTGGGAGATAACTGCTGAGAGGAGGTAATTCAGCCCAGCAGGGGAAAGCGGTTTATTTACAATCCTAGGGAAGAACCAGCATGGTGCAACAGGAAATGATGGGAGAGAACTGAACCACAGGAGTTTGCACTGAGGTCTTAAGACCTCCAGAGGAGACTTCTCTATCACACTCTTCACTGAAGCACAGGCTTGTGACCCTTTTGCTAAGCCAGGAATCCTCCTCCCCAGAGAAAAAGCTTTGATATCCCCACACTGCAGACTTGCCTTGTAAGAGGAGTATTATGGTTATACAAAAGCATGTGTTACAGGAAGAAAAACACTGCAGAGATCTACGGTGGGATACCCCACACAGATCTGTCAGCCAATAAAAAACTACAAACAACCTTTCATGACCACTTTTCTTGTGAAATATAAAACAAAGACATAAAAATTATGTCACTGACTTCAGCTAGGAAAGAAGTACCAATAAAAATTACATTCTTAACCTGCTTCTGCTCTGTCCTGTTCAAGTGAAAATGACACAAATAATGTAATCTTGGCTAGTATTACTTTAATCCATTGGAATTTATACTATATCTCTTTTTTTCCAAATAACTGTATATTGACATTTGTGCAGACAAGGCTGTCCTCCAGCAGCGGTCTTGTATTTTGGTTTTGTCTTTTGTTGCATAAACTCCATGTAGATGGTAATATACAGATATATACAAGTACATACAGAGAGAGGCACTGGCAGAAAGCAATCTCTTTATGAAGCTGAGATATCCTTAGACAGCTCTCACTAAAAATGCACGGGTGCTTCTGTATTTAGAAAGGGTTTTAAAATTAAGAGATAGGTATCTAGTGAATCTAGTATCTTCTGCAGCAGGATTTACACTATGCCTGGTTTTGAGGACTATTTGGGAGCTAATTCCCTACAGCAAATCTGTAACAAGCCTGGGATAATACTGAGACAAGATCAAATAGTGAAGATTGCTTGTGAGAGCTCATTTTTTTCCTTCCTTATATATTACAATCATTTTAATTTGGGGTTGACTGCCTTTTTTGGAATAAATTGACACAGAGCTGCTGCTGCAATAAGGTAGACACAAGAACCTTTTCCTATAAAGTCTCATTATCAAGATGGCATTTAGAAAAGCCTTGCAACCAGCAGAAGAGAGTGAGATTTTTTTCTGCACGCAGCATTCATAAAAAGAACCAGAACAGTTAAAGGCCAAATCCTGCCCCTTTCTACTTGGCTTGGTGTTTTTATCTTGTAACTTTATTTGGGAAATGGAGATATGATAGGAAACGGAGACATGATGGGCAGACCCTTTATATGATAGATTTTAAACATCAAACTGAAGTAAAACCTTGGATCTTGTATATCTTAAGTAGCATTTGAAGGTGGTCCTTAATCTCCTAAGCCTTTTACATGTTTTTGACAGAGATACTCAAGAATTTAATAAAAACACATTATTTTCCCCATAAACCTTACTTCAAAAACATAAAAAAGGAGCAAAATATATGCTCATTGTTTTACTCAGCTTTTTATTCCGTCATTATGGCACAAGATAGAACTTAAAGACAACATTACTGAATAAGTCTTCAACTTCATTAAGACTAATATGTTTTATAAAATTCTTTAATATGATACATTTTCCCTTATCAAGTGTTAATAAGGATTTTCTCTAGAATACTGTGGCACATTGCCACCTGCTGGTCACAAACAGTTCTGCAATTTAAAAACACCGCAACGTGTATAAAACAGCAACATTAACAACGCAACGTACAGGTACTGAGGAAGTATTACTGACCCAGATTTTGGCACAATATTTATAGAAACGCAGTTGTGAGCGTCTCCAAACCACATGTTCATTCCTGAAACTCTGCTTGACTCCCTTTCATATGTCTGCATTTTTTTTCCCTTCTCTAACTTTCTTAATGCTGGAGCTTTGTTATTTCAAAGGAAAAACCATATTCTTTCTCAGTTGTTAGACATCTCAATTTATTGGGTTTGGTTTTCTAAAATTTGGATTCCAGTTTATTGTTTTAGAACAATACATAACATCATACATTTATAAATAGATATATTATATCCTGTATATATAACATTGGTTTTCCTTTAGAATGGGAGGGCAGACCTTTGCACTACATCCTTAGTTGGTTTAGGCATGATGTTGCTCTTAGTTGATTCTCTGAGTTGTTTCCTACCAGAATCTAAAAAAATACTTTTTACAATCTTGTATCAAATTTTAATTTTTTTTTGAAAACATATTTATAAGAAAAAATATTTGGTATTTTCCTCTCTAAGCTCACTATTACCCTTATAAAATATATGGCTTTTCATGTTCCACTCTATTTTAGTGTTTTTCAATAGGCAGTGAAAAGAAGGACAACTTTCCCCTTTAACAGCTTTTTATATATATATATATATATATAAGCACAGAAACCAGCTTGTGCACTTTCTATAGAATTCCAACGTATATCACGGTAATGTAAGTGCAGTGATTTTTAAAAAAAGCAGTCACGATTGATTGACATCTGTATATGAAAACATAATATATGATTATCATACAATACCCATTACAGAATATACAATCATCAAAACTGCAGATATATAAATACATTTTTAGCAACATCAAAGCAACAGTTTTATCTTATACACAGCGTATGTATACAGTTATTACACCAAAATTTTCATCTTGTTTTTTCTCAAAAGTTTGCTGAAAAACAGGAACATACTGTATTTGTAAAGTAACTGCTTGACAGTGCTGTTACAAAATTAAAGTGAACAAAGTTTTAAAAAAGTATATGCAATTCAGTTGGTATAAAGCAAACAAGCCCTCCCTGTTTTCCAATGTCACCATTGTTCTCCTATGAAACAGAGGCACGAGTACGAGTGGCAGCTTTGCAGAGTCAGATCATACAAGGGTTTCTGGGAGAGCATCAGGGTTATCAGCTGATAACAGCTCCCAAATTTGCCACCTCTCCCTTTGCCACTCATTCCAGTCCGCCTCCGAAACACTTTTACTGTTCTGGCTGTGAGGTGCTGTGGAACAGGTGTGACCCACCTGTGTGTGCGGGGCCAGCCGCTCCTGCCTGGAGGTGGTGGCCTGGTCAGGGGCTCTGGCTGGTGGCCCTCCAGCTGCTCTCGGACCTGAACCCTTCTCTGGGCGTTGAAGTCTCCACAAAGAGTGCAACGTTGAAGAAACACTCGACCGCTGTGACGAAGTGGAGCTTGGTTTTGCTGGGCCTGGGTAGGGGGGTGGCGGGCGCTCTTTTCTGTAGCAGGGCTTGGCTGTGCTTTGCAAACAACCCGCGTTCGAGTCACGCTCACTGAGGTCCTCCACACTGCTTAGAGTCAAGTGCTGCTCCGACTTTGAGTGTGACAGGTCTGAACTCCTGCTGCCAACTTCAATTTGTGGGTTACTGCACACACGGGACACCACGGGATGGAGCTGACACTCGGGAATGGCAGCAGTCGTCTGGCTCCTTCGCATGACATGCCTGCCACTGTCCGATTCCAAGGAGCTGCCCTGCCACCGAGGAGAACACATGGCGAGGTTCCCCTGGGAGAGAGAGCACTGTCCGGGTCGCAGCAAGCTGCTTTCATAAATGTTCCCGTAAGAACCTGGGGGACAGAGTCAGCAAGACGACATGAGTCTGCAGAACCATTTATGTGGCATTTAAAAAGATATTGCTTTTCCCCCTCATCACACTGTAGAAGAGGGATGGGGGCTTTTACCGTCAGGCTGTGCCACTGCAGGTACATCAGCCCCACCTCTGGGGCTGATATACCTGGGGACACGGAGCAGCAGCCCTACATGGATCTGAACCACATTTGATATGTTACCTGTTGACTCTAATACTGTGCTCTGACATAAAGCTTTACAGCACTTAACATCTTTCAAATGAAGAGTGGAGGGGGTTGAGGAGTGTTTTAGTCTCACAGTTCCTCTGTGAGGTGAGTGCAGATGGGATAAAAAAAAGGTAGGACAGGTCAGGAATTGGCTGGGAACATACTGTCCAGGCAGCAGGGTCAGCACTGGAGGGTTGCCAAACTCACAGCCTGTGCTTGTGCCACTGTGGCATCTGCTCTCAAATCCTCACTGGATGTCCACCTTCCAATAAAGCAAGTCCAGAGGAGAGCCATAAGTTCACACAGGGACTAGAGCACCTCCTCTAGGAAGACAGGCTGAGAAAGTTGGGGCTGTTCAGCCTGGAGAAGAGAAGGCTGCATGGAGACCTCACAGCAACATTTCAGTATCTGAAGGGGGGCTACAGGGAAGCCAGAGAGGGGACTCTTCAACAGGAACTGTAGCGATAGGACAAGAAGTGATGGGTACAAATTGAAAAAGGGGAAATTCAGGAAAATTTAGGAAATTTTAGATATTAGGAAGAAATTTTTTACCGTCAAGGTGGTGAAACACTGCAATAGGTTGCCCAGGGAGGCTGTGGATGCCCCAACCCTGGCAGTGTTCAAGGCCAGGCTGGATAAGGCCTTGAGCAACCTGGTCTAGTGGGAGGTATCCATGCCCATGGCAGGGGGTTGGACTTAGATAACCTTTAAAGTCCCTTCCAACACTTAACATTCTGTGGTTCTATGACTCTATGCATTTTAGAAGAATATAAAACTATTTATTCAAGTAACTTTAAAATTACTTTTTGTATTATCTTTTTATATTTGAATTGTTGCTGCTTCCCTGTATTCCACTAAATACCAAGAAGTATAACAACTATGCTTCTCTGTATTCTACTGAAGAGTCACCTTTTAAAAGCCCAATCCAGGACGATGTGAATTCTCCTGCCAGTTTCACTGTGATTTCTTGAAACCAAGAAATTGTTTTTGTCTTTGTCAGATTTGGGCTTAAAACTTGAGAAGTAACTGACCTGTCACTGCTGGATCTTTGCAGCCACTTTTCAGCGTTGAATGCCAAGTGCCCCAGATATCAAAATGATCTTCAGAAACATCTAAACAGCAGTAAAAGCAGGGGAAAGATGATGAATCAATCATCTTAAACACATTATTTAGAAATATACCAATGGAATGGTAAAACGCTATGTATGGTCATTAACATCTATTAACATCTTTACTGTGCACCTAACACAAACACCTCCAATGTGAGACCCCACCTGGAGTACTTCATACAGTTCTGGTGTCCCCAGCATAACGACATGGAACAGTGATGCAAGTCCAGAGGAGGGCCATAAGTTGATAAGAGGACTCCAGCACCTCTCCTACAAAGGCAGGCTAAGAAAGTCCATTCCAATCCCTTAGTATTCTATGATTCTACGTATTTGTTGACAGCTATTTGTTGTTCAGGCTCAGATCCTGCAATGGATTCAGTGAGCTCTGTGGGGGGAGGGTGCCTGAGCTGGCTGCGTCCTTAAGTCCTCTGACTTACTGAAGTCAGAGAATTTGCCACAGGAACAGGAAGATTTGATTCACAGAAGGTAGTTTCTGGCAAAGCTCCTTCAGGCAGCCCCAGCCCCAGGGGTCACTGTGAGGCACTCTCTATCAACCCAAAGATGCTGCTGGTCTTACACAGAAGTGCAGCCACAAAATAGAGATTTAATGAAACGCACGTATCAGGCATTATGCTGGATTATAAACAGTTTCATGCCTTCTTCTGGTTCCATCTGTCAGTAGAGGAATTTCCTAATTTGTCATGGCCCACTATCATTGTGATGGATATTAAAGTCCAAAAGATGGTTAATACGATAAAACTTAATGTAATTTCCTTTTCATAGCTTAATAGAAATCTGAACAAATGTTTAAACCTATTCAGAGATTTAGATGCTGAATATGAAAGATAAATGCCCACTGGCATTTATAAAGCATATAATTGAGATATTAGTCTAAATCCCATTAATTCCCAAGAGAATTAAGTGCCTAACCAGTACCTCTGAAACAGAACAGTTTCAAAAATACCACCAAACAGTTATGTACATCCCTACGCATTGGAAGTTCTTTAAATTTGGCTCACTAAGTATGAATTTCATGAATGACAATTTTTTTAATATATATTTTTATAGGAAAAGTATCTTGAAATGCTGGTGAGCTATTAGTCTAAACCCCAGTTCTTTACTGAAGAAATCATTCAGGTATGCCCTCCCTAGGTAGCTACAGAAATTATGGATCCCTGCACTAGTATTTCTTGGTGTGTAATTGGCTGCAGATGTAAAGCTGTGCAGCTCAGCTATGTTTTCCAGTGTGAGGGTGTTGAGGTAAATCTTTACAGTTGGAGAAAATTTGTAGCTTGAAGTCTCAGATTTTTCCAGTCTGGACCATAACCTTGCAGGCATTACAGTCCCACAGATCAGGATTAGACTTTGCCATGCTGTTACAGATAGGCTGAAAAACAGGACATACATAGTTCTATTTTCCTAAATAATAGCTCCAAGTTTTGAGAAGTGCTATACCAAGAGCATCCCTGACAGTTGGCTGAGTTAATGGGGAGGACTCAGCACAGACTCTTTGGGCTCAACACACAAAAAAGGATGTTGGTCTGCCATTTCTTGGTAAGGTTATTTACAGTATGGCTTCTCAAATCATGGCAGCTGATAATACAAACCCAGCACTTTTCAATTACTTCAGAAATCCCCATCAGTCAATGAGGAGGAGGAACATGAGCAGGAGGCACTATACCTTTTCCAGCCTGTGATGCAGAAGAATTCTCCTTTGGCTTAGGCTGCAGGTGTCCAACCAGCGTGTACTGCTCAGGTACCTTGTACAGCTTATCTGGGCTGCAGGCAACTTCTTCTTGCATTGCCAGCAGCGAGCGCTCAGACAGTACCGGGGAGTTGTTGTCGTACGGGGAGACATCGCCACTTGAAGCTTTGTTGGAGTCTGTGGAAGAATGTCTTTCTCCTGCGGAGTAGGAACCTTCCGACCGCAGCATCTCAGGGCTCCTGATAAATTTTGATAAACAAGCTACTGTTAATAAAAATGCTTTAAGTTCACAGCTACAGGTGCAATTTAACATCAAGATCAGGTTGAATGGGGCTCTAAACAACCGGGTCTAGTGAAAGGTATCAGGGGGTTTGAAACTAGATGATCTTAAAGATCCCTTTCAATGCAAACCATTCTGACTCTATGATGATATAGATAAAATCAAATACAGGAGAATGGTCATAGCTGCTGAAATGAAAACCCTTCAGAAGCAGTTAAAGAGGTGGATTTTCCATGAGTACAGCTTTTGCCATGAAGTGGCCAGCAGAGGCCACTCAAAATCAAAAGATGTTGCTGTTGAGAACAAAAAAAAAAAAACAAAACCCACACAACTGTACAGTAAACCACAGAAAACTAAACAGTGAATCGATTCCTTATGTTACCTTGACAATTTAGGTTGTTATAACAGTAAAGCTGAGGGCATGACAGGGAAGATTATTTTGATGCTAAGCAGTATGCTAAAATAATTTCTTCTATTATGAAGTTTTGCATAGTCAGCAAAACCAAGCACTCAGCTCGCCTCTCATGCTATGAGGATGATTTTCCTCGAGACACACCAGAAGGCAAATATTCTACAGGGGACAAACAGATGCATCTACCGTACTTATGATTGGAGCAACAAGCAACTGGCTCTGCTGATACCTTCTACAACTTCTTTTACCTTTCACCTTTACATCACCAACTGCATTTAATTTTGACAGAGAAAGGCAAAGTCCCTGACAAAGTACAGCCAAGGCTCAGAGAAACAACTCATTTTTGAAATGTGTTGGGAACATTGAGGGAGATTTCTTGAACTGTCACAGTTTACTACACAGATAGGAGGCAAGCTGTGAGTCACTGAACATCACAAAGAATATGTAGAAATACTCTATAAACAAACATAATTTTTTCCCATATTTTTCCCTAATTCCCTAATTAATATTTCTATTACTCATTTCTAATTTCTCTGAACTTTTGTTTTTTACATGCTCATCTTTTGCTTCTCTTGAGTCAAACACTTCTCTGCGTGACCTCTCGTTAGTATCTGTTCTAATTAAAGGTGATACAACAGAGGCTCATTCTTGTAAATGTCTGAAAATGGTCAGCCCTTCTCAGAGTCAAATCCAATGTGTGAGCAGCCAAAACTTATTTCTTGTTAGGGAGCAGTAACCCTATTTCCAGATAAATTAAAGAAAACTGCAGAAAGAAAATAAAGAAAACACACAGCTAGCCACAGCACACTAAATATTAATACAGAAATAATGACAAAACTTAACTTTTAAGCTGTTGTTTTTTCACCTGGCCGATTTACACACTGCATGTCCCAAAAAATAAAATATATATACTCAACAGCATGATTATTATGTTAGTCAATATTCATTTTTTTCAGTATAAAAGAAACCATAAAGCGTTGGTAATTAATTAAATAAGGATACTCCTCAGTAACTCTCAGTGAGGAAACCATCACTGAACTGATCTTATCCTGAACTTTAACTGGGGCTAACTCAAAAAATAGAACTGCCATTTGGCTAAGTAGCTCTGTCCCAGGCTTCCCAGTTTTGTGTGTTGGGGAGTCATTAATTAAAAAAAAAGAAAAAAGAAAAAAGAAAAAAAGCCTCAATTAGGTAACTTCCCATCTCAACTTCTCATCTGAAGATGAATCCAACACATATTTATTAATAAACAGCCACACACTGAGGAAGTATTGTATTTTAAATATGTATAATTCTATTACAAATTTTTTTTCCCTTTTTTTGGCCCTTAACTTCTTTTATCTGCCCTCCTAAGTTCTAAAAAACCCTTGTGCAGTGATATGAGATTTAAGTAATGTCTTGGGAATTTAAGGAGAATCAGAAAGACCTCTTAGAAAAGGGGAGAAATGTTCGTATCTGTAGGTTTCCTATGACCAAGTGTCGTTCTCTCCAGCTTTCTAGACCGAATGTCACCTAAAGCTCACCCTGCCAGCACACAGACATGCTTAGCACTAACTGGTGACACGAATGGTGACAGCAATAAGGCTTATCACATCTAAATCTCTGCAGCACCAAAACCTAACTGTACTGCATAGGGCAAAGACAGAGGTAAACCACCACTTAGCCATGGCAAGGTAACACAAGGAATAAGGGAAACAGAAATGAAAATGAAAGAATGTGGGAACATAAACTTGAGCTTTGTGAAACACTGATTTCATGTCTTACCTTCAATGATCTGTTATAGTCTATCTCTTCTCAAGACAGAGCTCCTGCTATAAATTTACCTGAATGGAAACTTTCAAGTCTTTGAATAGATTCAAACATTCAAGTTTCTAAACTGATTTACAGTTTCTGATGGTAAGCCCATGCTATTTACATATAATCACTTTCAAATTTGTTTAGAAAAAATAGCTTTAAAAATCAAAGGACGTGCCTGTGGATTCTGTCAATCTTACTACAAAAAACATCAAAATGAATTGAGTACTTTAAAGCTGGAAACTGAACTCATGCATTTGCTATGCTCTTCATGAACAAAATAAAATACAACTTGCAAAAGACTTCAGTTTGCATCTTTGCAAAAAACGAATTCTTACAAATTCCTTAAAACAAAACTTTTGCATCTGTTTGCTTTATTGTTTGAGTTCATTAGCAAACAGATGTTTACTAAATATCAAAGTTCTTCTTCCTTTGGATAGTGAGATTCTCTACCCACATACCAGGGAAAAACTAAACTGGGAGGCAAACTACACAAGATACCCACTCATCTATATTCAGTCTATGAAGAAGGGCAAATTATGGTCCCTACAGAGAATAAATTCTGTGCAATCAAAAGTGAGAAACGGGAAGGCAAGTAAAGTATTTTCCAGTGGTTATGAACTATGTTAAGGAAAAGATTTAAAAAGTGGTTAAGTACAAATGGAAAGGTTTGAAAGCTGCAAAAGCAACCTATGCCACATGAGTTCAAAAATATCATATCAGATTCCAAACCAACAGGTGTCCTTCTATGAATTTATGCTAGTCACCAGAGTCTACTTGTATGGATAAACTGGAAAAATGTTAATAATAATACTTACTTCTACTAGGGATATTCCTATTTTTCTACTAGCAACAAAGTCATCAAACCAATAAATCCCTTTCTGTTTCTGGCAGAAATCCTTTTCTGTTACACCTTAAAGCTTATGAGTGGGAAAACAATTATGCCTTCGAGAGGCAAATCATATGGAGTGTGATGGCTTGGCAGCACACAGTAATTTCCACACATATTTGATCAACACAGGTGCCATCAACAAACCAGATTACTATGGGATTATGATGTGGTTGCTACTGTAACAGTGTAGAGGACTCCACAAATCACAGAGCCTCTGCAGCTTTGAAAACTGCATTTACACATACTGTATGACCTATGGCTTCATCTTTGTGCCACAGGTCAGGATGGATTAAAACCCATCACCATAATCCAAAAACATCAAAAAATTCTATAATTTTGAAACTCATTCACTCTAAAAGGACTACTAACCATGGTAAGCAATAAATAATCATAAGAAATAGATTTTATTTTCTGTTAGTTTAAATTTGCTTCATCTTACAGCTGTAAACCCCAAATTCCATTGTCATCAAGCCAACATACAAAAAATTGGGAAGTCATCCACAAAAGCACACTTCACAATTGCTGCCATTTGAAATTAGCGCTTTACCATGACCAACTTTCAAAAATTCCCTGACACACCTTTCACAATGCTCAGCTCTTAAGAGAACTGAATGATGAGGAATATCTGATTTGTCCTGTTTTCTCTGTTAGACCAGAGCCAAGAAAGCATTTATCATGACAGCAAAAGCAGAAATGTGAGGGCAATTGCAGAAGCAGGACCGTCAAAGCAATTAACGTGACACTAAAGTCTTGAAGCTGATTCCATACTCTACTGTATGCAGCCAACTAGGTCTTCTCATGAAGACTCTCTCAAGAATATGCAAACTTTTCTGTTCCACAGATCCACATTCGGATCTTGAGTATGTGACCAGGGAATTTCCAAGAGCAGTATGGATGCATTTTCAGTCTCTTTTTTATGAAATCAAGACAAACATCTCCTTGTTGTCTACTGCCTCACATTTCTCATAGGAAAAATAAGCAACAAATACAAAGCTTCAGAATTGAGATTATGCTCCGAAATAGATTAATCTCTTAAGAGCATCACACTCCTAGCAATAACACTAAGCAACATGCCCTCTAATTGCCTGGAATATCTTAACCAAGGATCTGCAATCGCAGTGAAAACATATCTCATTAACATAAAAATAAATCACTTACATGATAGCAGAGTAGAAGAAAAATGACAGTAAGTTTTTCCTATCTCAGTGATATTTATCTGGCCGTTACTGAAAACACAATAAATTAGTACTAGTGTAACTACACATTCCTATTTGGCTTCAGAACCTTTTCTTGAAAAATGCTTTTTGTCAGTTGTGACCAGCTTTTCACAAAAGATACATTTTCTCCTGTAGGTGTGTATGCTGGCTAAAGGTAAGGAAGCTCAAGGAAAGGTCTATTAAGGAAACAGGATATAACAGTAACCTGTTACATCCACAATGATTTGCGACTAATTTATGCTCAATTGCTATGTGTAGTCACATGTGAGATATAGTTTTACGTCTTTTTATTATATAGACAGTGAAATCCAGCATGAAGGTTTTTATTAGCTTGAGTTAGAAATTATATGATCATTCCAAAGTGAGGGCTTAAAAAAAAGAAATCTCTACAGGCTTTACCTTATGTGATTTGCAGTCTCTCCTAATAGTAGTCCTGGCTCGTGGCACAAGTGAAACGAGTGTAAAAGACAGCTAACTATCCTGCACTTATTGTGATCTAAATATACACATGGTTACTTGTCAGATAGACAAACTAGCTGAAATTATTTCACATGGAGAAAATTACCCCAAATCAGATGGCCTGTGATAATTTGCTACTGTATGTTATCTGTGGTTAATTCAGCAAACTAATAAAATCCTTTAAAACACAATACATTCTGCACATATTTTTGTTTCCAAATTTTACACTTGAAGAAAACTTTTTCCACTAAGTGTTTAAAACTTAACTATTTCTTGTATACCTCTTCCTTTAAAGCCAGGCACACTGTTACGTTACCTCCAACTATACAATGTTCAGAGGGAGAGAAAAAAAATCATCACTGACTGTATAAATTCAATTTAATTATATTCTGAATGCACTAGGCATTTTCCACAAATACAGGAAGACAAAGTCCAATCTGTCCAAGAGAGTTTAAGAGTCTAGGAAACCTCTTAAAAACCACTTACAGCAAGTCTGTCAAATTTTGTGATTTTTGGGTCTGACATATTGGGATTTGCTAGAATAAAGACAATGACTGTGTGGTCCCATGAGGAAGCCAGGAATCCTGTTAAAATGAATGTACAAACTCACAGCGTTAAGGCACAAGGGTGCAGGCATATATACACCACCACACAAAGTCAAAATATGTTATATATCATAACTGCAAGAGTGATCACTGTGGGTTTTTTCTCTTCAGATCTTTCACAAAGCATACAATTAAATAATATCCGAAGAGTCTCCATAAACGTGCTGTTGTGGCAGTTGACTTGTTTACAACGTCCGATTGTACACAATAGGAAAAGAACGACAAACTGGTCGAGCGGCTCACCGGGATGGTATTAAGGCACTCCAGGGTGTGTTTCAAGGATAGTGGAATAACGCCTCCTGTTACTGAAGACTACAACAAACCCAAAACATAAACCAGCAGATCACTAAAATACGTCCTGTCAGGTAACTGTGCACTGAATATTCTTATGTACACGTCATTCTGTTCTCTGCAGCAGAACAATATCTTTCCTCAGAATTGGGAAACAAGTTTTGTCTTTAGAAAACACTGTACAAGAGTCATAATTTCTTTGGCAGAGTCTGTGTAATGGGGAGGGTAGTTCTACGCCACTGTCGACAGTGCTGAAGTGCTGTGGAAAACTAGAACCTTTTGAACACTTCCAGTGGGAGATAGAAATTCCCAGCAGAAACAGGGATGAGGAAAAAACAGATTACTCACGATGACTGGGAAGCTTTTCTCCTCAACAAATAGTCCACAACATCTGGGTCAGTCTCTAATAAGCTGATAAGCACTTCATTCTGTAGATCAGGGGAAACCTATGAAGACATTAAAAAATACTTAGCTGAAGATTAATATCCTTTCACCAACAATTTTGGTCCTATGCTTAATCTAAAAGACCAAGTACAATATGTTTACAGAGAGTGTATAAAATATTCAGAAGCCTCCATGTATAAGATAAATTTCATGCAATAAAAGATAAAGTATGACTAAAAATAACTTTGCACAATGTTAAATGCTGACTACTGTTGAATAAACAGTTGGTATCCAGTTGGCTTTTATACCTGGTAATAACGGTGGGATTACTCATGTATCATAATCTCAAAAGCTTCAGTTTAAGGTCCTCACCTTACATCCCTGTTCAAAGATTTGTGGACACTGACATTTACAAATCTCCATTCCAAGGAACTGTACTTCTCTTCTTTTAGAAACAATGTGAAATGTAATTACAATTGAAGGAGAATGTTTCTTCATATATTCCATAGCATTTGACTTATTTATGTCCTTTTCTTACAGAAATTTTGTGGCAATTGTTCTATCTATGAAGATCTTCAATTGCTTCATTTCAATGAGGGCTGCCAAAGGTCACAATTTTTCTGAATGAAGCTTTATAAATATTTAATGTTCAGGTATCCACATGGCTAAATTCTGAGATCTCAGAAGCATTTAAATTGCTGCTTATGCTCAATTAGACCTTGTATAATTACAGAGTTCACCTGT
>JAWWLV010000001.1:98173306-98205697 GCA_035041135.1 Platyrinchus mystaceus
ATAATTAGAAAACAAATGAAGATATGCATAATTTAATTAAAATTGATCCACAATCTCTATGAGAAACTTGTGTAACCGAACACTCATCTTTTAAAATTTGTATTCAGTCTCTAAACTGGAAAAATATCTTACTGATGGTCACTGATATACTAGTCTTCAAATAAATTATTTTAACTTTATAGGAAAAAATTTTTGGAAACCTGTTGTGATGTAACTTCTTCATCTAGACAGCCCTTCTATACTGTAGAATAAACTACAGATAAAGTTTATGGGTAAAACAGAATCCACATCTTTCTATCTGAAACTTATTATTCAGTTTTATGTCAGGTAATTTGCAAGAATCTACTGAGTGGACTTTGTCAGAAAAATAAAAACACATTTTCCATTATTAAAAAAAAATAATCTTTCATTCCATCAAAATGATTCTGAAAAAGTTCCAGCTGGAAGTTCAGTTCCAACAGAAACCCAAACTTAACAGTTCTATTGAGTTATAGGGCTTCCATCTGAATGAATGAGGACATAATAATCAATGAATCTTCAACTTGATTTGTACTGATGGTCTCCTTGCTAGCTATCTACTGGGTTTTATTGCTCCTGTACAGCAATTTTCTTCAGTTTAGTTAAGTAACTTGGTAAGTGTAGACATGATATGCATGTAGTTATAAACTTACAGTTATAGAGAACTACAATACTGGTATCTCAGGAAGATGACACAATAACTATTACTGAATTAATTGTTTAACTGGCAGTTGTGTCTCAGTAGATGGATGAGCACTTGAAATTCAGGGACCAAAGGGAAGCCAAGGCACTGCTGAAATAACACCTGCAGAGGACATACAAGGATGTATCAGAGGGCTCTGCAATTGTCAGGACTCCAGTAGAGTAGATATTCTGGGGTTTGGTGCTGGGTGCTGTATGACAGTCACATGTTGAGACACAAAAGGGTGGAGGGACCCTTGAAGTGCCTCCTTTGTGTTGTCCCCTGCTACTGATGTGGCACAGAAAGGCAGTGTGTGCCTTCCTTTGCAGTGGGGAGGCCACAGTAGCCCCTAACAGTAAAAATAAGAAGCTTCATACACTATGTAGTGCTTCTTTGCAGCAGGGCTGGGTTTGCGTGCTAGGAGATGGAAATGAATGACCAAGCTGCTGTTCTCTATCCTCCATGCTGAGTCAAAGGCAACAAGATGAATGGTGGTTGAGTTGTGCCTCCTTGCATTCAGCTGCTGGACATAGTTCAGGGACTAGCAAAGAACAGTCCTGTATACATTTCCATAAAACATTTTAATGTATCCCTAAGTTTCACTGAAATGGGTAAGAATTGGATATGAAAGACGCTATCACTGACATCTGAAGAAAGGTTAGATTCCATCTTCTACAAGAAATCCACATTTCTTATTCCACATTGATGTTACTGATAGTTGCTTACTAAAAATAGTGCTTGGTATCCCGGGTTGTTCTGACAAAACAGAACTTTTCTGACCCACTAATATGTCAGAATCGGAAATTCTGATATTGTGGTCTGGGTACCCCAACACAACCTGGTTTCCTAGGTTTTGGTTCACAAATGTTGTTCCAGTTTCAATGCTGAGGCCAATCACAGTTTTATAACCTCCACACATATAACAGTAACAGAAAGAAGAAAAGAAAAAAAAAACCCAAACACAAAGCACCTTAGTAGAAATACAGTATGTTACAGCTGTAGCTGAATGCTTAAGTCCAGATGTTTTTCTTTTTTAGTAGCATAAATGTCAAGTATAAACAGTAAAAGCTGCTCTGGAAAACAAAAGAAAACTTTTTTCCCACACTTCATTTAACCTTCAGATGAAAGTGCAAGTACTGAAGAGATAGAGGAATAACTCTGTCAGAATTAAAAGAGCCCGTATGTAGGTTAGTCTAACCTTAGCCCCACCCTTTCCAGATTGAAAGTCGGAATGTGTGCCTAAGTATTATGTACTGAGATGTGTCAGTGCTGTAAGAAATTCTTAAAGAGAATCAGTAAGAAAACTTCAAGTATTGCAAGTGTTCTACCCACGTATTATTTTAAATTTGATAGTGCTATCCCCACTTTGGGCCAGCAGACCTTCCCCCATGAGTGCAGTTCTGTCACTTTCTTGTCCTGATGTTGAAGGAAAAATAGCACCTAACATTTCCCTACACTGTGAAAAGCATTAAAAAAGAAAAAAATAGAAGATGGTGTCTCAGTGATAGAAGAACAAAAAAGTATGCAAGGAAAACCACAAAGAAGTTCATCTGAGGCTAGGATTGATAGGCAGGGCTCATGACTGCTTTCTCATGCTCTCCTTCCTGTTGAAATCTGATAGACACCTTCCCCTTACAGTGCTACATGGCCATCAGCCCACAGTTCAGGCTTCTCCATCTTCTTCCAACAAGCTCTCCAACACTCAGCTTTGCTGAAGCACTAAAGGAGGTTTTCAGAGTGTTCCTCTTTCTGCTTTGGGAACTTATCTCCTCAGTGTAATGTACAGTGCTGCTTAGTTTCAGGACATAGCAACCAAAGCTATTTCCACTTTTTCAAGACTACTGGTTGTGTTAGGATGCTTATGTTTATTAAAATTAAGACAGGATAGTGCACACAGGTCTGACCAGTCTTAGTTACCCCAGAGGAGGGCTCTCTCAGGCACCAGTCATACTGAGGTGGCCTATAATTTTGTACACAAAAAGAGCACAAGGTAAAGCCACAGAATTAACTGTCCAGGTAGCTGCTAGGCATGAGGAATGTGATTTAACTAAGCTGCATCTTAAGTAAATAACATGTCCAAATCCAAGGCCATCAGCCTTCTTATGAAGAACTTCCTTGCTTCAGCAAGAGAACAGAAAGGAACTCAGGAACTACACAGATTTATGTTTTACTCCTCTTATCCAACTGCCAAATGAGAAAGCTTTTTCCTTCCTCTTCATCCAACCAACAAAAAAAGTCTCTGTTTCTTAAATTAACCACAGATCTCTTAATCCCTGCAGAAAAACTGGCTTCCTGACTTCCGAAGCTGAGATGTAAAAGGTCATTTTCAGTCTTGTCCATGCATTGTTTAGTATACATTGAATAGCCAACCCCATCATTTCCACAGACAAAAATCTGCTAAGGAATGTATCCTTATCTACATAGAAACCATTCCAGGCAAGATCTAATACTTATACTTACTGCAAATCATTCTCCTTGCTAGAAGACTACTTTTTTTTTTACCAATACTAACTGATCCTAATGTAATGCAGCTTCTACAGTTTATTTCATCCTTGTCTACTTTAAAACAAACCAGGTGTTCTCTCACTTATCTTAAAGATGTATAGTAGTAATAAGAAAAAACATCCACCTACCATGAAAAGGGCTTCATAGTTTTCAATCATCTTTTGTACAACAGCTATGATAGCAGTACTCTCTTCAGCTCGAGCTGAGCTCTGAACTGAGAATTCTTTGTCTGTAGATTTCTGCTTGTGTAACAAGTTAGGGCCAAAGATGGTAGCCAGGTTAAGTGATGTCATTTTGTTCCCAGTAATCTGGAAAACAGAACATAAATGAGGTGGAGTCTCACAGGGTGTAATGTATACATATATGTATACACACATATCTACATACACTCAAACCCCTACACTCCCCCCCCCACACACACTCTCTGCTGATTTCACAGATGCTTCATTCATCAAAACCAAAACCTCGCACTAAGTCAAATAAAAAATGAACAATTTTTAGAAATCTTGAAACACCTTGTTTGAACAACTCTGCAACAAGAAGGTGGAAGTACTTCCGGCCCTTAGTTCCCTGGAAGCTTGACAGTGGCACACTTCTGAACTCAGAGACATCTCCCTCCTACTTCAGCATCTCAACACGACTGTCTCTTAAAACCAAATACCAAAAACTCCTAGCTTTCGCAAATAGCACTCATGATTTAAAAGATTTACAGTGATACTTTTCCATGTTTAAACAGTTTAGATAATTAAGGAACAGGCTCGTTATTTTTATTAGTATTTTCCTGCATTTTTCCTTGTGTGCTAGAACATGCCAAATGTTTACTTGCTGGGTGAATTTTTTTGTTTGTTGTATTTTTACCTTTCTCCCTGCTTTTATAAATCTGTGCTCAAGGAAGCAATAGTAACCTGAATTTTGAGGAAGTAGAAGGCTAGGAATACATACTACACTAGACAGGAATAATGTGAAAAATATGTCCTACATTGTTATATCAACAATTTCATTGCTATATTCGTGATTAGACAACTTTTTTTCCCTTCTATTCCTGCAACAGAGCAAAAAGTTGGGGTCATGTGCTTCTTCTGTCTCCACTTGGTTGCTACTCTTGGAATGCAGAAGAAAATGCCAACAATTAAGACTGTAAGTAAATTTCAGGCCTTGAACCAGTACGTCATGCAGGATGATTAAAAAAAAATTCATGAGTTATTTTTCATTTGTTTCAATTACATTTGAACTAACAATTTTACAAAAGGACATGAAAAGACACCAAAGAGAGGCAGTAACAGCATGTCAAGAAATGAGTGATAGAAAATGTATCTTCTCAAAGCAGTATGTTTAAATTTTTTTTTAGCTGGTCATTTACTGAATGCTCCAGTTAAACTTACAACTGTGCACTAACTGCACCTGGTTTATCTTTTACAGAGCTCAACCAGACAGCAAAGGGCTACAGTAAAAAAGAGCTTTTCCTTTTGTTGGTGAGACAACTGTGTTATGTTGGAGAGACATCTGCACTAAGTAGGTGGATGGGCAGTCATAGCAAACTTTGTTGGCTCTTTGTTCAGAGACTCATCCCAGCATGACTGTGAGAAAAGCACACTCCCTTATTTGCACACTACCATGCACCCAGCTGTTTTTCGGGTGACCTGCTTTTCAAACTCTGTCTCAGTTTCAAGCCACCAAGGATGCAGAGGCACGTGGTGCCTCCAGGTGCCTCCAGGGGCAGCCTTTGGCTGTGCCTGGATCTGCATGTGCAGGCTGTTTGTACAAACAGTGAGACTGTTCTTAAGGGCAGCCTCAGGGCATCCCTTAAAAATGTTGTAAACATATCCACTGAAATGAACTGAATGAGTAATTTTAATACAGTTAGTCATCCATCTTCATCTTTGTGAGAGAAGGGCTTTTGAAAGAAATCATGAAGAGGGCCTGTGTGCCAAAGCTTGGTTGTTTTCCTTCCAGTGATAGCAAAAAGTTTGATAAAATACTTTCTCTTGCCCTGTATGCCTTTATTCACTTAATTTTTTAATTATTCATAAATGGCTTAAATAACTGTGAGCAGAATGCTGTATTATCTATAAAAGGTATCCAGTTGCACATAATATTCCTGGTGCTTACAATACTGTCAAGAGAGCTTACATAAATTTGCCTTGCCAAAATACCTGTGGCAGAGCTGATGTACTGTTAAGTGGAATGAAAATGCCTTTAATACAACTGTTGGGCCAACTCAACTCTCTTAAGCAGCATCTCCTAGCCCTGCAATAAGATCCTCTTGGGTACATTCCTGAACCAACAAAGAACTTTTTGCAGGACCAAGGGGAACATGACCTTAGCTGGCTTATACATGTTTTCAAGCACAGTAAAACTGTTACAGGCTGCTCTTTCTAAGTGCTTTCCATCATAGTGGTGTAGTTTTTTACCAACTCCTTGCTAAGAACAAAAATAATACCATTTAAAGTGGATTTAAAAGTGAAATAGGCCTAGAAGTCACATGCAGCACAGTGGAAGTTAGGACTTGAGGCAGAAATTAGGAAAAACTTAGTCTCAAAGCACCAGTTGTTAAAACCAGACAACTGCAAAGGTGTCCAAATTTGACAAAATCAGCAGGATTTTCCATCTGGAAGACAAAATTCTAGGAGTTTCGGAAGAGACTTAGAAATAACCTCAGAAGTAGATTCTGCTGCAGTTCAGAGGACAGAGAAGTCCATCCCACAGATAAACCAGTACAATTTTGTTAAGCAGTGACAGACCGTATCCATTTCATTCAAAGTTAACAGAGTTGCCACCTTTTGCAGAGCAGCCTACTAGTTCAAGCCTTTTCCTGGTAGAAAACGGGAAGCCTGGATTTTCAGGTCTTCTCTAGTGCAAACGAGCGTAGATGCAGATGTGTGAACGCTCAGAAGTGCAGCTCAGCCCCACTGCTATAGGTATTCTTGTATCTGTGGGGCGAGAGCACGCCAACCTCTCCACTGAATTTGGTCCAGACTGCAACAGTAAGGAGGACAAAAGGAAAACAGCCTGATGAACACCCTGACTCCAACTAGTGATGAGGTCTTTCAGTTGCAAGGATACAGCTGGATTCCTGTCCTTTGTTTTTTATTTATCTCTAACCAGTGCACACAAGGAAGTTAAGGGAACTAAGAAGTGAACTGCTGTGCCCAAAGGTCGTATAAGAAAGTAAACAACAGAAAACGAAAAGAGAATGAAAAAGCATATTCTTGCATGCCTGACCTTTTCTGACTACTTTTTCCATAGAACATAATAGGATAAGACAAGGCTAGATGGATAACACTAAGAACAAGGTTGGTTATGCTGCAAATCTCCCAAAGGAAGTGATAGATGCTTTACTGATTAAGTCACAAACATTAAACTTTCACAGCCCTAAGAACATAGTAAACAACCAAATGGCAAAAGTGTAGACAAGTAGATTAAATGTCTCCTGTCTTTCAGGGGTATGCCACCACTGTGAAAGTTTCAAGGCTTTAAAGATCTCTTTTCAGACCATCAATTAGGCAAAGTGAAAGGACACAAGTGACCAGGACTTACCTCTTGACCATCTTTGTCTCTGGTGTCTTCTGCATGGCCAGCCACTGTGGAGAGGAACTGCAGTAGCCGGTGTAGGGTATCGCAGTTACAAGGAGGTAGAAGATAAATGAGAAGCTGTAAGGTGCTTAGCTGTTCATCTGGCTCTAATACTAAGAGGGGAAAAAATATATTCTAAGAAAATCACACCAACTAACCTAAAAGCAGAACAAATATACTGTTCCCAGCCCAAGGGAAGGCATAAGAATAGCTTTGTTCAAGGATCATTTTCCTTACAACGTCAGAAGACAAGGAGAAAACTCCAAGGAAACATCAAAAGTGCAACAACTACTATTATGGGATTTTTGCCTTGGTTGATCAACATTTCACTCACAAATTCATAGGAACTTTTCTTATCCTATAAGAGAGCAAAATCCATGTTGCACACTCCATTATTGTAACTGGACTCAAAAAGTCTGCTTACATTTCTATTTACTCCATTCATTAAAGTACAGCTACTGGTATATACAGTAGCTGGCAAGCAGCGCAGTCAGGTTTATGCTTTAGCCATTTTTAATCAGTTTTCTTACAGTTTTGCATCTTACAGAGGTCCTGGGAGACTGGAAAAGCAACTAGAGATATAAAGGATATTCTTCAAACACCATCACTCCAACCATCTGAAGTGCAATGGTAGCCAGTAAGATGGGACAAAGGCAGGATCTCAGGCATGGGGGCTAGAAAGATTCTGAAGAACACATCCAGCACATGCAGCTGAAACTTGAAGGGTCCAACTTTACTTTTTCCTAAATCTCACTGTGAGAGTCTGCACCCAGGTCTGAGGCAACACATCGTACTTAATATGATGACTTTGAGGATCATTAACTATGAGGAAACTTGAATTTTTTAAGGTAGGCTGGAATTTTGGTAAGTGAACAGCTCTAAAAATTTTAAGATACTGGGATTCAAATGGGAGCCTGTGATCCGGTACCGTTGAACCAATGACAGGGTCAGATTTTAATAAATAACATGAATCACATCCTATATACAAATGCAAAAATATGTATAATAAGTGAAATCATTGCTGTTCTAGTTTTCTGGATTACACTTACACAGTATGAAAAAAAGGAAAAAATTCAGTAAATTTACTCTAAAGAATATACTATATTATTTATATTATATACAATATTATATATATAGTATAGACTATAGTAAAGTATATTATATATACTATAGTATATTAGAATATACTACAATGTTTATAATATATTATACAAATATTTGGAGCAAATCAAGGCTAAAGCCTTAAATGCATAGAATAAAAGAAGACGATTAGTAGAGATAAAAGAATTCAATCAGGTTAGCTTTTGAAAATTGGTAAATCAAGATGCTGTAGAGCTCACAGAGAGTGTTGATGAAAGGTGTGTAAAGTTCTCTGGTGAGAAGTGGGTCAGGCATGTCACGCAGAAATTCCTTTAACAAAGCAGCAACATCATGAATGCTGTGCTCTTCATCTAACACAACATCTATGCCTCGGTCAAACTCTTCACGTAACTGGAAAAGATCATGACAGAAAACCACAGTCACTTATTGTCTCGATTAATACATCCCAACACAGAAAATCTTTTAAGAAGTAGATTTACTCATTTTCACTTTTTAGCTTGGGCATGACTAGTTTTTGGTAAGGTCAAAGACATAATTCATGTCTAATTGCTGCTTATTTCATGATACATGACTTGAGGTTTGTATCAGACTGAAATAAAAAACAATTTTTTCTTTCCAGCTAATATATTACAGTCTTGCACGAAAAAATGTGCCCAAGCATTAATTTTTGCAGAAATACAAGATTCATATCAAAGGCAGAAACCAGGGAGAATAAGGAAAATTGAAAGAAAGGCTTTCTTATAATACCACCTTACTGCATTACCCCTAGAACCAGAAAGACTAAAATTGCATTTCATAACATTTACAATTTTGTACAAAAACATTAATAGTAAGATAATGTTAATATCCACCAAACACACATTTCCCTTGTCATTTAAGACTCTCTGTAAGGCTAGCAGCAAGCAGACAGGTTTACTCAAACGGCATGGCATTAGTCCACACACACCTTGTTCTGCCTTTTTAATTTAGTTATATTCACTAAGTGATCATCATTATGGAGTTAAACACAAGCTAATACCATTATCAGGTATTGCTATTTTTTTCCCAGTTACGGTCCTCAGACAAATTCTGTATAATTCAAAGACATCACGCTTCCCAAAGGCAGAAGAAATTCCACATCCAAGATACCTTATGAAAAGATAAAAGCCTTCCCTTCTGGAGAGATTTCCCAGCACCAAGAGCAGAATACTTTCCTCAGGCTGATAGCTCCACCTTTTACTCTTTTCATTTTGAAAAAAGTCAAGATGTTTTAAAACTATTTCCTAGAAAAAACTCATACCTTTGCTAACATTATGAGGTATCACAATCTCTCGTCTATCTTCTCAGAGAGTAATTACATCTAAATCTTACTAAAAAAGGAAATTTGACGTATCAGATTTCTTTACCAGGAATATTACAGACATACAAAGCTAAGTCACAAGCAAACTGTGATAATTGTGGCAAATCCTGACCACGTGCAGATCTACCTTGAGTGTGTACAGCATGAAAATCCTGTGTTTTCAGTTGAAACTGTCTTTCACAATAGCTGTGAAAGGTATTGTCTGAAAACCACAGCCTCCATTCTAATTTATTAGGATTACTTTTGACATTATTAATATCAATCATTACTAATAATGAATAATTTTGCTATGAAGACCAGAATATATTCTTTATCTAGTATTATTCCTCCCCCTGCTGATTTGTGGTCAAAGATTTTTCAGTGCCAACTTGAGGACTTCATTCCTGGCTCGATTCTACTCTCCACACTGGTGGCAAATGCAGAACATCCCCACGGAGCACCGTGAATTACCTCAATCCATAAGATTGCTTCTGCACTTACTGGCCAAAAGCAGCTGAGGAAACAGATTAGCACTGCATCAGGAATTCAGACTTCCCAACTAGCTGTCTAAATCATCAGCTCCTGTTACAGCCTTGACTATGGTGTTTCTGTATCTAGTGAGGCCTACAGAGATGTCCTACATAGCACAATGTCAGATAAGCTTTGGTGAGACACAGCCACGTTTCAGGCCCAGGTACCATGGCTGTTAAAAATGTGTATTTTTAAGTTTAAACTTTTGGTCTCTCAGACTCCATTCAGAGGGAGTACTTTCAGACTTTTGGAAGATACTTATGTTGAACTACAGCATCCACTGGAGCTTATGATATGAGAGATGAGGACATCCGTGCTGGGAGAGGGGATGGGAGAGCAGAGCTCCAGCCATGTCACTCTTCAACCTCATGGCTGAAGCTGCCAGCAAGTCACCAGGCCCAGTATCGAGGGCTGCCCACCCTAACCTTGACAACAACACTCTGCTCAACCATCTGTATCGTTTCTGGGCACAAGATGGTACCTGGTGTCCCAATGCACCAGACCTATCACCTTGAGTCGACACGAGCTCAGGAACCTTTGTTCTACACACCACTGAATGTGAAGGAGGAGGTTTGTAATAGGTGCACTTGTTTCAGATTTTCTCTTCCTGTTCATCAACCAAAAAACCCACTGGCACACGCACTTACTTACTTATGATGTATTTACTGCAACAAACTACAGTGGAAACATTACATTTTCTAACTGGGAAAGGAAGGAAAACAAAAATATGCTTACTTTCTAGACAAGGAAAACTAATGAACAGCTGCAAAAGCACACCAAAATCTGAGTGCTGGGTTTGGCTTTCCATGGTTCAGAAAATGAGCGGAATTTTAATTGAATCCAGACTTTCCCATGTGTTCATGTTGACAGCATTTATTATTGTAACTGCTTCCTTGTTGTTTAATGAAATATATCAGTTTACATAGTTCAATAAATTAGTCTGAGTAATAGGACACATAGATACCCAAATCTTTGTATTTCCTCATCTTTTGAAAACACAAGAAAAATTGGTGAAAGTCACTGATGTTCAAAGTAAACCTTAGTTTATAAGTAAATGATAGACGCTCTCTGCTTCCAGAGGTATGATGCAATTGTACTCACCCTTAAATGTAATATACGTTTTGACATTAAAGCTTGTGAGGCAACTTCAATACCTTAAGTTCAGTGTTGACCTAACAACTGCCTCTGCAGACCACGACTGTTTTTAGCTTGGTGTTACACCAGCCACTCAACAACAGAAACTGCTAGAGAATAAGCTACAAGTCAGAAGGCTATACTGTCCTACCAGCCAAAATCAATTCAGTTTAGCTACTCAAGGTAACTTTACACAGTGACAAAACATTATACCGTTTTTGCAACAAAGTATTTCTGGGATCAGATGCAGTCAAGCTTTCCTTTGCTTTTTTTCTGTTCGATGTTTTTTGTCTTATACTTCCTGGGAGGGGTATTTTTCTGTAACTTTTCATTGCCTCCTTAAACAGCACACAAACATTAATCACTATTTCCTACTGCTCTAATTCGACGTGCATTCCCAACTTCTGGGAATAACAATGCAATATCTAGGGGTGAGATAACACCCACTTCTGACTTTGTCTCTGGAACCTTTGCTTGTACAGGACCTTTGCTTTTTCATCATTTAGCTGAGACTAAGACTTGGAAGGACCTGCTCTGAACTTCAAGTTTAGCAGGGGTAAAAGAAAGGTGATATTTAGGACCAGTGATCTGAGGTCAAAGAGATTGTTCTGTACTTGCATGTTTTCTCATACCGTGAGTTTTCCAAAAAAGATTTACAGTTTGAGTTTACTTTGGGAGCTTCAGCTGTTTCCGAGACGAACTGAACAGCCAAGATTTTTTTTTTCCCTACAGTGTAACCTTTGGAAAATTTCATCACTGTAGTCTATTTGGATCTCCAACCCTGTGATACTTTTGCAGAGCAAAACATAACAGACTGTTAACCTGCTGAGAACCTGACGAGGATTTCACCAGATGTAAAAGATACTGGAAATGGCCTGTTATGAGCTATCAAAAAACCCTATTAAGTCACTGACCCAGAAACCCTGATTTCACCAGGTGATGGATGGGGAGGAAATCGCAACAAATGGAATCAGATTTGTTTATATCATAACTGATGAAGGAAAACAATATCCATATCCACTCACCTGTCGTACTCTCTTTTTTGAGCTTCCAACTCTGAATATTCCTACTGTCTGAAGACCTGCAAGTGTAGCACATCATAGAACTGTTTTATTGTTAAATTTTCTTCTGAAAATTGCATTCAACCAAAGCAATCTGAACTATGTGTGTACTTAAAAGAATATTAAAAAAAACAGTAACATATTTATCTACAAACTTGTACTTACCGTGCTGAGGCAAGACTCAGTTGTGATTAAGAAGCCATCCACTGTGGTTTTTAAGGACCTCACCTAATCTGCAAAATGGCATCTCTGTGACATTTCTTGTGATGCCATTTTGGTAGAGCCACTGCTGCTGCATGAGGAACAGAAGTATGCAGAGAGTGAAGCACTGCTCAAGGTTTGGAGGTGGCACTTCCAGGATAGTCATCCAAGGGAACAGGTTATAAAATAACTAAATGTGTGAGCATTGAGCTGTGTCTTTGGATACAGGAAGCAGCTGGTGTTTGGGGTTACTCACTGGCTCTATAGTGCCTGTCAAGACAAAGTAGAGAGTTTCCCTCAAAGGGACATAAATAGGACACTCATGCAGACTACAAGAGGCAAAAACTCTACGTGGGAGTTGTGTGCAGTTTATAGGGTAGGAACAGCTTTTATATAGAGGGAAAGCTATAAAGAAGCATTGTTGTACTTTAGGCAAAGTGTAGAAGTGTGTCATTTAGACTTAAAGTGATTAGGAAATGGGTGTTGTCTGCTATTCCATAAGAAATCAGTTCAAATCTTCATCTAGCCCTGTAGATACCACCACAGCATCAAACAAACAATAACATGGTTATCAAATGGACATACTTTGCAGACTAACAGCACCTGAAAAATTTGAGAGTAAATGTTACCCTAGAGGTGACATGGCCTTTAGCAATGGCAATTTTAGAGCCCTAGGGAGCTGTGTACTTAATATAATATTACAGAGTTATAATTTTTGCTAAAAGGATGAAGTTATCTGTAAGCTACACTTGTAACAAAGAGATGTGTCACTTTGCAATGGTGTTTGGAGTTGCAGATTTTCATCAGAAAAATTCGGACAGGATTCCTACTTTCTCATTTGTAGTCTCAACGCGACAGCTCACTTCAGATCTTCTGTCTTTGATTAAAAGAATATTACACTGATGGAATACCATTTAGTAAACCCAGGGACATTAGCAGGGAATCATCTGAGATGAAGATACACACATTGGGCAAAACCCACAGGCTGGTTACCAGTCCCTGCATAGACATACAGTATTTCTTCTACACTTGACTCCTTCGGGGAGTCATGCTTTACTTCTCTGAGACATGACGCCAGGAAAGACAGGTAAGGTGAACAAGGACAGGGGCTTTTATGGCTAAAAACATAACCATTTTTTGTCATATAATGTTCAAAATTATCATTTAAAGCATTCATCAGAAAATGCTGATCATTTGTTGCTGAAAATCAGCCTAAAGGATTTATGCTTACTAAGTATTTTCAGAATCAGAAACTTGGTCCATCATATAGCCTGGAATGATGTTACTACAGGATTCTTGGTAGAACTGCAGGTCTTCTATGACCCCAGCGAGCAAACAGTGGTGTCCATCTTTTTGCAATCTTTAAATTTCTCCAAGTCATTCAATCCCAATGACTGTCTTGTGGACAACAGATTAAAGTGAAAAATGAAGATCAGTATTTGCCCCAAATTATATCATATTATTGTGTTGCAGGGTACTACAGTGCACTCTCAGCCAATGAACATCAACCCATCATAAATTTCCTTTAAAAGACAGCTTCAATGTAAAGCAAATATTTTAGTAAAGAGTGTTGTATAGAAAAGAATCTTTGTTATGACAGTGGGTTAAGTGGATTAAAAAAATTATCACAGATAATCAAGTGACATTAAAACACAGTATCCAAATGATACTCAGCTGGATGGCTTTTTTTGCAGAATCAGATGTTCTCCAGACTCAGCCACCTTTGCTTAAAGGGATGGAAGTCATTCATCTCAACCTTAATCATTCAATACTTATTTGTTAGGCATGGTATCTAATCTCTGTAAAAGACTAACAATTACTATCTTTTGCAGTGTTCCTTGATATATTTGTAAGCAACATAGTTTTAAATTATGTATTGTGAAAGCTCATCATTGTTGTTTAAATTGCAGTCCCTCATCTGCAAAAGCCTTTTATTCAGAGTCAGTAAATTATTTCTTTCTGGTGAAATTAGGCATAAAATGCATCATTTGGTGTTGCATTCACCATTATTTTATGGTTTGTTTATTATCTGACTATGTGATAACTCTGTCTTGCTGCAGCCAAGTTATTTCAATTCTCATTAAAAAACTTTACAAGACTAAGATACTTTTGGCAGAGATGCTGAACAGATACCTTGATTGACTATTGTTTCTGCATTACATAAAGCTGTAGGAGGTTCGTTCTGGATAACCATGAAGACATGACAAGAATATTGGCAGGAGTCTGTAATTCCCTTTGGAGAGAGCAAGCCTGAGCCTTAGGCTGGTCAGGAGGAATCAAGCCAGAGACAGACTGAGTAGTCAGCCTTCAAGCCTTGTAGTGAACAGGAAAAAGCTTCTCAAAGCTCAATATATATTTAGCATGGGATTTTTTCTTTTTCTGAGCCTTTATCTTCAAATATCAGAAGTCCTGCACTGTAGTATAAACAGTCCATTTAGCTCTCACACCATAAGATTCACTGGTTCTGAAGAATGATTCCAGACTGACTGGCACATTCCAAACTTTTATTCTCAAGGTATAGGTAAACCTGTGGGGTGTGAAGAGCCGTTCCTGCAGAGCTGAGCACCCCAGTACAAGATGAGTGGCCTCTAAGAAAATCTCTATCCCCACACTCTATGAACCACTTTCCAAGCTTGTAGCACAGAGCCTTAGTCAGGGAATTTATCGTCTAAGAATGAGACAAGTAAGTCTTATACTGTAAGTGAAACTACCTTTAGCAAGAAGCAAAATAGGAGGGAAAGTGTCTAACTTTCAAAGATGACCTTGTAATTGGAAGCATATAGTTGCTTCTTAAAATATGCATTTATTTATATTATAGTAAAAATACATCTGCCCCTCCTGGGAAAACAAAATATTCTTACCATGCTTTTCCAAGTGCTGGCAGCAACTATCTACAAGCCGGGGAACCTGCCTGTAAATAGGGTTCAGGCTTAGTTTCTTATCTCTTGCCTTTTCTTTCTTGCTCTGGGCTTCTGCTGGCAAAGACAGCTGTAGAGCCTCCAACAATCGTGACTGATTGTCATCAAGATCTGTAATAGAGTCCACAGACATCGCACCCTGTAAAATACACACACATGAATAATCAGTATGGCTGGAGAAATCTAAATGTCATAGGACCTCATCTAACAAAGAATTTGCGTACCTGCATTTTAAACAAACTAATATGAAACTACAATTTGCTACAAAGTTTTTATAAATTAATCAAGTTGTAATACCAGCGTAATGGATGGGACAATCCCAATGGTACCAATGCTATTCTTACCATATTACAAAAAATAAAAATTAAGATATTGGAAAAACTAAATGCTTTCCACTCATTCACCACATCTTTTTACTGTTATAAACCTGCATATACTGCAGGACAAGAGTGAATCATGGTCTGTGTGTGCACATCAGCAGTACCAAATTTATGTGCATGGAGGCAAATACACATTTTTAAACCTGATTCCCTACTTCTTATGTAGCTTGGACCATTGTATCAGTGAAACTCATGCAAACAGATTTACAATCATACACTATATACAGTCAAGAGTTAATATCACAGATACATATAGCTGTGGAGTTTGAATTAATCCCACATTATCTTAGAACAAAGACACACCAGAGAAGCAGAGGGGTAATATTCTTTAGATAATTCTACTTCATGTATCTTCATATTTCAAAATCATTAAAATTCCAATGAAAGCTTTGAAAGCTATGTTTGGATTACAGCAAGGCACAGAAGTTCAAGCAGTCTGTAAAGGAAAAAGCAGTACAAGCAGCAGGAGGTTTATGGCATGTTTCAATGTTCACACTTGAAAAACAAGTGGGTTTTTTTTCAAACCACAAGATTACTGTCACTTCAAAATTACCAATTTCCTCAACTGTTATTAAACTTACCAGGCAGAAACATTTTAGGGGACATCTAGGTTTACAAACAGTAATAAAACAAAAGAGAAAATGTTTGGGTTTTATTCCCATTGAAAATATGTTGTAAAGTTTTTTCTTTCTTTCCAAAACACAGCACGGATTTTATGGTAACATAAAAAGTACTGTACAGGGATCCACTGTGTAATGTAAAGAAGAAAATGTAAATTCCTACTCAAAACTTTGCTGACAACTATAGTTTCTTTAAAGCACACTGTTCTGATGAAAGGTATTTTATAGATTGCTAGTTAGATCTCTACGTGTATCAAATGAGAACATTACAACAGCTTGCAAGGGAATTTCAAGCTCTAGAAGTATTTTCTTCCATCAACCTGGCCAGCTGAACTTTACAAATATTTCCAACTCTTAAGCAACTCATAAAAAGTCCTCTGACTTTCAAATTTTCAAATTTCAAATTCATTAAAATTTCTAGTTTGTAATGTCATTTCAAAAAAAGCACTTAACTTACAAAGTATAGTTATGTTTCTTATAACTCATGGAAGACATATAAATAAAGCACAGTGAAGTTTTCACTTTTTCTTTTTACCCACTTTTCTATAAACATTTACTAGACCCTTTAGAATGCAACTTTTGACCTTTATTTCTGATGTCTCTCAAAAGGACATCTGCTTGATTCCCTTTACCATTTCCTGCGAAATGGAAACAAAAACAAACAAATAAGCAAACAAAAACCCCAAACTAAACAAGAAACTCTGGCTAGGATCCACGTGTGTAAAATTCCAATAGAAAGATTTTTTGATTTTGTTTTTAATATTTTGGATTCCAGACATCAAATTAATTGATTAACACTGAAAATCCTAACACCACCCTCACCGCTGCGGCTCCCAAACAGATTCTCTATGACCCGTGTCCTCCTTTATACCCTGCCTTTACTGGTCCTCTCCTGCCTGCAAAGCATCCTCATCTCATGAATCATTATTATCACAGAGTCACTTAAGTCGGATTCAGATCCCTAAAATAGATGTAAATACAGTCAGTTCACCGTTGTCCTTGGGCATTTTATCAAAGTTGTGGATTAGCTGGAGCTGGCTTTAACACTGACCTTGAGTTCAGTGACTGAAGTACAGCACTGCTTGACAATACCAAGTCCAAGCCATCTCAGATTTTAAACATCAAAGTGTACGTGAAAACACTACCAACATATTCCATGGATCCAGCTCAAACTCAGCTAGACCTATTAGTTTGGGCTCAGACAGATCTACAGGACTGCTGAGGAACAACAGAGGAGGAGACTGTGCTCAGTGCTGCCCACCACTCCAGGACTAGTAACACATACACAGTGATACTCAGACTGCAGCGCCCAGCAACCAAAGAAAAGCAAGTTCCATCTGCTGGGCATTACTTATGTATGTAATGGATACCAGTTCCTGCTCCCCAGTGACAAGCTCAAAATCTAAATAAGCTGGGCAAGTCTTAAGCTAAACACACAGAAACACAAAGGAAAGTGGAAGTTAAAGAGGAGATGGAAAGAGCAAAAAGAAAATCAAGGCCAGAGGAATAGGTGTGGAATGAAGGTCAGATGAAGCTTTTTTTACCCTTTTACTTTTTTAGGGTTTTAGAAGGCTTTTCTCTTTGAAAAGATGAGCAATATTAGAGAGTATGCAGGGGATCCATTTCAATTCCATACATTACACCATTTTAGTAGTAAAGCAATATGACTGAACTCTTGATACTTAAATAAATTCTGGTTGTATTATATCTATAAAGTATTAAGAGAGAGTCAGAATTCTCTATAATAAGCACACAGAAAGTGCTTTGATGATAACCAGGGCCTGAACTTCCAAGTGCTGGGCAAAAATCGTACACAGAAAATTGAGCAACAGTCAAGCTCTTGGAGGAGACAGAACCTCAGCATTCATACCATGAGCTCTGCAGCCAGCATTACTTTGTATGTCTTACTGAAAGTCTCAGCTGAGTGTTTGAAGACAATGGAACACACAAAGTGAATGACACAGCAGCAAAGAAGTGAATGGTACAGTGAAAAGCAATCCCTCCAATTTAAGTTTGAGAGGACTGCAATCCAGGTGTCTGTGCAGCATTTGTGTAACAAAACAGTTGTATCAGTTGCATGTACTAATGAATCATGTTTTAATTTTTTTGTAAGCATTTGTCTTGCTATACTTGAAGATAAGATGTGCAATAGTGCTCTTGAGATAAATGCAGGCTTCCTTACCATCCCCTAAAAAAAACCTCATGAGAGAGGAGTAAGTACACTGATAAGCGAATTCTAAAGGATAAAGACAGGCAAGATATAGCACATAAGTAGATATTAATGTTAAATAATTGACAATTCATGAAGTACATTACCTGAGGTTCATTCCCAACAGAAAATGTCAGCTCACTCCTGTCACACTACCCACCTTAGTCTAACTTACTTCTCTGTAGGTGAACCATGTGCTACTGCATCCTTATGGCTATGGACTAAAGGCTCTATTTCAACACTCTGAAAGCTGCAATCCTGGCATTAATGAACAGAAAAAAAAAAAAAAACCAAACAAACAGAACCCCCCCCAAAAACCTCAAACTAAAAAAAGCAAACCCCTCCCTTTGCTTCCAGGAATTTGGTCCTGATGGAGCTCTGTCCTTTAAAAGTACCAAAGAATCACGTTCCTTCTGCTTGCTGGCTGGTCAAATGCATATCAGAGATCTTATCACACTTGAACAGCAGATGACCCATATCTGGATACATGAATTATTTTTCCCTCATATGAACACAGGTTCTGAAGCCAACGGGTGTATACGGTGAACTTCTATTTTTCGTCACTGACTATGCCAAATTCTGAAAGAAGTTCATGGGTTTGCCCTCACACCTCATTCAAATGTGCTCTGCGCTTTTGTGTGAATACAACTGCCTGTTGATATGGTTTGCACAGATCAAGAGATGTGCATTAATGCGCACATAAGAGTGCGAACATCTTGCTTTCAGCTATTTGCAGACAGAATATGACACTTCAAGCTTCAGCTGGCAGCTAGAGCGAACACAGAGCCTCGTGATCTGTCTTCTATCTTCTCTTAATTTGCAATTTACTCCAGTTCTACTCCTCTTAATACTCTGAAGAGCTCTACGCAGCATTTCCCTGAATCAGGTTTTATCCTAACGATGAAAGAAGGTGAGGTTACTAAGAAAATATTTTATTTTCCAGAGTTTCTTCTTATACCCCAAATTCTTGCTTAGATTTCTTAAAACAAGTTTTATTTAAAGTATTTTATTATGCTTTATTTCCCTCTCTCCATTGCAAATGAAATGAAAAAGCTGTAAATGTTACAGCTTCCATTCCATGGTAACAAAGGAAAAAGATTTACTGCTGTTACTGTACTACTGTAAAGTTCAGAGAGTAAAATTTACTTACAAGGAACAGAATCATGCTAACAAATGGTCAGCTAGGTACCTATCTTACATTTAGATTAACATTCAGCCCAAAACCACCACACTGTGTTCTGCTGCCAAAGGCATCTTCACAGCCTGTATGCAGAAACATCCTTCAAAGAGCCTGGTACAAATCTACTCTGACAAATTCTTACTTACCACTAAGAACATGATCAGAATTAGATCACGAGGATTTTTATTAATATTAGGATAGGGATTAATAGTTAAGACTCATTACCAAGTTTGTAGAGCTAGTTTAACAGAGGTATATCTATAAACATCAATCACATAGGTTTAGTCTTCTCTAGCTGAAAAAATTCAGTTGAAGACAGATGTAATTTGTTAAATCTAAAAGACTTAGACAGAAGGAGGTTGATAAAGGGAGCAAACAGGAAGATTTCCAGAGAATCTCTACTGCTTTGCGATCTGTAACAAACTTGCACAATCTCTAAGATCTTCTCCCACCAGCATCCCAGAAAGAAGATTCCCACTACAGTTAAGAGTCTTCTGATGTTGACCAGGTTGACTTCCACATGAAAAAAACCTCCCACTATTTGAACATAACAAAAGAGGTATTCCACAATTCATAGACACAACGAGTTTTTTCCTGGTCCAGCTGGACCCTCTGGACCTACTGTCATGCCCCCCTCATGATGGGTCTACTTACACGCCTCCTTGCTCGCGGCGCTGGCTCAGGTGTGTTAGGAGAAGTGGATTCATTCGGTGTTTCTGAGGTTGAGCTAAGAGATGAGTTACTGCTTGAAAGTTCTTTGTTCTGTCTTTTAGTTCCAAATGGCAAAAGAAAGGCCACAAAATCTGAAACATCTTTTTGCTCTTCTCTCTGAGAGTCTTGCTTGAGCTTGTAGGCCCGGTCATTAGCAATCACTTGGGACAGAGGCATTCCAAAAGCCTGGGGAATAAATTCTGCAACAACAACAACAAAACCCTAATATTTACCAAACTTCTGCTATTTATTTAGTACAAAAAGAATTAACTGTTAAGCTGTTAAAAAGAAAAACAATCTGAAGTCCCTTTAAATATATAGTAAGTCCAATGAAGTACTAGACTGCATAACAATAACATTGCCAGGTTATTGTAGCCCACGGTATCTGAATCCTTTCTCTAGTTGCATCGTGCAAGATATACCACAGAGAATCTTGGAAAATCACTTGGGAGTGGAACTAATTAAGATCTTCACTTCCACTGTAAGTGAATGAAGTTGGGCACTTCTGGTTACATCTAGATGGTGCAGAGGGGCATCAGAAGCTCATGCTGAGACTGGGAAGCCTAGCTGGACTGTGCCCCAACTCTCTCTCATGTTTCAGAGCCCTTCAACAGGCTTCTTTCTCATAAGTGTTGTAGGGCATCAGAGTCAAGGGGTACCAGTAGGTGCAGGGGTTTCACTACAGTTCAGGAGAGTGTGCATCTACCTGTATTGACAGCTTGTAAGTACATTCACTATTCAGACTAAGCCTTCAAGGATATGGTTTTAAATATACACAAGAACTGTACTGTTTTAAATACTGATAAGACTAAATCTGTTTAATAGTGGTGTATCAGTATAAAAATACTGATACAGTATTTTTTTGTAACAGTACAAAAATATACAAAGATATATAGAAATACAGGAGAACAAATATTTCTCTCAATTCACAAAAAGACAATCCCATCCCACATCAATATAACTGTAATGTACAAAACCAGCATATACTTCAGGTCTCTAAAATGTTTAAATATCTTATAAAATAGAAAAATGTTTTACAGTGAATCAGCCAACAACTAACAATAAAATTATCATAATTAAGTTTCAAATCAGACCTATCTGAGACTAGCAGAACCAAAACCATTGGGACAGACTTCCAACTAGAACTGGTTTGTGCTCAAACGGAATGAAAAAAATAGCTATTGATGCTATTCATCCCAGTGAAAATGAGTGCAACTCCTACTAGGTTCCAGCTTCAGAACTGCTTTATCAGGAATAAATAAAACAGCAGAGATTAAAACCTTTTTTTTAGGTATGAAGAAAGGAACCATAAAAAAAACCAAAACCCACAAACAGAAAAATTTTTATATACTCTGCTTCTCTTTTGCCACAATATAAATCATGTAAATAATCAAAGGGCAAAGTTCCTCCAGAATTTTAAGTCTATGATGATATTTTCAAATTTTATCTAGACTTGCAATATCATTAAGATTATAGTAAGGTATTGAAAAGAGGTTATTTAATGAATCTTGACTGAGTTCACTACTAGTCTATCACACTAAAGAAACAAGAGCCCGTTGTTTCGATTTAGTGAGAAACATTCCTGCTCTTTAGAAGTATGAAATGTTAAAACACCAACTAACTTTGGTGGCCAGACAAAACTAAATCAGGAAGCACGGCCTCATATATCAAGCAAGTCTGGAGGTGACCTGTGAGTATAATGACATCCAAAACCATCTGCATTTAATTTAGGATGAGAAAGAACATCATCACACGGGTATCAGGCAATGCGAGGATTGTCAGCTCCAGGAGTCCCTCCTGTACCCAGCAGAGTGTGTCTACAAAATTATGAAAGTACTAATATTGAATTACTGTTCTGAATTATCTTCCCAGTGAATATTTAAGATGACAAATTTGAAACACACATATGTAACATGTCTCTCCTCCTCGCTGTCTAACTGTGTGCTTGTTATATTCCCAGGACCCCTTTTTATTTGTCCTTCCACAACAATTCCTGAGAAAAGCCACTGAGCCAAATGAAATTCTGAACACAAAATATTTCTCTGATTTCGATCAGACCTACTTGTGCTTCAAATTAGGAGAGGACAGCAATATTTAGCTCATGTGATGCCCATGCTGGTGCCATCGATCCCACAGCACTAGCATCAACTGGGGCAAGATCAGCAGAAGATGAGATCTCAACACTGCTTCATTAAAAGAATTTCACTATAATGATCCTTTCCCTGACTTCATTATGTGAAGACTGATATTTTGAGGTAGGTGTTGCCCCTCCTTGGAAATTCTCGGGTGTGGGATTCCAGGCTTTTAACTGCCTTGCCCAGTGTAGCGCAGAGAAAAGACACTGAACCTCTACTCCAGGATGCTCTGCTGTAGGGCCTCCTCAGAGGACATGAACTGCTTCCCTGATTTCTCAATACCTGGCAGAGATGGGGAACTGGATGAAAACCAACTGGCTGATTTTCAGACTAAATACAGATGGAAGTGGTGCTGGCTGGCAGTGGTAATTACATTAAAGAGCTGGCAAATCCATTCACTTTTTGCTCATTTGTTGAAATTGAGAGAATCAGTTGGCCCTTCCACAGACGGGCTACAGCCCCAAGTTCCCACCGAAATGTGCATGTGTACATGCACTGTGGTGGTGGGGAGCATGTCCTACCCACCACTCTTCAGAAGCATTCAATCCCAACAACTTCCTTGTTGGACAGGTAATTAGAGTCAATGTTAGCCCTTCTTTATTAAAAAAAAAGAGTTGTAGCCATGCAAAGTAATTAGCAACCCACAGATGGGGGAGAAAAGGTACTAACTCAGACACAAGAGGCATAGTTTTGACACTCTGGTCTCACAATCAGTGTAAAAGTACCAACTGCCTCTTTACAGCTGTAGGCTGGGTAACCCCACTGTTGGAGAGGTTTCATTTGTATGAAGAAATGTTCCTTAGAGCAGTGGCTCAAACCTTGGTCTCTTGTATACATACTAAGTGAGCATCAAAGCTACTAAGTCAGTTACTCTCTGTAAACCCAACAAAAATTTGATCACTTATTCAATTAGGAGACTGGACAGCTTAAAAAGAAATTTTGCAGAAAGCACCATATAAAATGTGAAACAACCTGGCAGATGGGGCAATTAGCCTGGAAATGCAGACTCATATCCTTAGCCAGCAGCAATTTTGATACACTCCGATTTTCAGTGTTTACTGGCAAAGGAGACAATTTACTATTTTGGAGAAGTGCATAATTTCTCTTACCAGAAAGTCAATCTCACAAGCTGAGGCCAGTTTCTTAACAAAATTTTGATCGAATCTGGTATGTTCCTGTAACTGGTAAATCAGCATTTTCTAATAAAAAGCAGCATGTCACAGAAAAACTCCTAGCCAGATCAAATAAGGATTTCCGTGATCCCACATCCTTCTCTTTGCTAACCAAATTATAATACCCAGGATGTTGACCCATACAATTAGAGTTTACTTGACCTCATGTTACCCTATCCAAGTTTAAAACACTTATCTGAAGTTTCAGCTGGTGAAAACTGTGGTTTCCATCCCACAAAACATATCAATCTATTAAGAACCATATAGTCTATAGTCTAGACTCTAAGGAGTCTTTCAATGCTAATAAAGTGAACAGCAACTTCTACTGTCTCCTTAGCACTTTGGGTTTTGTCTTAAGTACATCTTAAATGCTAGTTTTGGGCTGCTAAAATCCTGTGACCAAGATGTACTAAGGTGCTTGTACCACCTCTATTTAAATGATAGGAATAGAGTGGGAGAGAGATCAGAGAATAACATGCTTTAAAACGAATATTTAAATATCCCCTTTAAAAGGGATACTTAAGTCAATCTCCCCAGCTAGCCAGACTGGGTAACTCTGTTTTGCTAACTGAAAATCATTACTTTGGATCTGTAGAGACAGTGATGGAAGCAGAAAACAAGAAAAATAGAAACCTCCGCTTCTATTCTGTTTTCTATTCTATTCTGTTTCTATTCTGTTTCTATTCTGTATTCTATTCTGCTCTATGGGAACAGCAAAACTCCTTCCATCTCAAGGTTCGTCAAAACCCGCAGTGACTCCAGGAAACTTGAGATAAGACAGTGTTCTCAGCATCGGTTCTGTGGCTAAAAATCTCTTCTCCAGCTAATCACTTCTGTGGCTGAAAATCTCTTCTCTAGCTACTCGGAGCTCACTGACCTGCAAGGACTGATATAGGGCCCTCCCCATTACTTATGCTTTTTCTGTGGGGAGGTCTGGATTTCTTTAAGTAAAATTAAGAGATTCTTTGGTCCTTCAGTTGACCTCAGCACAAAACATGACATATGGTGCTGAAAAAAACCTTCTGTATTCCTAGAGAGCATGAGAAACATTTCCAAAGTTTTTTTTTAAAAAAAAAAGTGGGATGCTGGAAAGGCTTGGAAAAAACCCCACATTTCTGATAAACCATAATAAAAAACAAACTTCATTTATTCAGCTCTCTCCTTAGGCTGTGCCAAGGCACATGGACATCATGATACGCTGAAGAACAAATGCAAACATTAAGAAATACATCTTAATTTACTGGGCATGGATGGGAAGTAAACACGGAAGACATTTTAAAGAATTTCGAGCTAAAGAAAAATAAAACGTCTACTGCTGGATTTGTATATACCACAGAGTTACCATGAAGGCCTTTTCTCAGGAAGTCCAGCACACATGGCAGCTCTGCTAAGGTGCCACAGATGAACTTGCTGAATATTTACATTCCACACAGAAACATCAGCAAAAGGGATGATTCTCATCTGCTCAACCAATCACATAACAAGTGATCATTATTTCTCAGCAGGTCTCTTCTTTCACCTGTAGTGTTTACTGGAACCAAGGCAAAACAGACCTGTTTTACTGATAAAATCTTCCAGGACAAACAATTTCTGGGAAGCATCTCTCTCTGGAATGCCTGTGTGTACTTTAAAAGTGAGCATGCCTACACTGATAGCCATGTCACTGGCAGGAGACAGACAAAAGACTCTGCTTCTGCTGCTGTCAAAATTAGCAGTGAATTTGTAAGGGAACAGTATCCAGCTGACAGCATGCATAGCATCCTGAGAATTTCTTATTCTAAGCAGCATGCACATGTTACTGCTCCTCCACCCTGAGTACTGTCTATCAGCAGCTAAAGCAATTGTTTGGAGACAGTAGGATTGAGAGTCATGATGGCCATTAACAAGGAGGCTGGGTAAAGCCAAAACACTTGAATGATGGAAGCTGAAAATATTGCTTAAATATCTGGGTGGAGTGCTGCTCTCCTGTTTAGTCTGTTTACATCCAATAAGTTTTGCTAAATCCTGCTTCAGTGAGTCACTCAGAAATGTAAAAACAATTGAAAAAAACCCACTTGTTTTAGAATTTCTCCTCTTTTAATGATGACACATGTCAAAAAGGACAAAATAAAGATATGAAACTCAAAGTGCATTCAATTCTACTTTAGTGTCTTTACTGGCCTTCAGAAATCTAATAGTTTGTTGAAACTCTCACTTAACAGATGGACAGGTTGACTGCCTGATCCATCTAAAGGAAACGTGAAATTTAGAGAGTAAAAAAATCTCACAGATTGGACTGAGTCCTAAAACACAAGTTATTAAATCTCCAAATAGTCCTAGAGAAAATGAGTACTATTCCTTCTGTTATGCCTTTTAAGTATAGACACCTGGTGGTGTGGGGTGAGGAAGAACAGTCTTGGGCACAAATTGGAAAGAGGTGGTACCTCTCCAGACAGAGCAACCCCCGAAGTCTGCACCCTGGGACGGTTCAGTGTATGTCAGTGCTAAAGGAGAGGGTTTGTCAGGCAAGACCTGCAGCGAGGCCTCCATCGTGCATCCCTGGTAATCAGCAGAGTGGCCCTTTTTTCCACCTCTCTGGCTTCCTGTGCCAGGCACATCTCTGTTATCTTTGGCTGTAACCCATACAGACAATCACATGGTGCTGCATGATTGTCAGGATTAACCTTCAGGAGTCTATCTTTACAAAAGAAGACTTTTCAGGTGGCACATACTCCAGGCAGGACTAAACACATGGCCCCCTCAGCTGTTACCTGTCCTGGTATGTGGGGGATCCCAGGCTGGGATACAGAAAACTCAAAATGTTTGGAATTAATTAAATACTCTTTCAACTAGAACTGTGCTTACAAAAGTGATGCTGAATGGACGAAAATGAACTCTGCATTAAAGCAGCTGCATCTCCTCTGTATGAAGTATCTGGAAATCAGCTTCCTTGCTTCCCCTCCGACGTCCTGTGGCCTGGTCTTGTTTTCTTCTTACAATAGTGCAGCTGGACTAGCTACTAAAAAAACTCACCACAGAACCCCAAAGAGAAGGAAGACATTCCTTTCATGCATGAGAACTAGGGACCTGCCCAGGTGGGTAAGCGCGTGCTCCCAGTCTGTTTTGTGATCACATCCACAGTGAGAAGTGTTTGTTTTGGACTGGTTGCCCAGAAATGGAAGGTACTCTCTTCATAAAACAAGTAGTAGAAATGCTTATTAAAAAACCCAGCATGGAACAGCCCAGGATAATACTTCCAGCTTGCTGTGACACACATGCAGAGGAATGTTCCTCAGGGAAGGCAGGGCTCAATTGTGAGCATGGTAGGCTCATCCTTATGGAGGACCAGTAGCACAAGGCCTTATATTTTTCTTTCCAGAGCCAGCTCGTCATCTGAAAGGTGGGTGACGCTGTCCCTCCTAACTCCTGAGGCTGGGGGAGACACTGGTGCTGCTGATTCCCACAGGAAAATGGTGACCTTTCAGCCACTGTGCCAGGCTTATGGCCCACATGGCACAATCCAGCACTACTCTGGTTATTCATCCCCTCTGCTGTCATGCATTAAGAGTCTGCTCAGTGAGTACCTGAGCAGCAGATGATCTTTAGTAACTCAGAAGGACACAGAAAAGTACATTAGAACCAACAATGGCCAGAAAACCTAAGAAGTAGGATGCCATATCCTGCTATTAGGGCTATTTTTGCCTAACATTTGCCATTGGCAATAAATAAGAGTGAATATGGCTTTCTTTTCACTCTGCTGACATAACCTGTTTAGAACCTGACTCCTTCCAATTTCCTGGACCCTTACTGACTAACCCAAGCTCTTCCTGAAGGAAGAAGAGAAATATAGTTTCAGCTGTTTGTGAAGTGCTGGGGTGTTTTCCTTTCAGAGGGTGCTCCTGTAATATTTTATAAATTGAGAGAGCATGTAAGACATCACTAACACTGAGAATAAGGCAATGAGAGATGGGAGAAAAAGGATAAAGCAGAGTGGTATATGTTTGAAAGACCTGAATTTCAAGTAAGAAGTAAAAAAGGATTTAAAATTAGGAGAATCAACATAGTGATTTCTAAAAATGCTTGGTATAGTTAACCAGAAGGAATGAAAAATGCTGAAAATGAGGAATATAAAGAAATATAAAGATAAATATAAACAAGGATAAGTACAAAGTGCTGACCTTCACCATGGGCAACTAGTGAGCCCTAAAAGGCAAAGTACTCACAGAAAACCTTTTGGAATAAAACCAGAAAGGCTACTAACTGAATAGAACATAAATGCTCCCATGCAAATAGACAGAAAAGAAAATGCCTGACCAGAAGTGTAATCGTATAAAATTATATTATCTGGAAGTGCTCAAACAATGCAGCTAAATTATTAGAAACAGAAGTCAGTGCGGCTGTAAGAAAATTACAAAAGAATACAAGGCAATGTAAGAAAAATGATTGTTTTGAAAGATCTCTGACAACACAGAATTTAGAGGAATAAAGATCAACTCTGGTCTGGTGCTCTTGAGAAGTAATAGCATCCTTTTGGTGATGGATACAGATGCTTAACTCAAAGAGGCATCAGTAGAACTCTGAAACTGCAATTGCAAAGATCCTCCAGCTTTGGGTGACACAGCAAAATTCTGGCTTTGGTGAACTACCAAAGCAACTTATCTTTGTTAAAATCTGCTACAGAAATGAAAAATATGACAATAAAAAGTTAAAATGTATTTAAACTCCAAAAGAGCTTCTAAAGAGAAAGTTTCAAATGAAACTGACAAAGTCATGCTGCCCATAAGAGAGAAAAAAAAAGCTCAAAACAAAGAGCAGGATGTGGTTAGCCTTTTCTGATGCAGAAGAGCACCCCACAGGCTGCTATGAAGATCAGTGTCTGGCAAATGCACTGAAAAGCAGGGAAGGTTTTGCACAGAACTATGTTACTTTGCACTTTTAACTGCATGGATGACTAAGGAAAAAATATGGCAACATAATAATGCTTAATTACAGTGTAGCCAAATGTAGTGCATTAACAGAAAAGAAGTAAAAAAAAATTGATTTTTCCCCAAAGGGGAGTATAAAATTATCGAACATTTTCCTTAAAGACTCCTGCTGCATGTGGGCTCAGTCCTACATCAAGGGATCTTGTAACAAATAAAAAGTTTGGTACTTCCAGTGTAACATAGGAGGTCACTGGAATATATCCAAACAAATGTGTCAGGGGACATTCAATTTTAGAAAGATTAATGCAAATATTTTCCATAACCAGTTCTAAATCAAAAAAAGAATAACCACATATATGAAGTCATAAAACAAATAAAAATTAAAAGAAAAATACTTTCTTCTTTGCAAATATCTAAAGTAACTTTGAAATGGGGATGTTCAGTTTTTCAATGGAATTTTCAAGTTCCGTCCTTCTGCCAAACCAGACTAAAAGCAGTAACATCAGAGTAACCAGATCACTTCTCCTGTCATAAATTCGTGCATTTGTGTGTTTGTGAAACCGGGATATCAATAATGTGTCTTCATACCATTTTTCCAGAATGTTCTTCCATAAGGGTACACAGAATTAGATGCACAATTACCTACATGCAGGAAACTGTAATTTCACAGACACTTTTCAGTGTCTCAGTATTTAGATTTAGTTCAAATGGCTCCAAATTACAGGTCAAGTTCAGGTCTTGGATTAGGACCCAGCCCATAAAGCTGATTAGTGTCCAAACAAAAGAGTACAACCATATCTTTAAATCCATGTCACATGGAGTTTATTAAAATCCAACTGATCAGTAGCACCAAGGCATTTATGTATTTTAAACAATGGCTGTTTTCCTAAGGTTAAAGAAAGAAAAGCAAACGAACTGGCTTGCTTGGGCAATGCTGGGTTCATGGGTTCATGTGCTTTGTAAATTGAAAGAGGAGAGTGCAAATGCAGACAAATAACTGGATCATGTTATGCAGATCACACTCTGTACTGGATAGTGAAAACAGGGAGAAAGAAAAATGGAGAAAAGATGCAGTGCTTTAACGTTTCCTTTTCTCCCAGAAAAAAAAAAAATCTTTCAGTTGAATAGATATATTGATAGATACTAAAGTCAAACAGAAAAGATAAAACATATTTTTCAGCTTGAAAATAAATACCTAGGCAGTACATCAGGTCAGCATTGTCCTCCTACTCCAAAAAGCATATGTTTAAGACCAAAGAAATCTCATAGGGAAAACTAAGACCTGATCACTAAGTATGTACTCATTTTATTTTACCTTTGTCTCTGTTCTTCTCCTTTCCTAAAGAGTCCAGTTTCTTTCTTAATGATTTCTTCCTCTTTTGTCCATCTGTAAGAGGTTAGAAAAGAAAATAAAATAAGGAAGTAAATGAAGAGAAATAACTGAACAATCTGCTGCACAAGCTGTAGGAACATGGAGTGAGAAGGTCACAGCACTTGGAATCAGGAAGGGTGTGGGGCATATTTCATAAAGGCTAGGGACTGTCACAGTCCCTCAATGGAGAACAAAGCATTTGGCTTTGTTCACCCAAATGCTGAGGCTGCATGGGAGAGCCAAAATGCATCCCCCTGCATGCTGCTGGGCACATCTACTCATGCACGGTCATCTAATTTTGAAGCCTTAATAATGGAGGTTCGTTGCTGGATGCTCTTGACAGCAAGGTACCATAAGCCTAAAAGGCATTGATTAGCCTTCATCCATGATCACAAGACTGTGATTCAGGTGTGAAGCTGAAGGTAGTATTTGGAAAGGGAGGATTACTAAACCTCCAGGATAAAGTTCTGCATACCAGTCATTGACCACCTTCACATGACACATCTGATCTGAACTCTGGGAGCTTGCAGTTTGGTACAGCATGTCCAGATTGGTTCAGATGGATTAGAGTCTCAGACAAATTATTGTTCTGATAGCCTATATATCATCCAAGTTTTCACTAAGGTATTAAGGGCCAAAATTTTCAAGCAACAGTAGAGGCAGGTTCGTTCTTGAAATGATTATGTCAAAAGGCTGGCTATCATTATTTCCTTCAGCAGCATCTTTTATAATGAAAAGTCAACAAAAAAGCATTTTATTTATTAAATATCAACAAATGCCAGGGATTAAGACATGGTCCTGCTTTAACTTGTACCTTTTGAATTTTTTAAGTTCCAAAGCAATAATAAAGGGTCCAACATAGGGACTAATACTCTAGCATAGACACCACTTTAGATAGAGGTTAATGAACACGAACCTTTTCCTTAGTGGTTTTGTAATGTGGCAAAAACTCAAAAATGAACACACCATATCTGTTTCACTTTTAGGGCAAGAAGGTCACCAAATAATCTGTCTGAACACATTTTTCTGGTTATATAAGCCAGTGTCTTAAGTGGTCTTTTACAGTAAGGAACATAACACAGAGGAGTGAAGTGGATCTTTGTTATGAACTCTCATCTTTGCAATTAGGGGTCATGAGAGAACACAAGCCATTTCTCCATACTTTTCTCAACTTGTACTGAAAACCAAATCCAGAACGTTACTCAACAGACAGCTCAACAAATTATGACTTTTTTATAGCCAGCTAATATCCTTTTAACTTAAAATTAACAGTGGTTTGATCAACTCCTTGATCAAACTTGCAATCACACTTGCAATCTGTATTTATTTACAGCATACCATAGAATCACAAAATCATTAGGGTCGGAGGGGATCTCTGGAGATCCTCTAGTCCAACCCCCCTGCCAAGGCAAGGTCACCTACAGCAGATAACGCAGGAACATGTCCAGGTAGGAATTTCTGAATTTCTCCAAAGAAGGAGACTCCACGACCTTCCCGGGCAGCCTGTTGCAGTCTCTGCCACCCTCAGTGTACTTAAGTTCTTCCTCAAGTTGAGGTGGAACTTCTGTCTTTTAGTTTATGGCCTTTACATCTTGTCCTGTTTCTGGGCACCACTGAAAAGAGTCTGGCACCATCCTCTTGGCATCCACCTTTGAGATAATTGTATGTATTGATCAGATGCCCTCTTGGTCTTCTCAGGACTGAAAAGGCCCAGCTCCCACAGTCTCTCCTCATAAGAGAGATGCTCCAGATCCCAAATCATCTTTGTGGCCTCCGCTGGATCCTCTCCAGTAGCTCCTTGTATTTCTTACACTGCGGAGCCCAGGACTGGACACAGTACTTCACATGTGGCCTTATTAGGGCCAGGTAGAGAGGGAGGATCACCTTCCACAACCTTCTGGCCACACTCTTCCCGATGGACCCCAGGATATCATGGGCCATCCTGGCCGCAGGGGCTCCCAGCACTCACTTAACTCTGATACTCAAAGTAGAATTGTCATATGCTGGTTACGTTAATTCCCTTTTTCTGCACCTGCTCCAGTGAGAATACATCTCTCTGAAATAAGGCTGATTAGATGGATAAGGTATTCCAGATAGGAGTTCAGCAATATAATGGTAGTAATTCATTGCCTGATATAGTCTGTGATTAGATTTTCCTTTTTCTTAGCCACATGACAAAGTTATGACTCAAAGTCATACTTTGATTGATTAACATGCCCAGTCGTTTCACACCTTCTGACATTTCCTGTTGCTAAGATTGAGTTTATAAGAGAAATTCTTTCACCTCTTGGCAATATGAATAGTCAGTAGCCTGCTTACATACACCTGACAGTACAGCTTGTTTTTATAACGTTCCCTACTACCATTGTGTTCTGGCTTTATAGATATAAAATAATTTTCAAATTCTTTTTCATGTTATAAATTCGAATTACTGCTTCACAGCAGCGTTTTCATAAATGACTTACATTTCTTTGGAGTCATAGAGCCTTATTCTCCAAAGACCAATTTACTGATATTCTGACATCCCACTGAAGTCTACTGAGACATAAGAATGAGAAAAAAAAGTCGAAATTTGATGTAAAATACAGTGTTTTGCTACAATCATTTACAGTTTACCCCATGGTGAGAGAAAAAGAGTTGCATATGAAAATAAGACTGAGAGGAAT
>JAWWLV010000001.1:98205797-98228068 GCA_035041135.1 Platyrinchus mystaceus
GCTTAAAGACTTATGCAATTCTACCAGTTTTACATATTAAATGAACCCAATTCACAATAACAATGCTTAGTATTTATTAACTGCAGTGTGTTTTGGGAATATAATTAATATCCAAAGCATTCTTGGGAAACAGGTGAAGCATTATTACCCATACTTAATATCAACTGTACATTTTTTAATTAATCAGCAAATATTTATGCAAAAAAGTATTGTATCAGTCCAAAGTACTATTACATATTAACTGCTATTTTAATTTCCAATTTGGAAATGTTTAAACCACAAAGTGATAAAAGCTGTAGGGGTTTTATCCAGCCTTTTGTATATATAATTATCACTTTATGTCTTCTTTCTGTAGATCAATGATACACTGCTCCTCCAACAGATTCCACTCAAGAATATTAGCAAGACAAAAGAAACACTCAAAAGACAACAACTGTCAAAGTGAAGTGCCATAGCCTAGTAACTGTGGTGGTAGTGAATCAAGGGTTGGACTTGATGATCTCAGAGGTCCCTTCCAACCCATCTGATCTGATTCTATGATTTTTTTATCTTTGCTAACCCATTCTGTTTTTCCCGAAGGACACCTGCCCAGGCAGCTGTCCAGATCAGTTTGTTTTTCAGAAATGGACTTGATCCGTTCAATACTTACTAATTTATATGTTTGCTGCATTTTTCTCTGCAAGGCATACATCGCTCCCTGGGCATCTATGTATTAAGACTAGCATAATGAATATTTAAAAGACCAAGAGTCTATAATTGAACTCCTGAGTGCACATTAAATTGCTATGTGACCTGTTTTTCCAAAGTGGTTCAGTTAATGCCAAAAAGACTTTTCTATTTAAAAAATTGGGTCATCTTTTTAGGACTTTGTTAGTGAACCACACAGTCTACAGAATACAGGAGTATTTGAACTGATCTACTGACTTTTGACAAGAATTGAGCAGTTTGACTTCTGAGATTATTTAAGTTTTGATATTTTGAGTTAAGGCTGACATTCACCTGCAGTGTCATCACTAACACCATTTCACTAGCAGTTACACTATCAAATCCCAGATTTTCTACAGACCATTTCAAGGCCTAAATCTCTCTCTGTGTGAGACCACGGTTCTACAAATGAGGTACAGAGAAGTCATTTTCAGGATGAGGATATATAAATTTCAGTTTTAACAGTTAAAAAAAAAAAGGAAGAAAGAGAACACAGAGAACTTAGTAAATTTATTTAATGACAGAATGTTCTGATGCTTTGCACAAGACCACCTACCAACACCTCATATGACTCAAAGAGAGAGGGTGCAGGCTGAATCATGTTACTATTTACTTCCAGTAATTTTTTATTCAATGTATATTTATGGAAATCAACAGGTCGATTTGGTAGGTAGAGGTGCTGCTCAGCATAAGCTAAAGCATCACAGATTAGGTACAGGGAAATAGCTCAGCATGATGCAGTTAGTAGCATACCTAAAGTTGACATTCAGGAACTGGCCACCAGTATCATACTATGTCACTTAATAGTCAATATACTGTGAAATCATAATCTGTTTTGCATAATTAATATAATATACATTAAAAAAGTACAACACCATATGAGCTTTATACATATTTTTTGGGACACCATTACAATATTAGGCTTCAGATAATCAAACAATACTCCATCAAATATGTCTGAAGTGAACCTGTAAAAAACCAGGATTCTTCAGTACCTTCTTTACTTACACGTGGGATGGTAGATTATCTGTAAGAATGGATGTTCCTTTTGTTACTTACACACAAGGACACTTTTTATTAATCAAAAAAATAATTAATAATTTCATAGAGATCCTTTAAACTATTTTAATTCTATGGGGTTTTTACATAAGAGATGGTCTGCTGCTTACAGGGTTGTAGACCAAAGAGAACTCCCCTCCCCAGCTATTGGCAACTGCCTTTGCTTAAGAGAAATGTTTCTTGTCCATTTAGGGCAGAAAGTTGTAATGTTCTGCAATTAAGGGTTATTTTCACGCAGTATAAATAGAGGAGTTGTGTGAAAGATTATTATCAGACCCATAGCTCAACTATCAAAACAGAAACTGACAAAAAAGTTGATATTGTGAGATTTCTAAAATATATTTTCATAGTAATTCTATTCATGGCCATTTTCCATTAATAGCCACTAGTAATTGGATCTAACTGCATTCAAAGAAAAAAAAAAGAATGTATATTTTAAAAGTGCAATAAATTTTGTCTTGAAAATTACTACCAAAGGCACCACAAAGCACCAAGTGTGGCCTTTCTTGAGCAGTTGTTGGTTCATTTCACTCACAGAGAGCAATGTATCTCCCAAGTGCCAGCCTCTCACACCCAGCCTGTGCGCTGTCAAGCTGCACAACACTGCGTGCATTCTCCCTGACCTGTGCAATACCTCAGGTAATCAAGATCTCATACAGAAAACACTTCTAAATTCTGTTGACAGAGCACAATAAAGACAAGACTGCACTTCATTCACCAACAGTTGCACTGTGTTTGTGGTTGAAATAATTTCTTGGGGTCACTATACAAAGCAAATTTACTTCTGAAGACGCACTTGGAGCTGCTCTGCTGAAGAAGAGGGTGCTGGTTTTACTTAGCCTTTTCTGTGACTATAAATGTCCATCTTGAAATATTTATTTATATAAACTTGTTGAAATGCCCTGTCCCCATGCAGCATCTTTCAAAGCACTGCCAACTGCAACAAAGACGGAAGACAAAAATTTCAACCAGAGAAACAGGAGTTACAGATTTTGGCACCTAAAGCAATATGAAACAGGAAAGGCTTAGCATACAGGTATTTCTCATCACTGTCCTCTCTTTCACCTGATCTCAGCCATGCACATACAAGACCTCCATCAGTGATGCCAATTATTATATTAATTCAGAAGCCTTGGACTATCATCCTGTTTTTCCTTATGGCCAATGTTGCTCTCTTTATTTCACTTTGACTTAAATCAGCACTTCTTCATGCTTGTCAGCCAGCAGCTGAAGGAAGAAAAACCATATTCATTCAAGAGTATATCTCAGCTGCAGCCATGACCTTCCAGATGGCAGCTGGCTCATGTATGTTCTCCACAGAGTCAGGTCCACACTGCTCATCACCAGCACCACAAACACAATGGAGGCAGCTTTCCCCTTAAATGCTGCTTCCTCTGATGCAGCAAACAAGTTTCAGCATTCCCCTCTCTGGGAAGTTCCCGATGAATGCGCTTGCTTGCTTCAGTACCTACATTAGTGCAGGATTTCCTGTGTCATAAGAAATCCCAAGCCATAGTAATCTAATAAAAAATACTATTAAAGCCCCCAAACAAACAACCCAATCAAAACCCCAACCTCCACTCCCCAAGAAAATGCTTAAAAAAAAAAAAAACCAACAAAAACTGAGAGAGTGGGCCAGATCTTTTGATGGAGCACATGCCTTGTGTCAATACTGGAAGTAAAATGTGTCTAGTTATACTGAAATTAGAGGGAACCACTTCTTCTATGTTTCAGGGCATATATGCTGTATTGACACTGATGACAGGATTCATGAAATAGTAATGTCAAGTAGCAGGTGTAAGACAAAACACAGACACTACTTTTTCACATTATAGCAGTATCCACAGTGTGACAGAAGCTTCCCTAAACTCAAAAGGTAGGCAAGTTCCAGACTTAAATAGACTGTGGTACATCAGGGCCCTTGCTGCTGCCCTTCTCTCTAAGTGGAAGACACTCAGAAACCACAATGATGGGCAGAGGCTTAAAAGCTTTCAGAAGGACTGAACAACATTTCCTTCTTGGAGTGCTTTCATAACTGATGAATAAACTGTCAACACCTAAAACAGGTCCAAAACTGTCTACACTAATACATGAAAACAAGTACAGTCAATGAAAATATTTCAGATGTACTGAAAAAAATTCAAAACACTAAACAGGAGCCTTGATGCTATAATTTGAGATAGGAAAACTACAAATAACAGCTCTAAAACTGCCTTCAGCCCACTGTGGGCAGGAGAAAATTGACTGTCCCCTGTCATCAATAACCTAAATAAAAAGTAATCTTACAATATGGAGGCAATAGTTTGATGCTATCGGTAGTCAAAATATCATCTTATCTTGATTTGATAAGAAGGAGAATTACCTTTAATCCCCACAGTACAAGGTGGGTTAGGGGCAGAACAGACACACAAGAGCTAGCATGGAACTGGCACTGCACTTACTGCATATCAATAAAGTGGCCTGCACACCTGTACTGGCAGGTGAAGCAGCAACCAAGATTCTTTACATCTCACTCAGATCTTTCCCCCCAAGTTGCTCTCAGTGTGAACACTGGTTGAACTCTTCAAATGAAGAGGAAATTCCCCTCGCTCAGGAATTCAGGAGTTCCACCAGTCGTCAGAGATGGTTCACAGCATCCAGGTCTAATTAAACTAGTCCACAATATTCCTGCTCAGAGCACTGATGAAGAAATTAAATGAGAGGGAAGCACTCAGCACAAGGAAGTAAAATCACAGTGCAATAGGTCTCTCCCTGGACAGGCTGGTGGCCCCAATAACTGAGATGCTATCCCTTTAAAAACCACAACCAACAGAGCTTCTTTCTAATAATGTCTCTTTGTAATAGTTACTTGTCCTTTGTATCATCGATCATCTAGCTTACATACTTTCTTATTAATAAACAGGAACAGGTGTTGAAAATGTAAACCACACAGATAAAAGACATGAGGAGCTCTGCAGAGAACACTTGGGTCAACTTCCTGCACAGGAGAGTCACATGGACATTTGTCTAATCTACTCTTAAAAACCTTCAGCAAGAGATTAGGTCTCCATTAAATCCCGAGGTAGCCTTTTCAGTGTAAAAGCCTAATACAAAGACATATATATATAATACCACAGCTCTGATAAAATAAATCTATCTGGAGTCACTTTATCTTTTCTAATCAGTATTTAGAGACATTACACTTCTGGCACCAACCACAACTCCACTTAAATAATGCCTTTGAAAAAACTATAGAAAACTTTTCTACCTAAGGCAAGAAGAAATCATCAGGAATACTTCCCTCATGCATTTTTGAAAAGAACAAAACACACAAGATAACAGAAATAAGGCTGATTTTCAAATGAAATTTTAAAATAAGTATACCAGAAGAATACACATTATACTCCTGTTATATGTTGGCAAAGCTCTGCCAAAGGCAAGTACAACATGGAAATTAGTAGGCTGCAATTCAGTACTCTGAATAAAGGTTCAAAAGCTTTTCACATGGGATATATTTATTGGTATTTATTCTTTGGCTTTGAACCATAATAAAGCACAAATTCTTAAGTCACCAGTCACAAATTCTTAAGAATCACTAGACAGTTACACGGATTATTTGCAAAGCACAGAAGAGCCTAGTTGAGCATTCAGAATCAAAGGGTCGGTACTACATCAAGTACTAGAGATAAATTTGGAAGGACACAAACAAGAATACCTCTGTTACACTAGTGTTCTCATAAACATTTAGGAAAAAAAAAATCAAATACACCTAATTTTGCAAAATGTTTTAGAGCCTCTGTATATTTTGCTTCCTAACACTGGTTCTCTCAGCCACGCGTCTCAACCTTTCAGTAGAGCCAATGGTCATGAGCAATGTTTTTAAATGAAAGCTAAGATTTCCATGTGTTACACTAATACAAACAAAATACCAAATATATTTATATATGCTTAAAATCAATAGCTATTTCAAGTGTACTACTAAGGAAATGACAATAGATAGGATTTTTTTTGTCTTAGAAATAATTTCTAAGTTCAATGGGACTTACCATCAAATATATATATGCAGCAGTCTCTGGATCTGAATTTTTAAGAGCAGTACCCCAAATCCACAGGAGTCAGCATCTAAATAAGCAACTGCCCTAATAGTGAAGAACTCTGGTCACGACTCCATCTCCAGTAACTATGTCTCACAATATTTGTATATGGAAATGCTGATATTAGTATTTCCCTATTTATCTTAGGAATTTCAGCAAGATCTCTTCCCTTCATTGTGAAGGGAACCGAAAGACTCCTGCCTATCCTGCCCAACGAGCTCCACAGCAAATCATTCCTTCAACATCCATCCCTACCCCCATTCCCTTTCTCCCCCTTTACAAAATACACCTACACAACAGGTAGATTTTCAGAAGTCACACAAATTTTTCTTTCAAATGTGCTGAGCTATACACTCGTTTTTCCATGTTTACATTTAGCAGTGCCGTTGATTTCCCCAAGAAGCCTACAGCATTTTCTCCTTCTCTTCTATGTTCATATAGCACTGAAGAAAACGCATGCTGCTCTCAACCAAAGCTCCTAGCTATTTACCAAAATACTGTTTAGCAAAAAGACAAACTTTTTTGTTTGTAGTGAGTTTTGTAATGAGCAAAAACATTTGCTTTTAAACCTATTAGCTTGTTTTGAACAGATGAAATAGATATGTTGAATAAAGTTTACCTGATGTAAACAGACAAGTAAAACCTGCTATGTGATACAAGAAAATCTTGGAAATTTATTTGCTGAGCACTGCACACTGTTTTATTAAAAAAATCTCTCACAGCAAAAACTAAAAAAGGAACAGGGCTCTAGAAACATTTTTAAATTTTGAAGATAATAAATTATTTCCCCTGTTACAATGTTGGAAAAACAATGTTCTTGCAAGCTTCATGTCTTTCCATTTTGTTCTTGTCTCAACAGTGGCAAAAAGTTGAATTGGAAAAAAAAAAAAATGAAAAATTTCATCAAATTTTCTTACTGGGAGAAAAAGAAAACCAGAAGTTTTTTATTTGCTTTCTTATCTATCTGCCTGGAAAAGCTCCTGTCACCTTTCACTTTGACTTCTCTTAGCTTAAAACATTAAGTCAATTTTATTTTCTTGTTTTGGTTTTCCGGGAGAAAAAAAAAATCCTTGGAAAAATATGTTTCCATGAAAAATCTGAATTGGAGGGCACAGGAGGGAAGTTTCAATCTGAAAATCAGGAAGATAAACAGTTTTTATCTCTGACCAGTCTGATACAGTATATCCAAGACTTACTAATGCAGCTTAAAGGAGCAGAATTTATCTCAGCCTTAGTTGTCTTAAATACAATCTTCATGAACACTGCTATATTGAAAGAAAATCCATGGGGTCATAGGACCATGCTAGAGACAGTATTTATATGAGAACAATCAGCAGAGGTTGGCATTAAGAGGGGTGGTAATAAGCCTTTTCACTTAAAAGATATACTGATGCCAACTCAAAAGCATCCAGTCTGTAAGCCCATAGCTCCACAATGTATATACTACAGTTTACTTAGATGTTTTCCACTGCTGCAACAGCCTATAAAGTATATAACATGGTCAGTGATTAAAAACAATGAGCAGTTTGGAGCTCTCACAAAAATGCAAGCTCAGATAAAAATCATAGTCACTCTCAGTGTTAAGGAAAATGAATCAAGAAATACAATGGCGAGTAATGTAAGCAAAAAACAGATCCAAAGAACTACTCCCTGCCAAAATAAACAAGAAGCAGAGAATGTGTAACTCTGAATTCCCATTTCTATTCAGAGCTTAACTGGAATGTACTGGGGGCAAAGTGCACAAACGAACAGTAAAAATTCAGAAAGCACAACTGTGTTTTCTTTCATTTCAGAGACAGGGTTGTCTCTGCTCTCTGTGTCTGTAATCACACACTTATTCAGCCCTGCTCCTTCAAATTTACCTTACAAGTTGTACAGAGACAACTGTGCCCTCACTACTCTGTCGGTGATTTTTTTTCCCCGTAACATCTAATCTGAACCTCCCTCATGCAGCTTGAGGCCATTTCCTCTTGCCCTTCACTTGAGATATGGCAGAAGAGAACAAACCCCACCTCACTACAATCTCCTTTCAGGTAGTTGCAGAGAGCAGTGAGGTCTCCCTTGAGTCTCCTCTTGTCCAAACTAAACAACCCCAGCTCCCTCAGCCGCTCGTCATAGGACTTACTCTCCAGACCCTTCACCAGCTTCGCTGCCCTTCTCTGGACACGCTCCAGAACTTCAATGATTGAAGTGAGGGGCCCAGAACATCTGGATGCAGGACTTGAGGTGCAGCCTCACCAGTGCCAAGTACAGAGGGACAAACACTTTCCTCATCCTGCTGGCCACACTATTCCTGATACAGGCCAAAATGCCATTGGCCTCATTGGCCACTGGTGGCTCATATAAAGCTGGCTGTCAACCAGCAAACCCAAAACTAGGATGAGAAGTCAGGACTTCACCCAAAGTATAGGAATAGCAAAATCAATTGGGCTCAGTAGGAAGCGGTTATCACACCACTTTAATGTCAGCAGAGAGGAGGAGGAGCTGGCTCTGTGGCACATGGTAGCCACAGGACACACAGCTGTAGGGAACTGGGCCTGAAAAATGCCCAGATCCTACCTGTTCCTCCTGCATCCACACCCCTTATTGTCCTTCCCTTCCAATACATGAGTTTTCAAACAAATGAGAAATCAGAATATGAGAAATCCAGGCCCAATAGTTGAATCTGTACAAGAAAGAAGCAAATAGACAGAATTACAGACTTCTAAATATCTGTTGAGTATCCTATTCGACCTTTATTTTCACTGCAGTACCCTGCCATTTAGCACGAGCCGCTATTTACAAGTCTTTGGTCAGGTTACAGTCTGATGAGCTTAATCATGTGCTAAATCAGCTCTAAAATAATTTCATATAGTACTTTTGGGGACTTTCATGGGATGGTCAAGCTTTCAGTGACAATTCAGCTACAGCGTATCTACTTGTCTGAACACTGGTAGTACCTACGTATTTTTCCTGCTCCTCTAGAAGATAATTTTCACAACGAATGTGAAATTTCAGTGTCTACAGATGCCTCAGAACACAGGCCATGTAGATCAAACCATTTGCAGATAGTACTTATTACCTAGTGATTCCCACTCATCTTCTCTTTTTCTATGGTAGAATTTATAAATGAGTCATTATTCCTAATTATGTGTATCTCCCTCTTATTTATCTTCTTAACAACTGACCACAAAAAGCAGCTCAGCCATGTGTGGCTGCATGTCTCACTGGTAAATGCACATCTACCTAAGCAATATTCAGAATTAGTAACAAGCTTTTTCCCCCCCTCCCCTCATTTATTCTCTCTCTCCCCACAACTCCTCCAGCTCCACTGCAAAGCTGAGATGACAGCAGAATATCCTGTCAGAAACTGGCAAGAACATAGCAGTCACTCTCTCTTCTTGAGTAAAGAGAAGTGAAAATTGCAACTATGACCCCCAAATCCCAAATCCTATTCAAGCCCCTACACCAGCAGGTTTACAAATACCTTAAAACCCAGCCAGATGCTTGAGGAGTTGAATTAGGGTTGACACCCTAATTCCTCATTTCCTCTAACTCATAATGTCCTAGTAGTGCCTACCAGTGCTTCCAAACACAGGTGTAGTGAAGTAGGACAGGACTGTGAAAGAGAGTAGAGTTATAAATAAACCTCATTCAATAACTCCTCTACTCAAAAGATACCCGGAGCCAATGAACAAATAGAAAATGAGCTCCTCTCTAGCTCTGATCCCAATTTTACTCCATAAAAGCCATCTGACTTATCACTTTTTTGTGAAGATCTGCTCTAAAAGATTAGTTTTTCTCACTACTTTTGTACCATGACACACAAAGAATTGAAATGTCACCAAAATGTAAGCACATCTAAAGTGAATTCCATCACCTTTGTTTTCTCCTATTATAAACAGAAGATTTACTTCCCTGAAATGAGAAAAAACACAGTATGTTCTAAACAGGAACTGTAAAGGAGCATCACCAGAATGGTACTATTGTGCCATTCAAAACATCAGACACCAAATTAAAAATCTTGCACAGAGTAATTGTATTGGTAAAGAAATTGTGCAAAACTCTGCCTGGAAATGCCAGCATCCTCTTGCAACTTAACACATTAGCCCAGAGAGGATAAATGATTCTTGGTCCAGTTTCTGGTAGCAAATGCAGGAGTGACATGGGAGCGAAAAAGATGATGATTACAGAATCTGAAAGCATGAATATGAAGCAGAAAAACAAGAGAACAAGAAACAAACCTGAAGCATCTCTATCATACACATAAAAATACTAACTCTTAATCAATTTGAATTCATTCTAATTACCTACTGCAGTGCAACTGTAGCATATTTTAAATGACATGCTGGTTGAAGAAATTCCTGTGGGAGGTGGTCCCTTCTCTGCAACCACAGGATATTTTACCCGGAGATGTTAGTAATGTTCTTTGTTAACGGTAATGACTGCAACACAGTGAAGGAGAGGGATTACCTGTGAGTTCCTCTATAAGTGTGGGAATAGCCAGATGTGTCCTGGAAGTGTTAACTGCACTTGATGTGACAAAGGGGCCTTCTGAGCATGGGACGACCAAAATATTATGAAGAAGCAACATGTAACAACATTGCTGTGGTTGCAAAGATAAGGCAGATGCTTCTGTACTCTGACTTAAGTTCCACACAAGCATGTTTGGAGCAAACACTTGCTACCCAAGAAAAATAAATTTTTACTTTTCACAGTACCTATGCCAGTAAATGTAAATACTCAATGCCTGCAGGAAGCAAATGCCCAGCAGGCACATGCTTATTCTAATGTCATTTTCCAGCAAGTTTTGAAGAATAGTCAAAGAAGTCCAACTTGTAAAATGGCTTTCTAAATATTCCAATACATAAATTGTTCCACCAACCTCTACTCATGAATATTTTCATATGGCATTTTCTGGCATAGAAGAGAGTTGTAGAGTACACCTTTCATTTTTCTGGATCTCTCCAGACCTAGAGAGCGCCTCCAACTACATCTCACTGCTGTGGGATGGGTTTTTCAAACAGAAAATGTTTAACAGCCTTCAGTCTGTTTTTAACTTGAGGCACAAATGGCTGTGACAGAGTTTTATTTTATTTGTATTCCTGCATGCCTTAAGTGCCCAAGCCAGTTTCACTCTGATAAAAGTTGAAATTCTCCATTTGCACAGTCCTGTGATGTTAGCAGATCGACTGGATGGTCATCTGTAGCCTCTTACCATGCGTTTTCATTCCCCACCGTTCAAAAACGATGGGTACATGAAGTGGACTTCAGAGTGTCTCTGCAGAGAGCCTAAACCAATCTGTAATAATTTAAGAATATAGCAGATTCTATACCTATTGCAAAGTATTATTTATACCTATTGTCAAAACTGGTGACAGACAGAAATAGGATGGACAGCTAAAAACTAGTTGTACCTTCACTTCCTTCAATAGATGGTACTACAATATTTTAAAATTCAATTGTAACAGCTATTCCTTTACCCTCCATACCTTAGAACACAGAAGAACTCATAATATAGTCATTCAAAGCAAGAATGCAAATGTGAAATGATTTACCTCTTATCAATAATCTCACCGGTACCTCTAACCTGAAGAGCAGAACTGAATATTTCCCATTAAAACTGAACCAAAAGATACATGAAATAATGGGGCCAGCAACAGACATAAAACAGGGGTCCAGAGTTCCTGATTTTGTGAAATACCTTTTATTTTAAGATGTTTAACAAGAATTTATATTCTTATTTAGTTTTTATGCTTAAAATTACACTTTTCAGACTCAATATATCTAAAATTCATGTTATACATTTGTCCACGTATATATATGCTGTGAAAACCAAAACTGCTCTTGTGTGTGATTCAAACCTGAAAGGTTCTCCAGATGATTGGCCTTTCATGGCAAAAAGAGGGTAGATTCAGACTAGGTATTTAGACAAGGTGTGTATACATATATATATATTTATACACACATATAGACAGGGGAGTTAGACTAGATGACCTTTAAGGTACATTCCAAACTAAGCTATTCTATGATTCTATGAATATGTATACTCTATGATCTTGGATGGTATTACCTCTAAATGTGTATCTTCATCTCCCACTGGAACTGCCTGTGGCAGTTCAGACTGTCAGAAGTTTTTGCAGTGTCCTTAGTGATCCAGTTCCTCCTATGAATATCCTGTAAAATTGTTGTCCTATCAATCAGATGTTTTTTGAGGCACCAGGGGAGCTGGTGGGGCTTGACAAGTTGATTAAATCCATCTCACTACAAACTGATGCCTTGCTGTAACTGGTAAGTTGGACTTTGTTGGTTTTGGCAGGACTTTTCTGCAGATGCTGAAAACCTGATGAATACACACGCCTGTCTCCTTCATATTTTTTCTTTCCCACATCATTATTTTCACAGACTGGGTGACTTTTTTCCTGCTTAACTTTGAATCATTATTAAACTGGTCTTGTGGCCTGACTCTCTATTTGCTACCACAAAGCACCTCTGCTCATAGCCAAAGGTGAGAATTCAATGATCCCTTGATATTACTTACATAAGTATATAACTGCAAAGAAACAACAGGAAAACCAGATTTGCAGATGCCTGCACAACAGTTGTCTTTGCTATGCTTGATCTCCAGCCTACAGGAAACAACAGAAACTTTCTCATTAGTTTTAGTGAGGTTTAGATCTCTTCCATAGTAACTTAAGCACACATTCTGCATCAGGATTCTGATAGCTGAACTTCTCCTTTTCAATTAACTTCCTTTTTCCTAAGAGTTCAATGTTTTATGTTGAAAATTAACTTGTTTTCTAAGAAATAAACAACACTGTCTTTAGGAAAACTTGGGTAAGATTCATCTTATTTGATGTAAATATCCTCACTGTCTGTCTGAACTAGTGATACTTGGCTTCCTTCATAGACAACACAATACCGAATGAAAATGCCACTCCTATGGTATGATCTACCTGACCTACATAGAGCTTTACTTTTGGATGTCAGGAAATGTAAGAAAAGCCTTTTTGCCTCAACTGAGTACCAAGACATCCTAGGATGAATAGGTCTGATTTAGATTATCTACCCTGTAGATAATCTGTCCTTGATCAGATGATCCCACCCCAGGTGGCCCGAACTGGACACAGCAGACAAACAACTTTACTCGTCACTTTTGCAGTGACTATGTTTAAGCAAAACTGAAACAGAAGACAATATCTGTGGAACAAAAAAAATAATCTAGTGTTTATTGCTGTGATATGATATCAGTGGCTTAGCAATCTAAATAGAGACAGTTTATCAAGCCCTTACCTTTGGGGATAGTAATCTGACAGCCCAGGTCACAGTCCTGCTGCAACTGATAAAAAGCCACTTCCTGCAGCCGAGCACGCTCCAGCTCCGAGAGGCTTTGAACGGGAACTGACTTCAGCCGAACACTGCGCCCTGACATGCTGTTCCAAGTGAAATCACCCTACAGGAAATCAAATGGAAACATATTAAGCATCATATGGTATGCACTGTTTAATAAACAGAACCATCTCTTTTACTGCTAGAAAAAAATAACACAGGTTCTTCGTACTAAAATGCCATTTTCTTGGACACTTCTAACCTTTCAAATATCTTTGTTTTCCCTAGAGCAGCATTCCTTAAAAAGGATACAGACATGCAAAACAAGAAGTCAATTCTGTCTGAAACCATTTAATCAAGTATTGTTGCAAAAACACTAGGATTCCAGTGAAAAAAGCACAAAGCAGGGGAAAATAAAAAAGCAAAAAAAACCCCAAACAACCTTTGTCTGCTTTTCCCAGTTTGCTTTCTTTGTACAATATTTGATCACTTGATCATCACTTTATTCCTTTTCTTGCACTGTCAGTCAGAGATGCAGATTCCCACAGGTCCATGGACAACACAAATCCTATTTCCCTCAACTTGCTAATCCCACTCCACCAGCCTGCTCAGAGAGTACCCTGCTGGAGCCTCTTTTCTGACACATCCCATCCCCTCCTTATGACGACACTGTGTTTAGAACACGACTGACTAAAGGACATGTTTTTGAAGAGCTGTAATAACAACCTATGTGTTAACGTTTATAGAGGAAAACAGCATAAGATATGCTACATCTCTGCAAGATACCAATTATCCTCAGAAAGCAAATAGAAAGCTTTAGCTGTTCTATCTCCCACCTGCGAGAACATATACAAAAAACTATTATCTGACTATGTAGCTTGGGTCAGACAAGTAATCATTACTCAAAGAGAAAAGCAAGCACAAAAACAAGCTTAAAGGCTGACAGTTAACTTCAAGCAAGACTTTCAGAATTCATCAAAGCACCATCAAAGAGCACACATTAGCACTACAGGGAAAGAAAGAAAAATCTGCTTTTCATTCTATCCGTGTTAAAAAATAAGCATTAGTGTTGTCAGTAGGTATAACCTGATGCACCTGTAGATAATGAAAAGCTCTGATGTACATCTGCTGGGCTGTTACAACAAACCCACCAACCTGCCTTTCATCACAACTTGGCAGATTTACAATGAACAAACTTCACTCTCATTTTCCGTTTACATTTCAACATCTGTACATTCACTGCATAGTCATTTTTCTCACTGTACACTTACAATTCATCTGTTCTGCACATACACCTGCAAAGGATGTCCATTGACTTTATTAGCTGAAGCTCCTTAATACGAAAATCAGTTAATTTTGACTTTACTTAACAGCTATGCATCCTGTTGTGTGTAAACATCTTCATGCACGGTCTATATATTTTGCCTATATAAGTGCATGTTATTTATATGCATTCATACAACCTGTATACACATTTTTGTATACAAACATATATATGCACACCTATGACTGTCTCTGTGTATTCGCACATAGGTCCAAGAAAAAAATTATTTACAAATGTGCAGCATCATCTAGCAATACAGATTTAGCATCATTTAGCAATATAGAATTATACAATAAACTCCATGTGATTCATGAAGTATGTTTGAGTTCATCTAGGAAGATTTTTTGCCATAGTAGTTTTTTTTTTAAGCCATCGTGCAACCATAAGAGAAAAAGGTGTTACCTCTACATGAACAACTGCACCTCTGCATACTCAGTGGATGTACTATGCTCAATAACTTTATGATATTTATATACATATGGGCCACATATGCAAACTTCTGTGTTAGCCCAGTACTTGACTACTGGAATTTGTTCCTTCATTTTTTGCTTCTTCACCTCTTCTTGCTCTTCTAGGGCCTTACTGTTGACTAATCAGATTTAGTCATATCAAACTAAAGGTTTGCACGGTGTCACAAGCCAAGCTGATCAGCTTAACTCAAGCAAAACCAAAGCAGCAAGAGTCTCATAAACCCTATTTGCAAAACTGCAAGTAAACATTTACATTTTTTAAAAAGCTGATCAAGATAAAAGTGATCAAGAACAGAATCCACAACCAAAAAATGTATACTACGAAACTAATTCCTTTCCAACCCTGATAGTGCAAAAGAAACTTTACAAGTACAGAAAAATGCAATACAATCCTCATGAACATATATATAAAATATTCTAAAGTCAAAACAGTACAGAGAGAGAAATATACATCTTTATGGTAGAGTTTAAGGGTATTTTATCTGAGTTATTTCTCTGACATGAGCATTTTCATAAACAAAAATATCCCTGATATGTCTACCATAAAAAATTTCAAACTGAAACACCTAAAAGAGGAATAGGAAGCAAAAATGACACTCCTTAGAAAAAGCTGAGGTAATAGAATACTTATACTATTTAGAACATGTCCTGTTTCCTGTAGACCACAAAAACGAAAAGGCTGCATGGGACTTTTAGGAATTACCACAATTTAAACAAATGGTCCTTAACTGAATTTTGCATGGACACAAGAATTATTCCTCTTTTTCAGACGTATTTGCCCTTGGCAATTTTTAACTCTGGAGGTAACTCCACATCCTCTGAATTAGCTCTGTAACTGCAAGCAGTGAGCTGTACCACTGCAATGCCCAGTTCTAACATTAGCTCTGCTAAAACAGCTGACCTTGGAGAGATGAGGCTTGCAAGCTGTGGTACAGCCCTGCACTAAGATTCTGCTTTGAGGACTCCAGTAAACCCTGCACAGAGCTGTGCTGTTTTTTATGAGCAGAGCACCCAACTCAGCACTATCCAGGCTAATTTCACCTTAATATGGGAATACCCCATCCTTCTGCCCAGGGAAGTGGTAGAGTCACAATTCCTAGAGGTATTTAAAAGACACGCAGAGGTGGCACTTAGGGAAATGGTTTAGTGATAGACTTGGCAGTGTAGGGTTAATGTTTGGACTCCATGATCTTAGGAGGTCTTTTCCAACCTAAATGATTCTATGATTTTTTTAAAATTATTTTTATTCCTTTTTTGGTAGGAGTTCAAGGATTTAAAAGGAACAGAAAGCTGAAAGCACCAAACAAGACTGAGGGTTGTTCCTTTCAACCAGGTTTTTATTCTGGCAGTTTGCCAGTATGTTTCTGGTGCTCACAATTCAGCTGAAAACAGTGGGATGCAACTTCTGTACCTTCCAATGGCATGACAGGTTGCTGAGCATTCAGAAAGAATGTGGAAACACTCTGTCCAGTTGCTGTGCACTGAGGAAGACATTCCTCTTCAACACTTAATGGGTTTGATAAAATCTCTGCTAGGTCACATTAACACAGGCTTTTATAATGCTAATGGAACACAGGCTTTTATTATGCTAATGGAACACATGACTAATAAATTAAAATATTTTTTGGAAAATCATATGGTAGGTAGAGCCAGTGGAATCTCCAAATCTTTAAACAAGACAGAGGCTCAAGAAACATTTCCTCGAAAAAGTCTGTTTCACTTTGCAAATATAAATCAATGTGTTTTATGAGTCAAAATACAGTTTTTCATAAATTAATCTATTCAAATACTCCTATGATTTACATAACACAAAGTAAATTAAAGGCCCCATCTTCCTCCTGAAGCACTGCTGAGTTTTACAAACAGGCTGTAAATTACTGCAAAATCAACCAAGCTTGGGAGAGGTCCAGAAAAGTCAAGCTCCCTTGAAGAATGGGTGCTGGTATAATTACATCTGCCTAAAGCTATTCTCCTCTCTGTGGGGCAACCAAAGGAGGATAAGGGCAGCACAGATATGAAGAATATTTTCTGTTTCTCTCTCCATATGAGGGACAACACTTCACCAGCCTATTTCAACATCAGCCTGATACAGCTCCTTGTGGAAGCTTAAAAGGAGCAGATCATCTTCAAGCAACAAGTCAGAGCAACTTATTTTTTTGAAGTTCATGCCCAGCATATGTGTTCAGACACAGGTACACAGCTTGTTCTCTGTTATTTAGATTATAGGACTGTAGGTCTAAATACGACCTGCACATGACTTCTTCATAACCAAGAAGATAAAAAAAGGCAACACAGAAAAAGATGAGTGCAAACAGAAATACTGCTCTGGGATAAAGTGATCAGCCTGATAGGACAGGAACTGCTACCTGCAAAGCTGTTTTCATAAATGAATTTTACGAAACCTTAATCAAGACTAAAAGCCTTCTCTGGTTTCTTACACCAACCAGTCATGTATTTTTCCTCTCAGGTCTCCAGCTTCAGCTGCATTTTCTCTCTGGCACTCCCACTAACATCTAACGTCTTTCCTCCACTCAACCGAGCAGTTCAAGTACCAGGTAACTAAAATACCAGAGCAGATGACTCAGCAAAGGAGATGACAGAAAAACTGCATCTTTTGCCTCTGAAGAATCTGTCCATTTTCCCCATACTTCTTGTCCACAGTCATAAGCATATTTTTAATAGGATGCAGATTGCAGTTTTACTAATATATCTTCAAGCATTTTTTTAATAGGTTAGATGTTTGGTGGCTCCAAAATAAACATTAAGTGGTACATCCTGACTTAAGTAACAGTATGTGCTTAAATTACTCTTAAGCATGTCTAAGCTATTCTTGTGTACCTGACCTCTTTCTCCTGAGACTCCAACACACAGTCTTTCAGATGTCTTTTAATAAAGTCTTGTTCTCCTGTCCTTTGTACAGTACATAAAGCAGTTAACAACTACTGCACAGAATGCTGAATGTGAAACTATGGGCAATGACCAATCTCTGTTGATTTCTGTGGAGTTTTAAGCCTTTAGAAGTAATGTGGATGGTGCATAGGGTGGGAAGTAAGAACACACACACATCATAGTTTTAGAAAACACAAATTTTAATGCAAGATGGAGAAAACAATTTTTATCTTATTGCCTTATTGTTACTGTTAATGTCTATGGTCTTTACTCATTTAGGTAAATGCCATTATCAGATTAGTTGTCTACTTTTCATTAGTCTTTTACTCAAATCCATTTGAAACCACTAAGACCAAAACCAATTATGTCAACTTGTTCTTCTCCTATTCTAGCAACTCTTAGCTATGTGTGCTCGTATTTAGATGGTTGTCCACTGTAAAAGAATTCAGTGGTTTTGCACACACAAAGATTATATTGCAAATAACATGGCAAATATAGCATTAGAGTATCTTAATTGTGTTTGCTTAATTACTTCTTTAAGCTTCATGAAACAGCATATAATTGCCACTTTACAACCTTTTGCATATCCTGCTCATTTATTTCAACTCCTTCTAAAATTATTTCCAGACTCCTCAGGCATAAACTCCCACAATTTGGCTGTTGGTACAAGTAATCCCTCTCTTCTTCATTTCCCTGGTGTTGGTGTTAGGAAGAACCAAAAGCAGTTCTGAAATGAAAGTCAGTCACTTCAGTACAGCTATGTACTCTGTCCTATTGAATCAACGTACAGAACACTGTTACTGGCCAGGATGAGAATTAAGGAGAAGGGGGAAATAAACTAAATAAAGTAGCCTTTTTAGCATTACACACAGGTTAAGGACTGCATGCCAGCCTAGATAACCACCTGCAGATTAATGAAGTCTTAAGAAACAACAGGACACTACGAGTGTGCTACGGCCTGTCATCCCATTTCCAGCTGCTCTTCCATAGTCAGCTCAGGGCATTACAGGCAGCACACTGGTTTCCAGCTGGCATTACAAACTACTGCAACCTAGGATGCTCTGAGATCACACAGCTGTTCCCAAGGATCTACTGGTAGCACATAGCACCTAAACACTACACAAAAGAAGCGCAAGACTTGCTGCGTGACATCGAAGCATTCAGAGGAAGATATCTGAACATGCATGCACCAAGTATGGATGCACAATTAATCTTCATTAAGAAAGACTGACTTCAGTAAGGTTGTTATCTAGGGTGACATCCTGTTCCCCTTGACGTCAGTGGCAAAATTATTAATATATGTCTCCACTAGGAAGAGAATGCACTGTCCAGATGATTCTGTGATCCAGTTTGAAGCCTTGCACTAAAGTGGCCTTATCTCATGCTATATTGCACTTAGGTGCAGTTTTGTCAGAAAGATCACACTTTACCAAACAAAGATTTTGTTTAGGTTTAGATATTGAAACTATTTAATGGCAGTTTGGTGTTGCCAAAGACACTTCCTTACTCCTAGCTAACATCCTGTCTCATTCCCAAGGCTGGAAATCCATGTACCCAGGATCAATACTGCAAGGCAACCACTGTGGGAACACTGGATAGCTGGTATTCCACTCAGGGAAGACAGAATTCACATCCACAATGGAAATACTTCACTTAGTAAGACGGCATGAAGCCGTGCCCAAGTAAAGATACACATTTCAGAATATTAGAGTGGTGATTTCCGTTTATCAGAGGGAAAAAAAATAGTCTTTCTAACTTTAGTCAAAGGATAAACAGAGAGCAGAACAATGAGCATGTTTTCACAGCAGTATTAAAATTGTTAAAATAAAGAGAAAAATATTTCCGGATCAACCTCTCCAAGTTTTCCAAATGCCTCAGGATACTATTTCATGTTTAGAGTATTTAAAAAGCATTCTTTTAAAAACCCTAATGCATAATGGAGATGCATTCCAATTCTTTTCTGATATTAATAAACATTAATGGTGTTCAAGGTATTGCCTAGCAAAATATTCATTCCTAACTTACCCACTTTGTACTGAACTTTTTCAACAGATCCAAAAAGCCAACCTCCAGAAGTTAGAAAACTCCACTACAGTGCATTAAAATACATGGTCAGATTTTCAGGATTTCTAACTTCAGCAGGTTTCAATATTTCTTAAGGGATTTATCAAGAAGCACCACAATTAGAGCCAGAAGGTGCGAGTGCTTTTTTGCAGGTGCCAAAATTAAGACAGAACACCTTAAAAAGCCTAGATCCAACTTTAAAATTACAGCTGAAATTTTGTCAGTGTTCACGTAAATGTACTTTTGTGAGTAAAAGAGAATGAAGCCATACTGCGATACTCTGAATTTTGCTGCAGGTTGAGGGTATGAGCAGTGCTGTCCAACCCCGAGTGCATGCAGTAACAAGCTGAACTGCAGTAATTAAACCATCTGAGAGAGCACAGTAATGGGCTACAGAGGTCTCATCAATCTCAAGACAGAATATTGGAGTAGCCTGAGTTCCTTAAGAGGCGAATTTTTATCCCTTTTATCAGTTCATAGAGTGTACATTTTGAGAGGTTGGTGCTGTGTTTTTCTCAAGTGTTAAAACAGAATCCTGCTTCATCAGGAATAACAGGAACTCTGCAAGCTAATGGTAGCTGACCCAAAATCCAACACAACAGCTGCATGAGTATCAACTGTGCTTCCAACAGTCCTCAGTGTTCAGGTGCTTGAGAAGCTGAGCAAGGAACCACGGCCCACGATATCCTGAGGAGTGGCATGCCCTCGCTGAGTTTTCCTGTGCCCTAAGTCATGGAAAAGGTGGACTCCATCCTGAGGACAACTTCTACACAACATGCGGGTTTTACAGTACCCATGAATGCCATCTATTCAAGCTGTGCTCTTACTAAATGTAAAGACTTCCAATTAGATTTTGAATATGAAATAGTGCTCTTTCTCCGAAGCCTAATGAGATTAATGTTAAGCAAATAAAATAGTAAGGCTGAAACTATATGTGAAATGTATTTAAACAATTTGGATGAAACAAATATAATCACATATCCTATTTGGATATATGGTCCTGAAGTAGTACAAAATGTCCATGAAACAATAAGGATCTCTGCTAGTATAGCACAAAAGTTAACCATTTCTGCACCCAATAAGTATCAATGTGATCAGCGCCAATGCTTTGAACAGTTAGGAGCGGTATCTATATATATTATGTTCTTTATAAAAGAAAAAACTGAAACATTTTAGAGAGAAATAAATGACCTACTATTGAAAGAGAAAATGCACGTCAGAGAGCACACACTGTCATTTCCAAGCACGCAAAAATCATATCAGCCTGAGTATTGTACACAAGGCTAAAAATACATATATGAGTACTTTAGTTTACCTCCTGGATTTTGAGCTTTTAAGATTCCTGGAGACTGTACGGTCTGACTGGAATACTGTCAGAATCTCATAGTGAAGATAAAGTCAAATAATTCTGTTACTCCAAGAACTAGGATCTGACTAATAGTGAAGTCTTTAATTCAATACAAACTCCTAATCTTATTGTTTCAAGTGGTTCATGCCAGTATTTTCTTTATACCTGAACAACTCACAGAAAGGAAAAGGAGATCTGTTGCACATATGAAAACAGTCATCCAACTACCTACATACCAGGTCTGGTTGGAAAACAATTCTAGGAGTTTTTTTCACTTCTTTTGCAGGGGAGGGTGGGTGTGATATAGTTGATAGGAACAAAATGCAAGACATCTCTAAATATTTACATTTGGAAGTAGAGTGAGAGCTCTCAGTTACTCAGCTAAGACACAGATGACTTGCGAAGAAGTCTGTACTACACGGCTTAGAGCAAGACCTTGAACCAGGCTTTCACACAGTCACAGAATCATTTGGGCTGGAAAAGACCTCCAAGATTAAGTCAAACCTTCGACCAAACACCACCATGTAAACTAGACCACAGCCCTAAGTGCCACGTCCAGTTGTTTCTTGACTAATTCCATGGATAGTGACTCCACCACCTCCTTGGACAGTCTGTTCCAATGCTTAACAACCCTTTCAGTGAAAATATTCCTCCTGATGTCCAACCTGAATCTCCCTTGTTGCAGCTTGAGGCTATGTCCTCTCATCACTGGCTGCTTGGTAGAAAAGGTAGAAAAGGCTGATCCCCACCCGGCTACAAGCTTCTTTCAGGTAGTTGTAGAGAGCAATAAAGTCACTTCTGAGCCTCCTTTTCTCCAGGCTAAACAACCTCAGCTCCCTCAGCTGCTCCTCATTATAGGACTTGTGCTCCAGACCCTTCAGCAGCTTCCCTGCCCTTCTCTGGACTCGCTCCAGCACCTCAATGTCGTGATGAGCAAAGAACTGAATACAGTACTCGAGGTATGTCCTCACCAGTGCCAAGTACAGAAGGATAACTTCCCTGGTCCTGCTGGCCACACTATTTTTAATACA
>JAWWLV010000001.1:98230510-98267247 GCA_035041135.1 Platyrinchus mystaceus
AGGTAAGGTCATGAAACTCGTCTGAAAACAAACGCTATATGAGGGCTCTCAGTTTGTTGATGGATTTCCAGAGCACACTAAGTAGTTGGTAGTGCCAGGTTTTTTCCCCACTGAATCAAAGCTGTTCACTTTTCTTCAAACTCAGCTAAAGCCCAAAAAGTTAAACCCAGCAGCACCATGAGCCCTGCATTCAGCCCATGTTCTCTATCACACTTACCTCTATCCTATGACATATAAGATATTTGGTATCCTTACCTAGTAACTGAGCTGTCTTGTGTCTTCAATGTCCTTTAGTATTTGATCAAACCAGACTTGAAGTAAGGACCCAGATACATTGTTTTGTAAAATAAGAATGTCATTGACCTGAAGCTGCGTACTAAGCAACTGAGAGTGAGCCCAGCTGGAGCAGCTGCGACACCTTTTGCTGCCAGACGTCATGAATCTTAAAGAGGAAAAATTATTGTTTCCTTTCTCTGCTTTGAAGCAAACTCAGAGCCAGGCCCAAGGAAAAGCCCAGTCACACAAAAAGGTTGTGACTGGGTTCCCTGCTTCTGACTCCAGAGATGTCCTGAGGCAGTGCAGGCGGCAGTGAGGAAGGGGCAAAAATCCCCAAAAATCCTTCAACCTGGGGCCTGTGCAAGCTCAGAACCAACTGCCCAAACTCTCCCTCTACCAAGAGTAGCCGAAAGAGTGCTGGACACGACTGCCATGGCACTTTGGAGCACAGCAAGGAGCACTCAGAGGCTCCTGCCTGACCTTCTCACACAGTTTAGAGCTTTTTAAAACACCTTTGAAAACTTACTCAAGCAGGCAGGCAGGCCAGCTAAGTTTATAACATAATTTTGACAATAACAACTTAGGAACTGAGCATTTTTCACAGTTTGCTAGGGGAAAAAATTCCTTGATAAAGGCGCTGCTTCATAAATAATGTCTGTCATGTTCACAGTCCCCATACAGAATGCTGTCATCTATAGTGCGTGGGCAGGGAGCGTAGGAAATTTGTGAGAAACAAACAGTGAATCACCAATTATTTTGATGGCAGCTCTGCCCTACGTGGCATTTCACCAAGTCATTCTTCAGAGTGACAAGTTTGTTTGTCGGCTGGCACGACTTAGTGCTTTGTCAGATTGCTCACAGAACAGGAGAAACCATGGGCTAAAGTTCATGGCAACGGCAAGGGAGATTATGTAGTGTCATTTTTTTTTTTTTTCTTTTCAAATATCTGCCCAGATGCTTCATCTACCTCTAAATCAGTAGGCTGAAGAGCCTCCCACCTGCCAGGATATAAGAGCTCCCGCTCACGGTTCTGAAACACCTGCAGTCCTTCCTGGCTTGACATCTTGGCCATCAGCTTGGTTCCTGGTAGCACCAAACTCAGACATCCAATGTCAGATGCTTTATAGCGCAGGGAAATCGACGCAGAGGCCTCAGCATTTTCAGTGCCTCTTAAATCAGACATCAAATCCTCAAAGCATGCAGCTCCTCACCTCCATTTCCAGTCTTTTTCCATACCACTGCACAGGGCCAAGAGGTGCTAAGGCCAGCCATTGTGTTGCACACTAGGCATCAAACCATAAAAGGTTTCTAAGGCAAAAAACCTATCTTATCTGCAAAGATAGCTGAATAACCTCAGAAATACTGTCACTGCTTGTCAAGATGCCAAAGACAGAGATCAGTGTCCTGCTAGTCATCTTGTAATTATGCTGTACATATGCAATCTTTCTTCAAAAACAAGTTTCTTCAGCCCCTATATCCCTGGTACCAATATTCTTTGAGTTTCCTCTCATGAGAAAAACTCTGCTATTTATATAACTGGAAATGGGGCTGTGCTTGGAAATGGCAGTTCCTTCATCACACGGTTTGAGCAGGTTCATGAAGGAACTGCCATTTCCAAGATCTGCACAGCAGATGCCCTGCAAGTAAAGTACCTAAAAATCACCAAATTTTCTTGGTGGCCCCACAGAAAATAAACAAATAAAATAGAATGGCTGTGAAGAATCCATCTAGACTGTCCCCTTTCACTTATGAGCTCCAGAAAAGATTTTTTTTCCCTTTACCTTCGATTAAAGAAAAGTAGAATGACATTGGAACTATAGGTTCCAATTCGTATTTATTGGAAATGCAGGTTGACAGAACTTCTGTTTCAGAAACAGAATTCTGCTTTGAACCAGGGTTCTTCAGGTTATTCAGTAACTAACAGTGTTCTCTGCAAAAAACAAAACAAAACCAAACAAAAAACCCCCCAAAAACAAACAAAAAACCCAGGGATGTTTGGGGCACACTTTCTACACTGTCTAGTTGAAATTATTTGTACATAATTTCTATTAGATACCAGTACATCTAGGGATTTATTTTTTCCCCATTTCAAACTACTTTTTTTCAGTAATACACAGATTTATATTTAAAAATATGGTATCAGGATGAAAGGTTATAACACAAAGTGTTCACAGCATATGAAGAGGTTATGCAAAATGTACCCTATCAGCAACAAAAAGGAAAAAAATGAACTTCAGTTGTCTACTTTGGATTAATTTCTTCCCAGAGCACTCAAAAACATTAATCTTCAAACTTTGAACTGAGCTAGGCCTAAACTCTCATTAAGAAATTGGTTAAGCCCATCTGACACTGTAATTTCTTATACACAGATAAGTAGTATGGGACTTTGAATTTGTTTCTTAATTATGTAAAATTCCAAGGACTCAATCTCACTCTGGAGAGGTGCAGGATTAGGAGAACCAAATTAGCAGGCAGCTGAGAATTCCTCTGGCTGCTCTCTTGTTACATCAAAGACCAATTCTAGACACAAAGGTGTCACAGGACTGTCAAAAATAGCTTCAGAAACAGAACTGACCTAAATATCTAATTTTTTCAGTGGACCAAAAAAAATATTAGGATTTTGTCTTAAAAGAACACTCACAAAAGATATGTTTTCCGTGGGGAAAAAATGATGGTTTGGTCAAAGAGTTAAAAAATGTTTGCAGCTAAGAAAGATGTTTTCAGTCCAAAATGTGCTGGTGTGCCTCATAGGAGCTGCCTTTCCCCTTGCGAGCAGGAGTTCCTGCAACAGACTCCTTCCTTCATCTCCAGGGATTGCACTGCAGCACCAAAGCCCCGTCAGGCTCATTAAAAAGAATCTGGGGTATAAAAACCTCCTGCAGAATACCTTCCAGGAGACATGGCAGAGCTATTTTGATTAAGAACACATTCGATCTTTGCATTTCCATGAAAACTAATTGAAAAACACTGACTAATTTAGACTTTCCTGTATTCTTTTTGAACTCTACTGGGGAGCCTGAGAGACAAACTGAGCACTGACAATTGTACAACATTATATACATTAGGCTCAGTTGAAACAGTTCACTCAGAAATAAAAATAAGTAAGACAAGTACAACAACTTCTATTAAATTTATGCTTCATATGATCCTAAGACCTGTGAAAATACAGAAGTGGTTGCAGGTTGCATATGCAAAAAAGGCACTTTAATTATATCTGAGCTGTCTGGTCCAGTAACCACAAAACACCCATCTGCTCCAGAGATTGTCTGCCTGTGCCTCACAATTTCTAAAAAGCAGAAAGTAAACAAACCCCAATTAAATATATTTAACTTGGGTTTTTTTATCTCATAGTTTTAAGTGCTATCCATCACCAGAAACTGATGACTCCAAAAGAGATGACGTAAATACTCTGAGACCTTATATTAGACGTTAATAAAAGCCCCTACATTGAGACAGATGAGGAGAGAACATGCAGCATCATTCCTGTTTCCAGGAAAGCAAACCATCAGAAGGATTTGCAGAGACTTTGGTTTGCTGATGGAGAGTAAAAAGGCAATGCTGGAGGAACCAAAGTCACGTTTGCTCAGACATGCTGGTGCTGCTGCTGCAATCTCCAAGAAGAGTATGCTCTGTATTTTCTCAAAGACTCTTAAAAGCAGTCAAACATATTCTGAGTCATTGCAATATCCTGAAAACCCAATTTTACAGCTTTGCTTTTAAAAAGCCACAAAGCAGATTTTATCTTTATTGTAGTTCCAAAATCCAGGTGCAACAAGCAACATTAGGTACAGCTCACACCTCACCGGTCCTTGAATCACAAGGACATACTCCTATCTTTGGGAGTGTTTGGATTTCTTGCCCGCAGAACAGAACTATGGATTCAACCGGTACTTTGGAAAATGCTGCTCTCGGTTTTAAGCATATTCAGTGAGAAGAGGGTGCAGCGAGGATCTTGTCCAGCCCTCAGAAGCAGCAGCATGGTCAGAGAGAAGCTCACAGCAGCTCCCCAAATGTGCACCCAAGGCTCCAAGTCCTGTTCCTGAAGTCAAAATCTTAAAGAGCAGAAGCCCTACACTCCAAGCATTTGAAAAGATATGTCTCTATCCACAGTCTCCAAAGGAAAGACAAACATAAACTCAGAAGCAGACTGGAAACCTATTTTTAGATGAATGAAGAGCACAAAAGCTTTCCAACGTCCTCTTCTTACCCCCTCTTCTATTTCTTCTCCTCCCCTTATCCCCTGTATGCTTTGGCTGGTGACTGCCAAATGCTCTCTGCTCCTATTTAAAATTTTTAATGGCAATCTAGCAGACATCCCCAATCCAATTATTTTAATCTGTCTGTGTTAAGTGGCCACAGCAGCTGTTCACCTCCTCTTATTGACATTATTAATACTGTAATTAAAATATACGTTAGTCAGCTGAAAGATCCACATAAACCTCTTTGAATTTTACTTTTCATTATTGATTGAGCAAAGTGCTTAGTGAAAAAAGAAGGAACCAAGAGTGTGGGCTTTAAGAGCCAGTATGAAACTTGCTAAAAAAAGGCATGCAGACACAGGAAGTTTCACTGCAATATCCTTGGTTTCAGACACGTATATTACTTTTTAACTTTTATCAAACTCCACTAACATCAAAACATCAGAGCATTTCAGCTTACTATTAAAGATTTCCAGTAACATACAGGTCTAGAGTGCAGATTAATTGATTAATTTTGAGGTTTACAGGGTTTAAGAGTTCTTATCTGCATTATGCCTTTCAATGACCTAAATGAGATTATTTGATACAGGTCATTAATAATCACGAAGAGTATTCAAGGAAAACTCAAACCATAAGCCTGTATTTTGAAACAAGAGGAATTATACACTTAAGTATCATTGCAACGTGCTTCTAACAGGCTGTGGATGTGTTTTAGTTGATTGCCTTAGACATGCTCTTTGTTCTTCAGATCCCCAGGGATCCCCTAAAGGAGCTTCTGCACTAAGGGGGAGAGTCTACTACATGCCAACCTCTTTCAGAAGTTACACTCACTTTAATGTAATTATACATAACTACTCACATAAGAGTCCAGCTCCTCAGAGATGTCATTCAGAGATATCCTGGCAAAGCAGCAGGACTTCAATAGCTTAGCTGCAGTGTGACAGTTTCCAATAGCTGAAGTTGTTGCTATTTGTTCAGAACCAGACAAGGACAGAAAAGAACTGATATAAATAAGGCTCTTTAAGAGCCTTTACTCAGGTCTGAAGAATTCAACAGCTGCATCCCATTCAAAAAACGGAACAGAATAAATATCCTCAGCTACAAGAATGACTTCGAGGGGCAAGCTGAAAACTGGGTACATTTCTAAAAGACAACATTGATTTTAAAGGCATTTGCAACACTTTCATGGTATTTTTAAAAGTTAATGTTGTGGTATTTTGGTATTTGCTTTAAAGCCTTATCTCCAGAAGGTACGTGAAAGTCCAGGCATATCTCACTGTATGTATTTACATAAAGAGTACATAAAACTTGAGTTATTGCAAAGAGAAGCCTGCAGGTATGCTCTCTGCACTTTTGCAAAGTGAGAACCCGAGAAAAGAAACTCAAACATATTTTTTAATGATTTTAAAGCCATTTTCATCATTCTGTTTTTCTCAGGATCCAAGTGATTCTTCCTTTGAAACGTGCAGCTAGAATTCCTGCCATTAGGAAAACTACTGGCAGCTGCCTGAGCTGCTCCTTCCAAAGGGGGTAAATGGGCTGTGGCAGGAGGGAGCCAGCACATTTCTGCTGATGGCAAACATCTAGGGTAACACGTCCTGACTGCTCTCACCCCTGTCTGAACTTCTGCATCTCAGTTCCGAGTTATCCACACAATGCAAATTGTATTTCCTCCTAGCAGAGCTCTGAGTCACACAGAAGCATTTGGTATCTCACAGGACTGAGAACTGATGAAATATGTGAACCTACCTGAAGAAATTATATACACTGTATACAAGAGATGTTTTGGTAAAGATGGATACAACTAGCCAATAATGCTTGCAGGTGGAAACTGAGGGAATAATAAAGAACAAAGCATCTGTTAAATGTATAACTTCGTGTTTATTATTCCACAGAAGGCTACTTCCCTTACACTTCTCCATTCAAACCCTCCATTGAATAAACATTAAACATGCTTTTCCTCTATGACTTTTCACATAGCACAGAATAAATGAAAGAATATATTGCTGATGTTATTACTTTTATCATTATTATTACCCATGAATAATTCATTACAGAATGAACTGACTTATCCTTGAGGAATCCCTCAGACTTTTGAAATTTCACCCTTTCCATTTGACGGAGAAATTAAAGCTGATAATGACAAAAGTGAAGGCTAATTATGGATGTTTCAACTGCTGACACACCAGCTGTGGGGCAGACCAGACCTACAGTGGGATTGCTTTTGGAATACTGCCATCTCTATCTAACTAGATATTTTAAGTACCACTTCCAACCAGCAGTGAGAAACAGGAACTTTTGGGGAAGCAATTAATTTTGTTTGGTTTACACAGATAAAAACAAAACTCCAGAAATACCTTTTTCCCCACTCCTCCCATGCAGGGAGGGAGTGCACAGTGCCCAGAGGTTTATGCCTACACTGTGGCTAAACAGCAAACATACAGTGAATGAACTGAATTCCCTTCTAAGATACCATTTTCCCTGGCTGCTGAGCACTGCTAAGTTTCCTCCAAGTTCTGACATTTACTAGTAAGGCAGATGAACATGCTTATCTAGGGGTCCTCAAACTACGGCTCGTGGGCCAGATACGGCCCCCCAGGGTCCTCAATCCGGCCCGCCGGTATTTACAGAACCCTCCCTTCCCTCCCCGCCAACTCGGGCGAATCGCCAGAGCCCCGGTGCGGCAAAGTTCCTTCAGTCCCTTCTGGCCGCCCTTTCCGGACTGCGCGGCCGGGCTGAGGAGGAGGACGGCGGCGGCATCAGCAAGCCAGCACCAGTGGGAAGCACGTGCATCATCATGTCCAAAAAAAAGAAAAATTGACTCCGAGTGCAGGGTATTCCAAGAAAAGTGGACTTCTGGTTTGTTTTTTCATGTAGTACAAAGAAAGAGCTGTCTGTCTGATATGCCAGAATTCAGTGTCTGTGTTCAAGGAATAAAATTCATTTTTTTCCAAACTATAGTCCAGCCCCCAACAGTGTCTAAGGGACAGTGAAACGGCCCCCTGTTTAAAAAGTTTGAAGGCCCTTATGTTTATCAGTGGCCATCTCTACAGCTGCTTGATGAAACATAGGATTTTGTGGCAAACTTGCCAACAAGTTTCCCAAGGCTGACCATTTGTTCAGCTACAGCCCCTCCTGCAGTCCTCTAAAACAAGTCAGACAACTACAGCCTTCAAGGCACCAACCCCTCCTTACAGAGTCCAGACCATGCTCCTCATGAAGCTGCAGACCTTGCAGTGTCCACAAAACAGCTCAAGGCTATAGTTCATTTTATTACTTTCATGTCCAACAGTGAAAATGGAATCTGCAGATGAACCTGCCATTGCTTAGCTCGCTGCCTGCTGTAATTCCCCCAAGTCCAATTGCCATTTATAGCTATGGGGCTGGGTGGAGCATCCCTGGGAAGAAGGAGATCACAGGCTGCATTCTTCAGCTGCTCCAAGAGCCTTTCCCCTAGGAACTGGGCACACACTGTGCTATTACAAAACAAAACACAGTCAGTCACAGTTTTCAGTCACACTACTACTACTACTACTGGTTTTCAACTGATTTGGTGTAAACCTCCAAAAGAACAGTTTCCAGCAGTGGGAAGCAAAATTCATCCCGAAAATTGCCCCAATGAGTTCTGTTACTGAGGATGTGAACTCTCCATAAAAATGAACTGTAGTACAGATAATTAAATACCAGATGAAGCAATAATGTACTCATCATGAATTGTCATGCACAGCGGCATAATATAACTTATAAAAAGTATTATAAAACAATACAAATTAATAATGCCTTAAACTTCCCTGCCTTTTATTGTCTTCACTCAGAAAAACATCTGTAGCTTTCAACAGGAAAAGAGTGAAAACTCTTTCAAGTCCATTAGGGACTTAGCTATTGCCAATGTGTCCTGTACAAGAGGCATTCAGGCTAGCAGGCACTACACAAAGTACCATGCAACAGAGAAACACAAAGAGCATCCACAGATTGCAATGATATAGTTAATACTGTCTTCCTCCCTCGCCTTTTCCAAAAGATGAAAACTGCCTTCTATCTGAAAGCAAACCAGAAGACAACAGTACAAATACCATCCATGGTTCACACTTGCAAGAGTACTCTGTTTAAAATCAAATAATCTCCTAAATGGCTTTTCAAAAAAAGATCATTTTTTTTCTATTAGTTAATAATTACAAAAGAATTTTCTCAAATTTATCTATGGTGGGAAAGAGAAGTGCAGTTAGAATGTTATTTTCTTGTAGAGAACTGAAATAACATTTTTTCCAGATTTCCACAGAGATGTTCAGTGGAAAAATGCCCAGTATCCCGAAACACTTCTCTCTGGAAATTAATTTCACTCTTTCCTTCCCATATAGTCTTTTAAGGATGTGCTGAAAAGCACACAATAAATCAATATGCAGCCTTTAAAAGCACATTGAAATATTCATTTCTGATATCTGAAATGTCCAGCCAAGTTTATTATACAGTATTCCAACATGATAAAGATTTTCTACCTATCTAGAAAGTATTTTTAAAATATTGTTTCCTACCTTTGCACACGATGAGAATCAGCAAGTTCTATTTGGATTAGTATTTTACACAAATAGGTGAATAACAAAGATAGGACTGAACTTTTGTATCTAAACCTTAAGCTCTAAGGTAAGATGCCAACTATTCAAGCATGTCTGCCCATCTCAAGTTCTCATTTATTTTCAATTCTTCTGGTAGTTACAGAAGTAATTTCACAGAGTCACCCATCACATCCTCCTGATAAAGGTATCTTTACAAAACGTGCCTACTTGTTTTTTTCACTGTACCATGGGTGAGAGGATAAGAAGCACTGCAGAATGTGCAAAATGAACTGTTTTTTTAAACTTTAGATTACCCAGACAAAAATTTTCTCAGAAAGCTAGGAGAGAAAGAGAGCAGGAGAAGGTAGAAAGAAGAGGAAAGAGGCACTGACCCAGCTCATTCATCTCACTTCCAGACTAGGTAATCCTTTCATTCCTAGCACTTCACACAACCAATTTAAGTTTGCCTTACCTTTCAACATAGGAACTAATATGTGATAAGTGTTACTGAACTCAGCCATGAGCCATTCCTCCCACCACATTGTCACTGTCCCTGCAAGAGACACAGGGCTCCTCTCCAGGGGGAGAGCTGACAGAGCTGGGTCTGCAGCCACAGCCTTCAGTTCTGTGTCCTTCCCCTTAAAAATGCTCACCTCCACCGCTGGGACCCAGCTGTGAGCTGAGGGGAAAGTCCTGAAGACATACAGTCAACCTCAGCTGGCATCACGTGTTCTCCTATTTTTCTTCACTGTTTTTCTCTAGTCCTATTGCCTTGTGGTAACTACTCCCCCTCGTGCCCTTCAGCCCTGCAGGACTACCACAAAAGGAAAACAACTGCTGTACAGTGCAAAAGGCAAAAGACAAACTAAACAGCTATTAACATCACAAAAGAATACAGCAATAAATCAGAGGGATGAGGAGGGAAAAGGACTGTCACTTATTTTCTGCTTAACACCTCTTCTGTATTACAGCACATACAGTATTTCAGAAGCAGAATGATTTTAAAGATAACTTTCCTTTGTAAACTGTGTTCCCTGTTTACCCACCTATGATGAATTATCTGAGGCAACTCTAGAGAATGACAGTCCAAGTGACATCCCACTGGCCAGGCTGTGCCCCGAGGGATGATTCTGTCCTGCTCCTTAACACTTCTCTCATCGAATACCAAGCCTCTCAGCAGACAACTATTTTGCTGTATAGTGTAGCCTCTGTTCTAGACAACACCATGGACTGCCTTTGCAATGCCTAGAATAAATAAACATTTCATTAAAAATAAAAATTTATTTGCCCTTACTGAAACACAATGCACAAAAAGCATTTAATACTGATCTGTGTACATACAGCTGCTAAGATTTACATTATGCTGGCATAAAATCAGTGCAATTATGCTTGAAATAAATACAGGGCCCTTTTTTCTTAACAAAATGCTTGAAAGGTCAGCTTGTAGTATGCTGCTGTTGAAGAAAATATTATTAATCAGGATGTTACCTCATGTTTTTATTTGAGTCTCTTGTTTCATAACTTAGGATCCACATTTTGAATTTAAAAAAATTATGCAGAGTGTTTGTTTCCTACTGACCTTACCACCAGATTTTCACATTCCAGTTTGAATTAATAAGGCCATTAAATCACTTACCATTTGTTCTCATGTAAACACAGTCAGAATCTGCTCCTCCACTCTTGGTCACATAACACACCTCACAGACTTTTCTTTGTATAGAAGATATCCTCTATATAGAGAGATGCATTCTGCACAGAAGATAAACTCCAAACTGCAGACATTTACCTTGCCAATAGTACTGTGGCCAGTGTTACTACTGAAAGCCAAGGATGGGAGAATTTATTGGCTCTGCTGACAGCCACCATAGATTTTAAAACTCCACAAGCCAAGAAACATTCATCTAAGTCATCTTGTGGGTTTTGTGTTGTGTTGAATTCAGACCTGTTTTCTAAATCTTGGAGTCTGCCTCACCAGTAAAACAGCCCAGGGGAAACCAGTGAAGCACACAGATACAGCTGGAGTCCTGCAGAAGCTGTAAGGATATCAACATAAAACATGGAAGGAGACGTGTTTGCATTGCAGATATGGGTATGCCCGCATTGGTAGTTTACAAGAAAAATACCATATATTAAGAACAATTTATTAACAAAACAGTAATAACAGAATGAGAACACTCAGTTGTTCCAGGTTAAGAAGCAGGAAAAAACAGGCTATTACAAGGATGAAGACCTTGCAGCTTTCTCCTGTGCCTTCCATTTCCCACTCGGCTGAGTTAGTGTTTGCCTGCCTCTATGTGCTTGGGCAGCCTACAAAATTCCCACTGTGCCCTGTTGATGCATTTGCAAACAAAACTGAAACAACTACAACAAAACTCCCCCCAAAAAACAAACAACAAAAACCCCCACAAAAACACAAACAAACACAAAAAACTTTACAAAAGAACTCCACCTACTGAAACATAACAGGCTGTAACAATTAATTACCCATTTTAATCCGCTATATAATTAACAAGTTTCCATACAAAGGTATGGAACCTACCAGGAGGGCCTAAGCATAAAGAAAGCCATGCAGGATACAGTTACATTTTATAAGGTGGAGTGCTTTCCACTGGGCTAAGAGCGAACCTCACCTTGCTAATTCCACTGTCATAGTGAATATTCCCAACTGTTCTTGTTTGTATGGCACTATGCTCTGAAGATTTTTATGAAGGCTTCTCAGTGATGGTGGAGACAGACCCCACTGTCTCCAAAGGAGGTTGTAGAGGCCCAGTGCAGCTGGCTTTAGTAGCGGGGTGGATTGCAGTGGTCACAGAGGTGCCAGCCCTGACTGGAGAGCAAGCACATCTTCATGTACATCAATGACAGATGCTTATATTTTATAAATATTTATCAGAAAGTGTGTTACCTTTTCCCTACACTTAGGGGGACACACCATGTCCCACTCAGATGGTGCTGACTGAGAAGCTGCAGGGTCTTACCTAGGCTTCCATCGGATCCACCCACCCGGGTTTCCCTGCAGGGAGGGGGCTGGTGTGTGGCCAAACCATGCCCAAGAACCCACATGAGGGAGTCAAGATGTGCCCCTGGTATGCTAGTACAGCTGCAGCCTTCAGCAGCTACGCACACAATGGGGAAAGACCTCCATAGACAGAACTCCATAGCCAAGGAGCTTGTATGTGACCAACCTTATGCAGTTAAACAAGTGACAGCACATCAACAGCAACGCAATTACTACCTGTGTTAGCACTGCTAACTTGCAGCTAAGGAAAGACACTATGTACTAGCTTATCAACATGAGATGGAAGCTAAAATGAATGTATTTACAAAGCATTTTTCCAGTCAAAGAGTGTACATGTCGTTAGCTACCTCAGCTCTGCCATCTGCTAAGCTTCAGCAGCCCCGGGATGCTCCCGATACCGTGGCTTATCACTGCTGACACAGACAGTTGACCAAACGGTTCTCTTGCTCAGGACTGAGGATGAAGAGCTGTGTTGTTGGGCGATTTCAATTTAGGATGGAGAAAACCACAAACCCATAACCAAAGGCTGAAATGCATACTGGCAAACTACACGTGTCTGGGCTCGTGTGCTGGCAGTGACCCAGCTGGCAGGGAACAGCCTTAATCCACACTACTGAACTGCCTCCCCCTGCAGAGTGGCCACGTCCAAATGGTCTGTCAGAAATAACTCACGGCCCATGGTAACTATATGCCAACGGCACAGATGATCAAGTCCCAGCACCAGATGATGCTCCGTGTCACCACTGAAGTGGCTGTGTAGACACAGCCCAAGAAATCAGAGCAGGAGGCAGAAAGGCAGCACCTGCAGTCATGGCATTGAGGTATCTCTAGAAAGTTACTCATGGTCTACAATATGCCCTAAGCAGGAGACAACATGAAGCTGTATTGTCAAGAGTAAAGCAAGGGGGGAGAGAGAGAAGCATATCCTTGGTTTACTTCTGCTTTCACGGTTGTGCTACACCTGTGCTGCCTACTCCCTCACCTTCAGAATGCAAATGATAAAGACATTCCAGCCCATGACTGAGCAGGTCAGTTCTTCAAACCTGCACAAAAAAGGTAATACTACATTTTGTGATTTATTTTTCCTGCCCAAGCTATGTGAAATATTTGTTGTAAGAGTGAACTTGTGTGTTTACTATGCAGTTTTAACTAATTACAAAAAATAGCCAACATCAGCATTAACATCAGTGCTATACATTAAAGAACATTTTACCCACATTAGGATAGTCTTTCCAAGGTACTCTCAGTCCTACTGACAGGATCACACTACTCTTAAAGCAGCACCAAGCTTCACCTGAGACTCAACTAGATTAAGATCAAATGGCAGAAAATTCACTGTACCCCCAGTCAGGCCGATTCATACATTTGTTATCATTTGATGCTGTTTTCTACAAAGTGGACACTGGGATTGCTTCTCTGAAATTACACAGGAAGTTAACAAAGTATTATTTGCAGACAGTAGTAAGTACTTCTTTCACCTACTCGCCAATCCACACCACACTCAGTGGGACCTTGTATACAAGCAATTACGCACAAGATGACGCGTCCTGTTCCATGACAGCCAAATCAGTAAATCTCCGAAAATACAAATGATATTTTTCCTTTGGCCACCCTGTTGTATTTGACTTGCAACAAATTTGGCTGTTGGCAGTTCTTAGCTCTGCAAGAGCTTAGTAACAGTGCTGTCTTCATTGCACATTTTAAACCAGATCTGTCAGCTCAGTATACTCTTTTTCCTATTTTCATTCCTGTACAATTCTTCTGATTGCAGAGCAAAAACAAAACTATGAAGGACTAGTTCTGACATAGTGGGTTCCCCGACAGCTGCAGTTTCCCAGTTCCTAAGAAGAGATCCTAGTGTCTCCAAGTCCCCCTTTCCTGTTCTCCTGGGACAAGAGAACAGTTTGACATTTTCCTCAGCTTTGGAAAGGCAAATGCAATAAGGAGACCTATGATCTACCAGATTTATTTTCCTACTTTGAGAAGCCTAAACTGTTGCAGCCTATTTAATCTTTTCCTTTTAGCCCAGAGAAAATGATCTTTCCTAAGGAAAGTAGCTATTCCCCCCACTTTTTGGCAGGATAGCAGGTGATCCCATTACCCCTTGAGAAGCAATAGCAAAAGGGATATTCTCCCCTTCATAATAAAACACTAACAGGCTCTGCATAAGCTGAGCAGAGTAGAGTGGGGAGTTCAGGCAGCATAAGGATTTTCTTTAGATTTTAGTTGTTCCAGCTAAAGAGATACTTGTCATTTCCCCGTCTGAGCATTTTTCACTCCATTTTACTTCAGCCAATACCTATGCAACCAAACTACTGTTCATCTTTCTTCTCCTACTTAATGCAGAATTATTAACATTAGCTTCTAATTAAAGAATTGTCACAGAAAATTTTAAGCCACAGAAAATATTTGGGTGGATTTACACTACTATTGTATTTTATTTTTCATGGTATGAAAAAACAGTTGTAACCTACTGAGCTTTTTTACTCAGCATTTCTGCAGTGTTCTTCCTTACCAAGACTTTAATAAGGTTAATGGTAATAAAATTGAAAACATCACTTAAAAATTAGTGTATTAGCCTAACTTCTATCACCATGAAAACTCTGTTCTGAAATTTCAAACCAGGACAGAAGAAACACCCTATCTGGCTCACAAAATACATACATAAATACTTAAGAAGCCAGGAGCTCTATACATCAAAATTGAAATTTTAATAACACAATTTTGTTTTCTGAAATTATTTCTGAATATTATCAAACAACACAGTTAAGCTTATTTTCATGATCTGACATAGCACTAATAACACAGAGCATGAACTAAATTGGCTTATTACAAGAATAGGAAAATACTTTACTTCTCTTCAACTCCCAACCCTGATGATGTGAATGATGAAAGACCTCAAAGCCTTATTTGTAAATAAAGTCATTATGGGCTAGGAACTGGAGAGCCTTTCAGAATGTTATCCAAATGGGGGTATTCACCCATCTACTCTGCTCCTCCTCTTCACTAGGGTGAGCAAGGATATTCCCTGTAGGAAGATCTGAGTGTTCACTCCCTGAGTAGGGCGCGGGTGACAGTTCTGTGATTGCTTTAAACTATGTGCAAAACTATGTGCAAATAGATACTAATCCTCCTTCTCCAATACTGAATCTTGAAGCTGTGAAATCTTTTCACTGAAAACCTATTATTTCTTCATTCTATGAGAATGGGACAAATTCCTGCAGTGGAAATATCAACGCCTCCCAGATTCTTAGCTCTGCTAATGACAGCACATTGAAGGCATGACCTCCTTAACTTTGATGCACCTCTCTGAAGAGAGGTCACTTCAGCTAATACTTTGAGCAAGACAAACGCACCACACCGTTATAAAAATAAACGATATGAGAATTTGGCACAAAATTCTATATTCTGCGAACAAAGTTACATTAAGATAGATAAAATGGCCAGGAAAAGGAGAAAAAAATTGTAACTCTACCAAGGGAGTGGTCTTCAAGGCAGCTCTTAAGTAAATATTTTTATCAATTTTTTTAAAGTCTTCTGTGAGGTTTCTCAAAGAAAAAAATCCAAATGCCAATCCCCAAAAAATCATGAGAGCAAGAACTCAACACAGCAAGAGGGGATCATGCACAGCTCTCAAATATTTTTGCAGATTCTCCAGTTGCTGAAGCTTATTGTTGTTTTTTTAAGGCTATGACTGCTCCCACATTCCTCTCTCAGGATCCACTAAAGCTGTGCTGTTGGCAAGTATTGCTACATTACTTTTAAATGACATTTAGTCCTTTTGCTCTTGGTACTCATGAACAGGGCTTCAAAATTAAAGGGAACTGCCCTCAGACATTGCAGAAACAATGGAGACCAAAACCAAAAAAAAAATTCAAACATTTGCATTCTGTCTTAAGATAAATTCCAAACTCCAAAAGAATTTTATCTCCAGTTTGCTGTTCCCACTAAACACTTGATAATAAATGAACCAACTTTCCAAACTGACTGCAGAAGATCTGTCCTTGATATCTACAGATTGTAAAGCTGGTCTGTATACTAAACACTCTGACTGGAATTAATTTTAGCAGACCTCTTGGGAATGCTTTGTCTGATCCATGAGACAGTGCCACTGTCTGGGGAAGGTAGAAGCCTTGGTGCTGAGAGCTGTCCTCGTGCTGGGAGGGACCCCTTCAGATCAAGGACCCTCCTAAACCCCCACAGTTCCTCATGGCATCAAGTTCAGGTGGCTGGTTCAGTCAGTGGTCAGGGAGATTAAGAGCCTCAGCACAGCCCCACACAGACATGCCCAGCATGCACATGGGAGTGTTAACAGACACCTACTTTGGTCTTAGAGGTAACACACGGCATTTGACAGCTCTATGCCATTACTGCTTTCAGAAGACTAAACTACTTCCATGAACAGTAAAGGGAAAAGATTATCAAAGCAAATGAAAACTCGCTCTCCTGACACCTGAAATACTATTTGGTGTGCCACAGCGTGATGTTAGAGAATTGGCAGCCACTCCAGGCCAAAGGGCAGGATTTCTTTTCCAAACTCCTTCAATCTTATTAATCTTTCCATAGGAATGAAGTAGAGATAGCAATACTGTTTTGACTGATAATGCCTCATGCAAAAATAAGCTCCTAATGACTTCAGACAGAAGACAAATTTGCCAGTCAGCAAAACATTAAATACACGCTTAGTTTAAGAAGTTTTGCCATCTATTGTGTGCAGCTATTCTCTTGGATCACAGATGTGGGCTGGGTTTTGTATGGGTGAACTCGAGCTATTTAGCAAATCATCTCACCCATCCTGGCATCCCTTGACCGAAAGAGGTGCTCAATCTTTCTGTCAACAACAGTGAGGTACAAGACAATTGCCTTATATGTTAAACCAGTGGATAAGAAAGCTCATGCCTGAAAAATCCTGCCCTTAGTGGCTTACCAGTAACTCAGTGAGACAAATCCATCACCACTATATTCATTACACAAAGTCAAAGACTGCCAGCAAGACCCAGACCAAGACCTACATTACTTCTGAGTAATTTTACTTCATAACACTAAAATACATCCTACAGTTTCCTTTTCTAGCTACCACCATCCAACACAACCTGGTTTTATCAACTTCAGCTAAAAGGTAAAATATTTCCATCCTTCTGACACACTCATTCACTTTAAAATACCTGGCAGCAGGAAGAGAGTGATTTTTCATTGAGTTACATTAGTGTCAACCACCTCCCAGTGATGCAAAACCAGAGCACTGCAAAGGGAACCTGACTCACTGATCTTCAGACAGAGAGGATCCATTTCAAAACAAGTTCAGAAGATGAAAACACACAACTATAAGGAATATCTTCAAGTGTCAGTTCTGGTTTATCAGTCCAGAAAGTTGTTTTGAACATGGAAGTTCATGCAGTAAATTAAATTCTGAGTTTGCTATATCATGGAATTTGCCTAAAAATGGGAGATGTTCATGCATTTGAATTCAGGCAACTCCACAATCATAGAAGCCTATATTAAATGAAGGGGAAAAAACAGAAAACAAAAAATCTTGTCCAGTTTCTGGGAGCTTTTTTTTTGCCTAATCAGAAAAGTTCAGAAGTGTTTAGTATTTGGAAAAGGTTATCTGCGTAAGAGAAAACTTGATCATTACATTAGGAAAAGAGAATTGCAGATTTTGGAAACTATGATATCTGCTTTTCCCCCGCTTTAGTGTTTTAGCTAGTACAAAAATATTTCCCATTCCTCTAAGACCAGATGGCTTAAGTTTTAACCTTGCAGACTGCAGTAGCAAAGCTGAAACAGAACTGGAAACCCAGAGGTTTCACTCTCATGAAATGGTAATGGTTTAAAAATTTAGTTTCAGTTCACGAGGTCCATAACAAAACTTTTAAAATGTGTTACAGCACGGGGCTCTGTATCGGGGAAAAAGACAGAAAAAAGTTTACCAGAATGTCTCTGTCTGTCTTTTCACCTAGCAAATCTGGGACTTCTCAAATTTTATGACTTTGGGCCAGTGTCTTCATGTAGGAGGCAACTCTAGACCAGAAACTTCAGCCCTTCCAGACTCACCTGAAAAACCATCATAGTAGACCCTGTGGTCTGCATCAAAAATTTTCATCTTTGAGTTGCCAGAAATTAATAAAACTTTGTAAGTTTTGTCACACAAAGTTTGAGTCTTTTTTCATGGAATTATTTTCCTCAAATTGTTTTGTCTTCTTATACTGCTGTTCAGCACTCAGAAGATACTGCAAACCTTTTCTAGAAAATGGTGCCATCATAGGTATTACAACTGTCTCAGAGCGTAACAGCACAATCAACACAATGCTTGGCTCTGCCATCTGTTCTCAGACAAGCAAATATGCTAAGCTAGCACACCCATGGATTATCATTGACTCCTTTTCTTCACTGGATGAAGACATACCTTCTTTGGGGCATAGTAACACCTTTGTCTTGAGGCAACACATTTCCATTTTCTTCTGCTTTTGTCTGTATATGCAAAATCTCCGTCACAGACAGACTGGCATCGACACCAACTGCCTATGAATATGTGTACAGGGGCATATTACTGCAGCAGTAGCTCTTACATTTGTTACACAAAAACTCACATGCCAAGCATTTAAAAGTGCTGTGTCAAGGCACCTGGAAAATGAAGCACCCAAGTACCCCCATGGGGACATAAGTTAGGAGAAAGCAAGAGAAACTTCCTTCTTGCATGCTCAATAGCTGGAATTCAAACACAAGGGAAGACAATATATGAGGTCATACTCCACAAAGACAGATATGGATGGCACTGTACTGTGGTGTGCAGACACTTTTCCTTTAAACATCCCACATGAATAAGTATCTTGCATTTTTCTTCTGTTATCATAGAGTCATAGACTAGTTTGGGTTGGAAGGGACCTTAAAGATCACCTGCTTCTAATTCATGGGCAGCGACATCTTCCACTAGATCAGGTTGCTCCATCTAACCTGGTTGAGAACACTTTCAGAGATGAGGCATCCACAGCTTCTCTGGACGACCTGTTTCAGTGCCTCACCACCCTTACACTAAAAGATTTCCTCCTAGTTTCTAATCTAAACCTACTCTCTTTTCAGTTTAAAGCCACTACCCCTTGTCCTGTCACTACACGATTATGCTTCTATTGTATTATTCTCCCACCTGAGGAAGGGGAATATGGATAAGAGAACCAGATCCCCCTTTTGGAAAAGAGTGTTCTTTTGTGGTTTGAAAAGATGTAGACCATCAAATCACAGGAAGGACAAAACACGGTTCAAGAGTTTTGATTGTGTAGACTGCACAGCATAATAGGGGCCATCCTCAAGAGTCTCTATGTGCCACCAGAGTATACATGCAAAATAGCAGTAAGAACACAATAAAATTGATGTCTTTCTCCATCTGTGCATTCATCCAATGGCTGTGATACAATGGGAGCTGGCTATGGTGCCAACCCCCACCCACAGATGCAGAGCCTACCACCTCTTCAACACAGACTCTACGGTAATCCAGCACCAGCTGCTGCAAATCCCAATGCTGTATCGTTTCACCAGCAGCACAACACCAGCCAAGCCTGCCAATGCCAAAGTCAATCTGCACAACTGCAGGTGGGAGACAACCAAACCTACAAAAGCAGCCTCAGCATCCTGTAAATTCCAGCCAAACTATGTGCCCTAACAGCAGGGGAATCCCCACCTGCCCATGTATCCCATGAACCCACCATGCTGACTGTTCCTGGACATACCTCTGAAGCCACAGCAGTCCACTGACAAGGAAAAGCAAGAGGCAGTAAGAAAAAAAGCTTCTCCCTCATCCCCTCCTCCCCTCAGCCAGATGCTGTGTGTCACTGTGTATGTCTCTGGGCAGTCATACTCTTTTCAGGTTGGGATTGATTTATATCAATGTAGCTTCTGTCAGATTGGAGCTAAAGATCAAATTTTAAACAAATTTGTAATTAAGCCAGATATCTGATCAGACAGTCATCTCTCTTACTGCAGAACTATCATATTGATACAGCCTTGAGTCTGTCCTGTCAAAGTTCATGAAGTTATATGGAATGTCAGAGGAAGAAAAGTGTATTAGCAAACTATGCAATGCTGTACAAAGGGAAGACTACACGTAGCAGGACCTTGCATCCTAGGAAAATATAAAAAACCTAACATTGTGGCCTTTGCAAAAGATAGTTAATAACATGTCCTTTTATGTTTAAAAGAAAACAAGCATGCAATATAGTACGTGCTCATTAAGTGATTCAGAAGGCATGAAGATTATAAGAGCTTCTTCTAACAATGCAACTAGCTTACACAATTTTTAGCTCGCTGCTCTTCTCCCCATTTGATACTTTAAGCTCACTAATATTTTTACTCATGTAAAAGCTGCAAATCTCATTCTTTCAGTATCTTTGAACTCATTTCTTATCACCACTGGAAAAGAGACAAAACACAAACCTCATCACTGCTGCACGAGAGCTCTTTGTAAGGCTGGGTTTAATTTCATTTTTTTCTTTCTCCTTCAGGATTAAAGACCAGGAAACCAGAAAAAAAATCTAAAGCATGTTAGGCATTTTCACTTGCTTTCAAAAATCAATCCATCTCCTGTAGTCAGCAGTGCATACCTCCATTAACTCTCCTCCTCAGTGAGCACTCTAACTGGAAAAACAAAAGTGTGTAACTAGCAGAGAATAAAAATGCTTTCAGAAAAACAAAACAAAACCCCCAAACAAACAAAGAAAAAACCCCAACAATACTTTTGTTGAACTTGGGATTTAAAAGATGAGCTTGAGGTGTTGCACTTTGTACTGAAAACAGCTCAATGACTGAACAGAACAAACATGCTATCCTGAAAAACGATCACACTGTGGTTTGAAAAGCTACGATATACCAAATTATAAAGACTATCCGATAACTTTAATCTGAGAAAAGTACTTAAAAATACAGACATACCTAATCCGAACCATGAACTCTTACTGTAATTGAACTTGACCTTAGATAGTGACAACATGACCCTGTTGCAAAGTACCTTGCATTTCTAGTAAAAACATAGAATTAAATCTCCATGGCTGGTTTCTAGTTTTGTTTTTGCAGATTATCTGAGAACACAAGGCCGTATCTTACTCCTTCCCTTATTAATGAGAAAAAAAAGAATACTCTTTTTTGTTCTGAGAGAACTGAACTTACTAAAAAACATTTTATTAAAATCAGTGGCTTCACTAGCTCCATGTTACAATAGAGTCTAAACCATTTATAGTTCTGTTAATAGGCACACACGCAGGGAGTTATTAACTATAATATCCTTAATTTAAAGTTTGACAGGCTTATACCATAAAATTTAGCACTGTTAAAGGCACAGTGCCAGTTCACAGGCTATATCAGCATCCTCAACAGCCATACCTAAGGGAAAAGCAGGAGAAAGGTATTTGCTATCAATATAGGGAGGACTATCACTGAGCTGGCATTCTGGGGGAGGATTTACACCATACTTGTCAGAATTCACTTTCCTGAAAAGCCACGAAAACACAGAAATAGGCTTTGGGGTTTTTTTTAGTAAAAAAAAAAGATCTCCCTGACCTGACTCGTGGAAGCCAGCACCATGCTCCCCGTCAGCCTCATCTAACAGCAGGAGTGCTGCTGGAGCTCCCTTGGAGAAAGGCAGCAGAACTCACAATGAGAAAGCAGTGATTCAGAAACCAGCAGTAAGCAGTGGCTGCTAGGAAATCCCCAAAACGTGTCCCAACAGCAAGTGCAGTCTGAGCCTGGGGGAGGTACACCCCAGGCACATGGCTCCTGGCTCTGCTGCTGGCCAGGGTTGTGCTCACTGGGCACTCACACCTCCACAGATGTCCACTGAGACTTGCAGACACTGTACTTCCCATCCCTTAAACATCTCTATGCTTTCATTTTGCTTTATTCAACAGGAACAAAACCACACAGAAGTGAAGAGGCTTCACCTGATCTATCTGCCTCCACGTCAAACTTGCTAGAGGCATTGCCGGCTGCAGCATCAACATGAGCTACCTACACTGCCTGGCTTTAGGTCCAGGCATCAAGCCCTGGTCCTCTTCAGCATCACTGACAAAATCACTCTTCCAGGCATAATCTCTTCTCCTTTAAGCATGATGCTACACCTGCTAAAGCTTAGCTCTTACTGGCTTAATCATCAGGGTACCATCTCCTGAAGCCAACAGAAAGAATTCTACTAGCAAACCCACTCTTCATCCAAAATAGTCTGTATTTTTAGAATGCACAGCCAATCTAAAAAAAATAATTTTACTTTTTTTTCTGTTTTAAAAGCCAAAGAAATTTAATTTATTATTAAATTTAATAGTAACGACTGAGAAAGAGAAGGGGGAAAAAAGCTTTTAGTTGACTCTAAAACAGCTTATTGTTTGCTTTTCTAACCAAAGCAAAACTCAACCTCTACACTGTGCTGCCCATACACTGAGATTTTTCTTTTACATATTGGCAATGTCCCTCTGCATGGATGTTTGCTCTAGAAAAGTGTAAATGGTATTGCACATCACAAAAAAACCTGTATGACAAGTGCTGTTTAAAAAGAAGGGATTTTATACACTACACTGGATGTTTTGCAGAGCCCCATTATGAGGTAACACCTTAGTGTCCACTCCAGCCCTGGGACGTTACACCAGCTCATTGCAAAGTCCCACGGAGAAGAAATACAGACAACTGGAAAGGAGCTACTGCAGCACTTGGCATCATGCACTTCAATTCATCTCTAACTCCAACCATGCAAGACTGCCCTGCCACATGAACAGAAGAGTTTAAATCTCAACCTGCTCCCCTTGCAGTCGTCCTGTAGCTTGTCTCTGGATCTCAAAGAACTGCTTACAGCAAGGAATGTTTGCACACAAAACACAGGAAACAGCAGTTCACAAGAAGAAAAATGCAGCAGCAATGGGGGAAGAAAAATAAAGAAAGCAAAGATGGAGGAAGACCAAAAGAACAGTATTGGTGGAGGAAATGGGAACAATAAGACAATAAGCAGCATTGGACAAACAAAACTTTGAATACTGATTAAGAAGTTACTAACCTTTCAGCACAAGCAGAAGCAAGAACACTGAATTCAAGTGCAAAATACTGAGCTTAATCTGTTCTTAGAGCTAATTTGCAAATTAAGACCACAGTGATTGTCTTTGTTTCCGAGAACCAAAGTGAGACTTTTAGAGAAATGAGAATCAGGAAGCAGCACCAGAAAAAGGAAGATACAACACTAGTGCATTTGAATAAAACTAGAAAAAAACCTGAGGCAACAGCCCTCTACACGTAGGCCAATAGATCTGAAGGGCACCCAAAACCGTGCATATCAACATTTTGAGGGACCTCTACATCTTCTTACCTGTTGTATTACCACGAGCAGACTTTCAAGGCCACAAATGATAACTCAGAGCCACAGTCCACTGGGAAGCACATTGGCACCTTAACCATTTGTAAACACAAGAAATGTGTATCTTTGACTCCATGCTTCTGAAAACCTGTCTCCTAAGATGATTTTGTAGGAGCAAGTCCACTGTCAGTTAGATGCCCATGTACTACCACCTTGCAATGACTTACAGCTGCCATTTATGATTTCAGAAAGGTCCATTTTTTTGGATTACCCTAACAAAAGACATGAAACAACAAGAGAATAATAAGAGCAAACAATCTTCACAAATAGTCCACTTCTATAAAAACACAGCCCACTATTCTGATGTCACTTGTTCCAGAATTCCTTCCCCATGTGTTTACCACTTTTAAATTTTAAATGCAGCATTACCCAATTCACTAGCTCCCATCCGACAGATAATTATTCCCTCATTTCCTCACATATAAATAAGGAAAAAAACCCAGTAATCTCAACTGACCATAAAGCAACATACCCACTAGCTTTGCATTCCTTTCTCAGATAGAAAGTTGCACACCTGGATTTAAGCCCTATTCCCTCACCTTTACCTTTGCTATACAGCCTTTCATAGAGGAAGAAAGCATACAGGTGTAACATACAGCAGACAACTTGAGGAAAATCACCTGCATCTTGCTGAGATCCTTTTTCTTCCTACAGCTACTGACTTACTGCTGGGGAAAAGGGTAACCTCTATAAATACACAACATATTTGGCATAGGGCACTGCTGGAAATCAAGGCAGAGATAAGCAATGCCTGAAAAAACCTTATTTTGTTTAGCCACAGCCAACTGGCTTTTGCAAGCCAATTAACTAGGAAAAAAATCCCGTAAGAGACTGAAAGAGACAGACTGGGAAAAAAAACCAAGAGGGAAAAGAATGACAAGAACTAGTGGAAACCTCCAGCAGATTGCAGGGTACATCACATTACCCTCTTGCAACCTGAGGGAAAATGGAGGAGTTTCCTAAGGTACAGATACAAGTTGTGCTGAGAGTGTGAGATGTATTGAATAATCCACTAGAAACAAGTGGAAAAAGTAGATGAAACTTTGGGGAAAGCAAACGCAAACTGGTGTAAAGCAAAGAATAAAACAAAGAAGGAGAACTTACAAAATGAAGATGAAAATCAATGTGATACCACATGAAATTAACTGAAATTCATCTAGAAAGCAAAGCAGTTATTTCCCCTAAGGGATTAATATCTCTGTTTCTCTTGATACAAGTTCACATGCAAAGACTATTTATTACTGTTGCCTAAAAATTCCAGCAAAGTAAAGTATTCTCAAGTCCAAAGCATCCATGAGAAATGTCTCTTTTTGACAGCTAAACCAACCAAATTGGTAGTTCCAAATATGATAACATGACGAAAAAGAACAGCATGAATTGTTGCAGGTATTTTTTCATCACTTCCATTCTACCATCAAAGCCATGCAAAATGACTGAAAAACATTCTCTGAAAAACAACAGTTAAGAATTTTTTGGGGGCCCACAGGGATTCGCAGCAGCTCAGAGCTGTTTGTGGAATGCAGCCACCCTGGGAGGCTTCAATCTCTTAGCCAAGCAGGAGCAAAGGGATCCCATCAGATACTAATTGTCCACAGATAATGTTACCAGCATTAAAATCAATCAGAAAATGATGTCCTGAGAGAAGTATTGTGCCATTAACTTGAATGAGTCTGCATGTTACTATACATGAAAGAGTGGAAAATTTCCACAGAACTTAAAAACCTAGTGCTTATAGTCCATTTAGATCCCTGTAAAGTGATTAGGTCCTTGATTAATGAATAGAGAGGAATTTTGAAGCCTCTGAGGTACAAATCACTCCCCTGCAGCTGAGAAAGAGAGCAGCCCACAGTTAGAGCAAACACTGAAGAGCCCAACTGGAACTTACTGCTCTGATAGAGGCAATTAATAGACCTTGACTGCAAGGTCAGCCACCCTCTCTATTACTCCCATCATAAAGGCTCCCCTCCCAAACCTGCCCAACCATGCCGGAAGCCCAGAAGACAGCACTGGTCCCATGTATGTGCAATATCTCTACAAAGAGAACCACTGGTAAGAGTAGGAACATGGAGATTGCTACACACAGGCTCTTCTTTCATGACTTAAGTCTTCTGTGTCTGTACAATGAGTGTTATTTTAGACCCAAGTGAGCTTCTCCTTAAGTTAATGGTTATGAACACACCATGATCAAAAAGCATGCCTGCTATTATTATCAGATGATATTTTCTCTCACATCAAGTTATGCAAAGCATAAACTTAGCTCAAAGTTAAACAAAACACCTGGGAAAACCATTTTAATAGTAAAGGCTAAATGGAGGGGGCAGAAGAGATCAGAAACATGAAGAGCAAGGTTGAGGAAGGAACAGGAAATTCACACCTATAGGTGGAATTCCTCTGGCCCTCGTGAATGTCAAGGGGTATGGATCAAGCTCCCCTTGATCATATTTTGCAGAGACATGTAAGATACTTCTTTCTTTCCTGAGCAGCCCAGAATGTGGGCACCCCAGCCACCTAAATAGTGTCTTCCTTTATCTTCTACAGATGCTTTGGCAAGATAAAACTAGTGTCATTCAAGCATCCATCAAATGAGAGAGGAGCCTTCCAGAGAAGAAATGAGGCAGGAAGAAAAGTTAGTTCACATTACAACCCACAAACAAAGGAAGACAGGTAAATTAATATCTTCATTCCTCCTCTGTACAGGGCAAGATGTGGCTAATAAGACTCCCACTCAGTTATCAAATTTTTTCTCTTTGGAACTGGAACAAGTATGTTCTGTGCATCACTGAGCTCTCCTAATAAACACACACCTCTCATCAGAATATGGATATCATTATCTCAGTAACATTTCTGGCTTGGTGTAAAATGCTAATCTATAATGATAAGAGAAATGTACATATTGCTGTCATCTTCAAAGCACCGCACAAATAATAATTACCTGATCAATGAACACTGTACTGGGGAGTACTAACATGGGATTAATGTGTTCATAGGTACATAGGCAGCTGATGTGTATGGTCAGTGTTTAATTTATGTGCCTGATTTCACCTTCCAAGAAAGGTTGCTCCCTTAAGGCAGGTCATCTGTCTGCCTGCAAGGGAAGGGTGAGAACCAGGAAGCAGCTGCTGACTCAGTGCCAGACCCCGCCTGACAGTGGAAAAAGCAGCTTCAGAAAAGCCTGGAAAGGTCCCAAAGCCTCCACGCCTCCTGAGCCAAGTGAAGAGAGGGAGAGAAAACTTTACAACTTAGGCGGGATAACGCCGGAGGTGGCTGACATTTCAAACAATAGCATACTAAATTGGAAAAGCAAACCTTGGGACACAAAGCAGGTCTGAGGCAACTCTGTGACAGTTGTGCTAAAATTGTATTTTGCACTACAGTATCTTGCAAGCACCCAGAGGAAGAGTGGAGATGGGCAGGAGAGCACCCAAATGTTCCCCGCTCAAGCCATACATTATCCCATGTGTTCAGGCTGTCAGAGCCAAAGAAATCCATTAGCCATGGCACCACCTCAGCCAATGTGCCAGATTTATTATCATTTTGAGAACCTGATAATCTGTCTGATAAGATCCTGAAAGGTAACAAATGCAGGCAATGCAGCACTATCTCTCTATGGATAAGTAGCTCCAGTCATTACATCCCTGTGAGCACAACTACGGCTTGAGATGGATGATCCATGAGTGGCCAGTCTTAAACCACAACAAGACCACATTAATAAGCCTCTCGATTGACGACAAGCATCCATAACAAAACAAGATTTTCTTTGTAGTCCCATTAACTGAGAGCTTTCCAGTTTATCTTTCCCTAACCTGCCACAGCCATCTCCTCTTTCCAACCACAGCTTGCTTACCCATTTCTGAGGTCCAATCTGAGCAGGCAGGCCACTCCACTGCCAAGCAGCTGTTTCGTACCAGCAAGGTAAGTGCACAGGATTATTATCTAGCTGTAAAACCTTAGTCAGTGAAAGCTCCTGCACATTTACTACCAGAAAAAAACCCTCTCCAGTTCCTGTTTTCAATTGATCTCCTACATAATATGCCTATTAGCAAGGTTTAACAATAAACAAATAGTACAGTTTTATTTGATCTAAAGGTAAGCTGAACAATTTAGGTGGGGTGACCATCACCATGAAGGACATGCTGTTACTCTTCAAAAAAAAAACAAACCACTGACAACTACACTGACAACTAGCAGGCATCTTGGTACAACCATGTCCCCCTAAACTACTTTCACTTCCAGGCTGAGATGCTCTGTGTTGTACATGCTGGGAAGAGAAGACCAGTCTTTGATCACAGTATCTCCCAGCTATTCTCCAGCCCAGGACAGCTTCCCAAGGGAACCTACACTCTCAATAACACAACTTTCCTGCTTCAGAAACAGGGCAACTTTGACCCACACACGCCACAGGAGGAATCTCATTGCAAGTAGCATAGGCTTTCCATGCCCACCTTTGCTTCTGCAGAAAAAACAATGCCCTGGCAGTATGGAAGCCCTCAAAAGTCGACGGCTGCTACACTCTGTTGCAGCCTGGCTTGATTTTCACCTCTGAAGAAGTTACCACCCAATTCAATCATGAGTTCATAACAGTATGATAAATTAATAGTTATTTTTGGGGAAAAAATAGTATTTTGACAATGTGTCAGAATTTGACTTTTCTAACACAGATGGTCCATGGCACAGACATTTAGGAATGGTTGAACTGCTATTGGCTGCTATTCTTCCATAACTTGTGTTGAGTTTGCACTTCCAAATTTAGGTGGCAGAAGCTTTAAAAGTACAGTTATCGCTGCTCCTATCCTTATATTGGCCTATCTGGTTTTGCTAATACAATTCCCAATGAATGACTGTCGACACCAGCTTCTCCTAACAAAGGTGTTACATATTCTTAAATAGATGGGATATATAGCTACATAACCACCCAGGCTGCACACATAGCAGCGAGAGCTAAGGAAATTCTTTCACTCTGAGACTTCTTGTGTGCACAGTACAGACCCCTCACCACCACCACACAGGCAAGGTGGCAGTAATAAACCCACTGCTTGGCCAGGATACATGGGAAACAGCAGAAATACAAAACAGGATGAAAGGCTTGTCAAACCTGGGAATGTAAACAAGCACAGCTGTAAAAAAGTGACAGCCCCTACACAAGTGCTGCTGTTACATTAGATGTTAAACACACCTCCTTGTAAAACTGCATGTAACTATCAATATTCCTGGCAATGTAGATTATATAAATACTTAGAAACAAAGGCCAGGCCTCACTGAAAACTCTCCAAATGTCTTTGGGTTAAGAAATACTGCAGCCCTTTGTGCTGCAAGGTTGGACTCGCATTTAACACTCAGGGATATCATATATCAAAGAGAGCTTCTTCCTTCAAAGAGCCGAGTGCCTGTCTTAGAAAGCTACCAGAACTTCTTTCCTTCTTTTTTTGGCAGTTTCATATGACCAAAAGTTATCATATGCAGACATTAGGCAACAGAAATAACACTCCATAACTCTCCATATACTGGGCCATGTCATGGGTAACAAGACCTATTGCAACTGGTCCAAACAAGGCTGGAGCTGTCAGAAGTATCACTCTCAGACTATGACCACAGCTGATTCAACAAATTCAAACCCAACTCCTTTTAGCAGAGCATCAATTATTCGATAACAAAAGTCAACATATCTCAGTCACCCCTTATCTGCAGCTAACTCTCTAATTACACTCTTATGTAAGGCTACAGCTTTCTCATTGACTCGCCAGGTTTCACACAAGAGCTTTCTCCAGAGGCTCTGGCGATACAGCGCCATGCTCTGGCATCCCAGACTTAATTCTCACGTACCAGGCACCCCCCAGATATCTCTGTCAGGAGCCCCCACGTAGAAGGATGGCCACAGTGCAATCCCGATGTTGCCAAGGGGGTATTTCTTCATAGGATCAGATCAAGGGATGCTCAAGGGAGTCCTCGGAAAACACACGTCCTCCTTATGGCAGCCTCACAGTGCGACCTCTGTGTTAGCACCAAGATGAGGAGCCCACTGCAAGCCCCGCTTCTTAGGTAAGGGAACTGGTTAGGAACGGGTTGTATCAGCAGTGTCCACCCGGGAGAAGCCCCGCCCAAGGTCTGCAGAGCATTTCCTCAGCGTGTCCCTGAGCCTTCCCAGCCTGGCAGCATTTGCATTGACACCTCGAGCATCGCCTCCCAACCGCTGACTCAGCTCCCTCCCTCTCCTGCCGGCGGAGGGTTTAGCATCTCTCTTTGATGTTAGGCTCAGACTTGGACAGGAGAGCCTGCGTGGAGCCAGCCAGGAGACATCTCTTCTAGTTCGTGCTCTTATGTTCACTTCTACAAATCCTACAGATTGGACAATTTCCCTACTTTTGCTTTTGGTTTTTTTTGAATATAACAACCTATTTACCCCTCAATTTAAATCTGTGCCTTTAGGGATGCACTAGAACAAAACTACAGCATGGAAGCCCAGTCATACCTACAAGTTTTATACGTATCTCCACAAGAATTACATGACCTTGATAATTGAGTAAAATCAGTAGCACCTAAATCAGATTTTCCTTCTACCTTTTAAAATGCAGTGGTGTCTCATGTGAGCTTGTGCATCTACCTTAGAGAAAGACAAGGGCACTGGAAAAAAAAAATCCTATCATAACAATGTGAATCTGAGCCAGGTCAGTTTTCTTTTCGAAGACACAGAATTCTGCTTGCTAAATTTAATGTTTGTGGATAATTTTGCATATGGAGCCTCCCACTATTAACAGCTGAGCACCTGTTTTCATTAAAGAACCACAGAGAACCATTTGCTGGAAAACATGGAACTATACTGTTAAATTTCCCAAATGACAGTTTTCTATCTTTAAAAAATGCTACTTTTTGACAATAAAATACTATCATCATTTGCATAAACTGGGCTTCAGTTCAACTCCTTTTGTCTGTAATTCCATCAATATGAAGGCAGAAAATTCTTTGGTTTAATGCTACTTTTCAATACTTCATAGTAGCTATTTCTAACCATTTAGCAAAATTCACTTTCAAGACAACTGTGAATAACTTCCTGTCATTTTTGATCTGGGAAAAAAATAAATAAAAAGAGAATAGTGCTTTTCCTTTAAGTTTTATAGGAAAAAAAATGAATGTGTAAAATCCATGCCTGAAAGGCTTTTAAAATAACACTAGCTTAGGTTACTAAATTAAACTGGATAAGATTCTTCTGAATATTCTCATACATTTGTCTCAACCTTCCTAAATTTTTTACTGATGCCAGTGATGACCGATTAGTCTTATAAACTGCAAGTAACCTGCTTTTGCTTTCAGATTATACCATTTCTTCAGGTGAGAAAATTCAGTGTATCTAAAGAAAAGTCTGAAGTGATTGGCTAAATGAGACACTAACATATTCCAATCAGTAAATCTCAAAGTTTAGTTGTTCAGACCATTTACAAAAGTGTGGTACATGCCTACAGCTGCTGGCAGCATTGGCACACTCCAGCTGAGTGCCCACGAATCAGAGACCCAAGAGTTGTATAAAAAACTGACACCATTCCTAGTTTTGGAAAAAGGGGGGGAAAAAAATCAAATAAATACCTGCATGTTCTTCCATGCCAGAGCATAATTAAGTGGGAGGCTTATCTGAAACACAGTTAAATACAGCTGAGAGGAGAAACCCTTAACTTAAAAGGTATGGGAGGTTTGCATACTGCGTAATTACTCCCTGACCATCACATTTTCTCAACAATTTTTAATCTATTTTAAAACAAGCATAAAAATGTTATTTTTTGTTACATATAGTTCTTCATAACACAGGCAACCTTATCTGTTTCCTAGAAAATCACTCCACAGTTCACTAACAATTCAGTGGAGCTGAAAGACTTCCATCCTGTGTGACCTAAAGAGCAGAAACAATGCACACTGATCAAGTGCAAGTTCTGCTGGTGTCCCTCAACTAACACTGTGCTATTTGGTATGCACAGGATGCTGGATAAGGGCAGTCAGGTGTCGTGGAAGGGATGAGAGCCAGCCTAGAAGTCCAGATGGAAATGAAGTATCTGAATCAATCAATTTGACAAGAAAACAAGAAAGATGGGCAGCAGTTGGAATAGCACAGGCTTCTTAAAATGAGAGATGAAAGCAAGTTTGTCTCACTGAGGGAAATATCGTAAGACATAAAGGAGAACTCGGAGCCCACAGGAGTGAGAGTAAAAGAGATTGGAAAATGGGGTTGTGTCACTGAGGAAAGCGAATGAGAGAAAGAAAAATGAGCCATCTCAAGGTCTGGGGAAAGATCCAGGAGGAGAGTGTTGCGTAGGAGGAAGAAAACCACAGACAGAATACTATGGGGAGGAAGACATTCATGTCACAGATTTCAAATGTTGCAAATTTCTAATAAATATTGGTCACTAACACATGAATATCTAAAAAGAGATCTTTTTGTCAGTCTTCTCTTTCCTTCAATTACTTCAGTTATCTCTCATCTCACATGAATCCACAAAATGGCTCACTGAATGGAAGAAGGCAGTAACTAGTCCTCTACTAAGATTTAAAATGCATAAAATTGGTAGCAAAGTTTATTACTTTCTCATCCATGAAAAAAATGTGTGCATGCTTCATGCACTTCTCAGCAACTCAAGAGCAGTAAACTTATTCCAGCTAAATACCTCAGTGTCATTCACTTGAAAACTGGCATAGTTCAGTCATAGTTTTTAGTAAATGCACAGTGTAAAGTTGTCATGAATTGTACTGAAGGTAATTTAATATTTTTTAAACTGCAAAATGAAACACAGGATTCAAACCTACAAACCTGGGACCTCTGGTTATGAGTGGTTAATGCTCAAAATATTAGCAAGGACATCTGTAAAATAAATTTTAGTTCTAAAGAGCTACGTAAACATATTTGGTTCATGGAAACAGGGCTTTAAAATAGTGTAAAAGCTGCAAAAATCTGTATTTAAGGTTCTGAAATTGTTCATATTTATGATTCGTTTACAAATACGCTTAACGGTTTATTATCTACTCTTTAATTAAAATCAGTAGCCTTAGCTCAGAATTAATTTTGCATATAGAACCCAAGGGGGAGGCAAAGTGCTATATAAGTGACCCTTTGCAACCTAAGACTTCCAGTGAAATTTCAAAGAACAAGAGTATTACCCAAACTCTCTTTCCCTAATTTCAAATGCAAAATGCCCCCAAATTTCACTAGTAAAACTGAAACTACCACTAAATTAAAATATGTAACCTTAAACACTCAGGTTAGACACCTTTTTGAATATTAAAAGTGAGTGTCTGTGTGCTCTGTAGTGTGATGTGTGTTTTCTGCTCATCTATCGTTCCTCCCAGATGTTAGCAGCCAGCTGGGTCCTAAAGGATTAGAAGCGTTAAAGTCTCTCCCTGGACAGCAGTTATAGAACCATATCTATGCCAGGGCTGATTCTGCAACATTGCTGCAGAGAAAGCCAGCAGAATTCCCCTCCTGCCACAAGTTTGCATCATCTTTCATTTACTCTATAATACATCACCATTCCTCCATTAAAAAAGAACTCCATGGCAACCAGAGAGAGTTTAAAAAACTTTGCAAAAAAATAATCAAGGCTGGGAGAAACGGAGAGGATGAGAAAAAGGAAGCTATGAGATGAAAAAGGCTTGTCCTAGTGACATCCACATCTAACAAAAATTTCTTCAGGCAGAACAAGGAGTGCATTTGTCCCTTGAAAAGTATACTTTTCGGAGATGCTTGAATCCCTGCTTTCTGTTATGTAAATAATTTCTTCCATGCTGTAAAGATCATGCAGTCTTGCAAACGAGACTGAGCTGGGCAAACATAGAGCCATTTCTCAGCCGAAGTCATAAATTACTTATTGTTTTAATATACTGGAAAATTGGCAGGAAGCGGGGGAAGGTACGTCAGTTACACAGGACTTCATACCATCACTTATCCTTGCCTTCCATTAAAAAAACGTTAGTTGCTGTAGCAACTGTCAAACCACACTCCAGTTCCTCTTCCTCCAAGATACAGAACTTCTCCAAAACACTCACACATAACACAGCCCTCCACCATCCAAAGGACAGCTTTCTGGCACTTTTGCATTGTTTAGAAAGAAAGAGGCTCTCCAATGAGCTGACAAATCCCTTGCAGGGCTTTTGCTCCAAGGAATGCTTCCGTAAAGACACTTTCTTGAAATCCTTATAATGCTTACTTTTTTCCCATACCTCCACCCTCTTTTTTTCCCTCCTCTTCCTTTTTTCCCCTTTCTTTCTCTGCATTACAGAGAATGTCCACGCAGCTTATTTCACCATTACATCTAGCATTACACAAAATGCCTACAAATCTGTCAGATGTCCCTCCCTCTCTCATTCCTTTCCTCACGGGAAAGGCACAAATAATAGGGACAATGTCACATAACACATCTTGCTTTTCCTGACCTAGAGATGCTGCAAAGACAGCTTTCCTACCCGACACCTAAAGAGACAATCCCACTCCACAACCACCACTTCTCAGGAATTCCCAGGGAATCCCTGCTCTGTCACCAGGGAGAACAAGCCTCTTCTCACCGTCTGAAGTTCTACTCAACAGGACAGATTTGAACAGGCTACAGAAAACAAAAAGAATTAAAAAAAAAAACAGAGACAGGAAAACATTAGCATGAAAAGAATCCTTGAGAAAGCTCTGTCAGAAACAGGACAAAATCACACACTATTGAAGAAAATGTCATGAGAAAGTGAAAACATATTCCTCCCCTTTGTGCAGCATGCCAATATTAATGATAAGCAAAGATCCCTGGGAAGCTCTTACACGTTCAAGGACACTAGCCAGGGCAGGATGTTTGCACAGTAAAAGAGAGGGCTTACCAACCTTCTTACCTCCTTCAATCCCCAGCAGCTCCATTATATTTCTAACCAGAATTTCATGCTTAAAAAAATGTTCATGCCTAAATGTTTTTGGTTTTAGGAACTCTGAATGCAAACAAATCTGTTCTCATACTTAATGGGATGATTATTTTTAAATGCTGTCCAGAAAAGAGACCACTGTAATATTGCACAGATTGTATTCAGGAATATACACAAATTCTACTCTTTCAAAAGAATTTCATACTTGTATATATTTACCTTTTCCTATCATAGTAGTTTTATAATGATTTTTCTGAAGTGTCTTGTAAAATGGGGGATTAATGGTTCTACATAAAATTACGTTTTGTTCCTCTAGAAAGATTTGAGCCTCCCAGTCACTTCACTTGCAGTTTTGCTTCTTCAGTGACATAGCATCACTTTCATTCCTTTCTAATCCACCCAATTGTTTCTCTGACAGGGCAAAAATGAACTGAAAATGTACAGTGCACTCCTGCCTACAGCAGCAAAAAGCTCTGAGGCAGCTACGGGAGTGTGTGTCCATACAAAATTAATTGCTAAGTAATATGCACAAGCATACCCTGAAAACAGCTTTCTGCAAGTTTACAGTGGAAACAGCTGCACACTGGCCCTGCTACATAGCATAAACAAGGTCACTTTGCTACTGGGAGCAGTGACACACCACCACCAGTTTGAACCACAAACTGGTCTGCTCCCCAAGCAAACAGCAATCATTCCCTGCAGGCAAGTGAGGAGCACTCAGGGATGTCCTTACTCATTCCCAGCTCTGCCCACCAAGAGCAGTAGCTGATAATAAGTATTGGAGGCTGCTCTATCAAAAAACCCCAAACTAGCCAATACGTTTTTTCCTGTACTTAAGATTGTTGGACTGTATCAAATCATAGTCAAGGGGTTTTTTTCTATTATCCCTATGCAAAATTGTCCAGTTTACACAAATCTCTTCAGAACAGAACTTCAAATGTGACAGTCAGCTGACAGGGCCAGCCACTGAGCAAGAGGCTTCTTAATATTCCCTTAAATAATTCATTTACTATACAGCTTTATGTTACATGTTACTTTGTGAATTGTATTACCTATTTTTACTGCTCCAATAGTTGTAAAGTTGATCTCACTTTCAGTACAACACCTATTTAATCTGAATTCTTTTAGTTTAGAATGATAATGTACAAGTAGCTCTGCTTCCTCAAACACTACTTTAGTAAAAGTTGTTGCAAAGGGACACATGTTCAAGACAAATTTCGCCCACATATAAATAAGGTGACACTTTAAAAGCAGAAATTATAAAATGTGGAACAGGATCTAACTTGGCTACAGACATAGATTTTAAAATACTTTAATGGTTTTTATAACTTCAGGTTTTTAACTTTAAAACATTATCTCAGTCTGCCTCCAAATAATGAACAGGTTCACTCAGAACAAGCAAATATTTCATAACGTTTTCTTCTGAGTTCTGCTTTAGCTACAAACAAAACCAGATCTCTTATCCCAGATATTCCACTCCTGGAGATGATTACTAGAAACTCAGCTCTCTTTGGATCAAAACCAAAAAACAAAAACAAAAGAAAACCCCCAAACAAACAAACAAAAAACCACCAAAAAACAGGGACTGAGGGAGGGAGAAAGAAGCTCATACTCATTTCCCGAGACAGGAAGCCTGAGTGCATATGGCCTGATAAAAGGAGGGAAAAAAAGCACCCTCAAATGTCTGAGCCTAGTAGCTTGGCTACTTCTAAATACGTACCAGGATACAGCAAGTTCCTCCTTCCAAAAAAAAGCACAATGAGTCATACACTATAGCACAAACCCTTAGGGTTTTTTTGTATTTTTGTTTTTAAGTTTCTAAACAAAAAGTTTCATAGCAATAGAGAGGAATAAACAGCCTCAGGACAGTGCAAGAAATCGTAGACTAGGAGAGATTTTTCCATATGACCACTGTGATGATATCAAAAAAGCAAAGAAAGTCAATTTCTTGAGAAAGAATTTTTTTTTCCTTTCGTTCTTTCAATTTTTATTCTCTCCATTTACATGAGGAGCTACAGTTCCTTAGAAATGATTTGTGCACTGCAACTGCACAAAAACCTTCTACTCAATTTCCTTCAAATGCAGTTTGTAAATCTCCTTTTCCACCCACAAAAAAACCCACAAAGCCCTCACTTCCTTTACCAATTCAAACATTTTTAGAGTAAAGAAAATAATTTTGCAGATATCAACTACCACTAGAATATAGAGGTCTCCAGAATTAAAAAAAAAAAAAAAGAAAAAAATAAAACCCTGTATCAACTAAGTGCAGTTTAATCACATTCTAATAATAAACTCAACATTATGATGTAGAAATCCACCATGAGACTGCAAGATCTTGAATATTTACTGAAGGACTACAGAATCATCATCATGGCTAGGCTTCGCGAACGAAGATTTGGGAAGGGTTCTACCCACGCTTGCTACAGGCACGCTGATGG
>JAWWLV010000001.1:98277144-98295956 GCA_035041135.1 Platyrinchus mystaceus
CCCCCCCCCCCCCCCCCCCCCCCAAAAAAAAAAACCACCACACACACCAAAACATTTTACTGATGTGGTTGCTTTGATCTTTACTGAGTTTCATGCAAGCATCTTAAAAGAGCCCAGAATTTTCCACAGCTGCAGTTGCTCTTCTTTGGGTTCACCAGGTACTTCTGTGCCCCCGGCTGAAGGCATTCTTACCTGCAAGAGCCATGGCTGGCTTTCAGCAACCTGTCAGCTCCGACTACAGCTTAGTGGGAATTCATAGACTTCTCCTCGTTTTTCCCCACTAGGATTGCTGTTAGAGCTACACTGCACCATCAGACACACAATCACAAAGGATTTCACACCAGTATTGGAGAAGTTGCCCACTAAACAAATCAGAGTTAAAAAAAGTGGTTAATGCCAGAAAAGCTCCTCAGGCCCATTCAGCATCACACAGGAAATAACAGCCAGGATGAAAAGAGATCTGGCTCTAAGCTTTGCAAGGAACTGCAAAACCAGATCTGCTACTCCATCTTCCTTTTATAATTTCTTTCTCAATGTTCCTTGTATAATATCTAGAATTATGAGCATTCAGATGATACATGGACTTCAAAAACAAAGGTGTCTGTGCACAGGCTCAAACTGCCTGGGTAAATGGGAATTCAGAGAAGGCAATGTACCAAATAATTTTTCTGATCCCTTTTCAGAATAATAAAAACATAATGTTCTACACAGGGTATTTAGAAAGTGCCTGTCACAGTAGTTAGGTGCTACAGTAAGAGTTTGTGATCAAAGAGGTGTATTTTTCCATGTACCACTCAGAATGGATGCAGGAATGCGCTGTGGGGATCTTGAGCTTAACAATTCCACTAGGGAACAGTCAAGTGGATGACCTTCAGCAGGCTGCATGGCAAGACTTGTAAATTCAAAGTGATGGATAAGTGCAAAAGCCCACCAATATTCATGCTTAGTATTTAGCGTGCATTTTACAGCAGCCAGGAGCTCAACCTGAGCACCTTCTGTAGGCATTAATAGATTTTTCAATGAAGAATGAATTATGAAAACCAACGACGTAAAGCAATTTGTGAAAAAGCTGTAGATTCCTTCAGAAAAGAAAAAAATACTACAGAGAATACTGAAAACAAACATTAGAACTAATGAAGAGGTTATAAAATCTTTTTTGTTTTATACCTTCATAAAGATCTGCTTCCTCCTGCAGTGTTCAGATCAGCATTGCACTACCCAAGCACTCATCCTTTCTACTCTCAGCCTAGGGCAGAAATAAGCCTTTTCAGTCACTCAGAGCATGCCATTATACTTCCAGAAAACAGAGCTCCAAGAGCTGTGAGGAACAGAGGTGGGAAGAAGGGAAAATGTCAATCTCTGATACAATAAATAACTCAGATCTTTTTTCTTTTTATGAAGTCACTTTTTAAAGTGTTGGCAGTCTGTGCATTAGACAGTGTTTTTTTCCCCAAGGGTTAATTTTTTTTCCCAACCTGCTAGTAATACAAATTGAATGTCATTTTCCCTCTGTAACAGAATGAATTAAACATGTGTATCTAACAATAATGTGAACCCAAACTAGCAGCACAATTACTAATGTCACGATAACTGGTACTGATACTGTAGCCAAAAGCTTCCTGCTGAGTCACATTTGAAATACCAGTTCAAAAGGTAGCAGACAGAAGATAAAAGACTATATTCCTAGAGGTCACCAAATAGTTGGTAATGTTATTTGTAGTGAACATCACCACCATAACGAGAAGAATTACACGATGCAGTTGCCTGCAGTAGCAGTGGTCAGCCTCAAATGATCTTGCTCTGTCAAATCTTACAGCTGAAGCTTAACAAAATATGATATGGACCCAAGTAGCTAAAAACCACGAGACACAAGAGGTCTGTACTCAGTGCCATAAGGGACATCAGGTAGACTTCAAATCTAGGTGAAGCATATTCATCTTAATATAAGACCATATTTTAACATTATTTATAGGTCTAAAATTACACATAGAGATCTACCAGGGCTTTCTAAAACAGAAGCAAGTCAGTTGCCTAAGCCCTGTAGCATTCAGCAGCTGCTAACTCAGCAGTTTTTTTAAATACTGTAAAATGCCACTGAAGACTTCCCTTACAAGTATGTGTGTTTAGGCATTTCCAAGTATCTGACCACTAGGTACATGTGAAGTGAAGCCCTTTAAAATTCCCCATTATGGAAGCCATTCTGCCCCATTTGATGAATTTTGTGGCGACTGAATATCATAATCAAACTATGTACTGTATTCTTTATGCAGAGGCACACATATATAAACAGACAAACAACATTTTCTAAAATCACAGGGAAAGTTCTGTAGACATGCCTACATTATTTCAGTCAGCTACAGCGAGGTTTTGAGCTAACCTATGTAAATGAAGCATTATATTCTCCCCAGCTTACTTCTGGTAGGCATAAACAGGTCTCCAGAGCTCCACCAATTCCTATGATGAACTCCTTCCTGCACCTTCAGAATTACTTCCTTCCCAAATCCTTCTTCTAGACTAGCCTTCCCAGCTAAATTCTGAATTTAAATAAGCTGTAAGAATAGATGGTTTTTCAAGTGCATAACAATCTACTTACGCTTTTATCCCAATCTCAGCTGTCCTAGGTGGTTTGCAGGGACCTGTGCAGCAAATTTTGAGGGACTGGCTATCTCCTCACTTCCTTTAACAGAGTTTAACTCTGAAAACATGTAAAATTGCCTCTTTTCTGTCTCCCACAGCACTTTTAAACTGGTGGTGGGAGGAGTAGAAAGTCTCCCTATCTTGCAGTGTGAGAAAAAGCTAAAACTCCCATCAGAAGTGACTCACCAACATTAATCATATATACACCAGATTGAAAGGCACTCAGAACATGAAGCTTGAAACCCATCCTCAGTTAAGCAAATGAGAAGCAAATTGCTCTCTATCATATTAACTGCTGTATCTGTACAATTTTGCACAATGAAGCTGATCAATATTTCTAGCACTGAATGCTACAGAGAACTGCTGCTGAACCTTCTGGAAGAACAAACAGCTGAGTAGCATGCAACTTCCTTTATCTTGAAATGAAAAAGTATCAGTGTAAAATATTTTCATATGTAAGACATTCACATCACTTAACACCTGGTTTATGCATTACAATGAATATTATTGCTTAACCAAGCAGATGCACATCAGAGTCTTCAGTAACCAAATTACATTGCACCCTGAGATACTGCATCTTCTGTTTACTTCTCTCAGGGAGTGTTGTGAGTTTTTATTCAATAATATGAAATCCAAGTACAGAAATCCAGAGAATACTGTTTAGACTCAAGAAAACAGATAAATGTTGGGAGTGAGGGAGGATGAAGAAAAAGAGAAAAACAGTAAGAAAAAGTCCTACTGTCTCCAAAATGAAACTTGAGAATGAGAGGATTTATTTTCTTATTTAAAAAAAGACGACAAAGTCATGTTTGGAAATACATGTATGCAACTGAATCTACAAAGCAGGGAATTTTCCCATTCATACTATGTACTCAATACTGCTCTATGTTCTTCATAAACTGGACTCAGGCTTTTTGCCTTTCTGGTGTTTTTAATTCTGCCTAATACTATTATCAGCCCTCACAGCACTATACCCAGAATTGTATGTGAAGAATATTCTATTAACCATGAAAAAACAACAGCAGAATTATAAAAAGTGAACTACACTCTTTCTATTTTTCAGGGAAGTAATCTAATGCACAGGAACTAGATTACAATCTGACACAGTCTTGGAAATTCAGGATAAATCAAGTGCTGCTTTAACAATACCTTGGCATAAAAGAATTCAAGGCCTCACTGCAATAAAGTGCTTGAGCCTCTGCCAAGTTAATAATTTCTATTGGCATTTAATTATACTGCATTTCCTGAAGCTAAGGCACAACTTTACCATGAGCAGGGCTACTCTGAGCAAGAGACTTGTTCTGTTCAAATCAACACTCGTCTGAAAAATAGGTTTAATATGTAGCAATATGTGACACAGAAAACAAGGCAAGGCTATAAATTTAGCTCCTCACTGAATGTCAGAGAATATTCAACTCAGAAATTTTAATTATGAACGTAAATAATAACAATACTTAAGTACATCCTGCTTATGTTTGCAAATGTAAGCACAAAATGGTCAGACTTCCTTCTGGGTAGAGGTATTTAAAAGAGTCAAAAGTTGGGTTCTGATATACCTTACACACTTATACACCTCTAGAGAAAATGTCTGTATGACATTCTAATTTTTGGTGACTAGGCTTTTTTACAGTATTTTTAACAGTCTTTTTTGACATATTCAAAAAGAAGCACTCTACAGAAAGGGCTAGAGACAGCGTGAGTTGCAAATATCCCTGAAGAATATGTTCACTAGAATATGCCCTCCAGGTAATGTTTTTATGTAATAAAAAACAAGACAGTCTGGTAATAAAGTGAATTAAAATTGTTAGTGATGGTCCCAATGCCATCAGCAGAGGGGACCAGCCCATGTCCCTGTGAAGTATCCAGCTCTCAATAATCACTCCAATTTACATGTGAGATGATCAAAATGAAAGGTTTGTGTTAGATGCTTAACAGAGAATGTATACAGGCACTTAAATTCAGGACAGGAAAATTGCCCAGGCTTCTACAGCCCTTCTGGCATGATCAATGAAATGTCAGTCTACAGTCAATCCTCTACACCTCAGCCCTGCCACACTGCCCTAAGGTCCACTCAGCAGTGATTGAAAAGGCACGAAGTTCAGGAGGTAATCTTCCAGAGGCAAGGTGTTTACAGGACAGTGATGACCACAGCTTTCATTTAAAGACATGGAACTAGGCTCTTCTGTAAAAGAAAAGTTTCATGGCAAGAACACTAAGCAGATGTGGGAATATATTTCTGGGGAAAAAAACCCCAAAACAAAACAAACAGTGAAGAAAAAAAAAAAACACCACCTCAAACCAAAGCCAAAAAACAGCCACCACCACCACAAGCAAATAAATTTAAAAAAACAAAGCTAAGACAAAATCAACCCGTGCAAACGTAAGACAAACAAAGGGATTCCTGATTTTAGGCTATTCTCTAACCTAGTGACTTGTAGCTCTTTCAAGAAACTGGAGTTTGAACTTTCTGCCAGGCCACGCTGGAGAACAGTGAACCCATGTTTTCTGGGTCCTGTGCAGCCCTGTCTGGCATCATGGCAGGTCTGTGATACAGCACCTGCTTCTTCTTTCCATTGCATAGAGAGCTTAGGCATGCACTCAAGGATGTAGTTTCCCCTCCAGAAAAAGCCAAGCATTTCAAAGGTCTGTTTGACACTTCCCTCCCTATTTTAATTTAGCCCCAAGGAAATTGTTTAAGGTCAACTTCGTAGAAGCAGGAATAGAAGTCCAGCACCAGTCTCAGATGTGGACCACACCCTGCTATTCACTGCCCAAGTATGAGTGCATCGTTCAAGATCCAGGGCTTAATCCTTTCTCTTCTCCAGATGCTTCACAGCAACTGTTGTCACTCAGGCTGGAACACAGTGTGAAGAGTGCTACATTTCAAGTACATTTCTCTACTCCTATGGCTCTTGACTCCTCTTTCTAGTCTGTTTCGAAACATACTGGGGTAACATACACCATAAATAAAACAAACGTCCTTGAAGAAGGCCTCAGGAAGATGTTCAGGAAGTCTCTTGCAGTTTGTGATTCAATCTATCTCCTCTTGAGTTTGACCTGACGTGTTGGCTTGTTACAATTTGTGTGGTGCTTCAGGTAGTTTCAGTAAGTCTTAGTAAGACAAATTCCGCCCCCCCCGCTCCCCCCAATTTAGACTAAATGGGAGTTTTCATCCATGTTATATGAAATTTTTTACTGATCAGAGAAGGAGTCCTAAATTGACAATGCAATGATATGGGCAAATTAGAAAGGGGATACTCTGAATATGGATAATCAAAAATAGTAAGGTTATGTAAATAGAGAACTCACATAAAATTTGAGTCTCAGAGTCAAGGGGGAAATTTTATCTTTTACACTTATATTTAATTTCTAGCCTTGTTAAGCACACAAAAATATATGCTTGCCTTTCTTTCTACCTAACCATACAAGAGTCTTAGAAAATTATACTGGTAAACAGGAATAACGACATGTCTTGATTCTGGTATAAAAAGTAAGGAACAAAACCAGGATCATGAAAAATTGTAGAAGCAAGCATTGAATACCTGAACAGAACAATTCATGGGAAGTTAATGAGTACCCAATAAGAGACTGAGCAGGAAAGCAACAGTCAGAGACCTATGAAGGAAAAGCAGCAAACGTAAACAAGGAAAACACAGAATGAAATAGGGTTTTGACAACAGGCAAATAAAAATTCAGATTATTAGAAAATTATGAGAACTGAAATGAGCAATCAGATTCAGGAAGGCAGGAAAGAAAAAAAAAAAGGCCAAAAGAGTCAGGAATAATTTCAAAATATAATGCACTATCGAAAAAGAATGAGAACGTGATATACAAATCTTGGCAGCTTGTCAAATTTTAATTATCTTTTCAGTTACTAATTAGGTCTTCTCATTGATTCAAAGAGAAGACAAACTTTCAAGAGTTTTAATGTTACCTTTTTTGTCAACCTCTATGATCTGCCCATCACAATGGAGAACCAGAATCGCATCAAAGAGCAGAATAGGACATTTGCTACAAGATAATCTCTGAGCCTTAATACTACAAAAACCTCGAGTAAACATCTACCCTAAATGAAGAGCAAGGCAAAAATTTCAATTACATCAGTGGAATATGATTTTACAGGTGTTTTTTACAAATAAGCCTTTCTGAGAAAGCAACCTATCTTAAATGGAAATTATCTTTAATTTTTTTTTTGTAGTCTTGATTGGAATAATTACTTAAGCATATGAACATGCATGAGAAGGCAGCTGACGAGCATTAGCAGGCACACATGATGCACAGCAGTGGTACCTCCACATGACCATACCAAGTGCATCTCCATTTCTTTTTAACTGCTTCCAGACTGATTTCCTTTTAATCAAATAAGAGAGAGAAAGACACTGCCTGGCCCTAATCCAGCATTACCACTTTCAGGCCACCTTTTCTCCCTCCTCTGTAGGCATCAACACTGGAACGCAGGGAGGGCATAAGGAAAGCCAGGAATTTCCCCTCCAGCCTTGAAAGGAATAGCAGTGCCTAGAGCAGGACAAAACTGTTACAGTTAGTACAGGAAACTAATGCCAGGCCCAAAGTCAAAAGAAAGGTATCTGGAACTTTGTTCCTGCTCCTTTAGGGATAGTACACAGAACATGTTATTTACAGGCTACATAGAAAAATCCAGTTGCACTTCTTTCACTTATGATGGCTTTCAACTATATATGTTAAATCTTAAAAATTATATAAATTAAGGTTCATTACCCCTGGGAACATTAATTCATTTTTGTATTACTGCTTTTCCTAAAATTACTTCAATAGATAGGTTATTCATTTCAGACTGAGCTTTAAGTCTTTTTGCCCAAATTCAATGGCAATACTTGTGCAATACATGTGTTAGTGAAGTTAACATGCATTAAAAACTGGCCCTCTGTCAGCCATGAACCTTGCATGAGATTCAATATATATACAGTAGTGCTTACTCTGGAGCAACCTGGGAGGGCATCCTTTATCTCTTCTTTGATTTTAATTTTAGTACTTAATACTAATTTTTTCAGTTATTCTTAATGTTTAATTAAGAAAGATGACAGCGGCCATAATCTCTCTTAGAGAATCGGATATAAATAAAAATGCCTTTTCAGAACAGCTGTTGTTACAGATTAGGTATAATTAATATTATGTTGAAAATGGAAAAAAATTGAATTAAACTGATTCTATATATCTAGGGAACTCTGATAAAGTAAAAACTCCTGCTCACAGTTCCTTGAGAACAGAAAGTTTTCCGTATATTGCAGAAGCACACAGATGCACCAGAGCAAACAGAAAGATTAATTGCTGTACTCTAAAATAAGCTAAGTCCGAAAAAGATGTGCACTGACTTCTGTGCTCACGGTCACTAAAAGGCAAGGACAAATTTTACAGGTTTTACAGAGAAAAACTGGGTTTGAATCGGTTCAGAGTACCTGATGTTTTGCTGGAAATGAGAGAATAGTTCAAAGGCAAGCAAACTTCCATTTTTGCAGCAGAGAAGGCAGCAGTGAGAAAATTAATCTTGTGCATTAATCTTAGCATTCCTCACAAGTGACTCAGGCCTGCAGAAGAAAACATTCCCACTATCTGGTTAGAAAACGTCATGTTTCCCACACAGAAGGGAAGAGAGGAGCCCAAGCAATGCTGTTTTTACTACTTTCACCCTGATTAATTTGCTTGCAGACCCTTCTGATGTTCAGAGTCCCAAACTGTTAAGGAAAATAGTTCCCATTTACCAACAAAAATTAAACGACTCCTCATGTGTATAATAAGCTCGAGTCAGAGCATTTATAAACAATTATTTAACTATTTATAATTTATTTAATAGTCCATGGTAAAAGCATCTTAGAATGACAATCAACAGCAAAGTAGGAGATAGGCTAATAAACTCCATGGCAATATCTGTTTACACACTTAAGAGCTATAAAAACATTAAGTGGTGACAAGCATAAAAAAGAGCCCATTGAGCAATGAAGAGTAGAAAACACCCTTGGAGAGCTGGAGAAGTGAAAGAGGTCAGAAGGCTACCTCCAGTACCTGAACCTCCATCACTTCTTACGTCTGAGCCACATGTCTCCTTTAGAAAGTGAAATCCCAATTCTGTCAGGAGCACTGACCACACACAGTTCTCATGTACCTCCACAAAAGCCAGCACAGTTACCAACTGGGAAAAAACCTACATTTTTGCAAAATGGTTTGCAAAAAGGACTGTCAGTCCTGACATTTCACTCTTAAACCCTCTAAGCTTGGCAACAGAAACAAGAGCACCCCACTGGGAAGGGGAGTTACAACCCACCGCTTCCAGAACCGCCTGCGTGCTGAGCGAGCAGCTCCTCAGACCAACCCCAAAGGAGCAGCAGATGCCCACGTCCCAACTTACATCACTTCAGACTGCTGAATGGCTACACTCAACATCCAGAAGAGGCCTGTATCATGCCAACTCTAGGCCCGCTCACCCTCCTCAGGACACGAGTGCCAGCGTGGAAATTGCGACATATAGAAGAGTGAGCAGGAGGCCAGTTGCAGCAGAGGTGGGTGCCCAGGGTGCCTGTCCCAGGGTGAGGTGTTCCTCAGCATCACCACCTCTCACCCCATCCTGCAGCACTCAAGAGAGACTCCAGCTGGATTTGAAGATTGGATTGGCAGGACAAGCAGCTGAGCACTAAAACCTAATTTCCTGTCATGATAAAACATATGGGACAGCAAGATAGAAGACAAAAATATCTCCAACAGAAACCGGTAAAAAACACCAAAGCTTAACCACTTGCAAAACAAGAAGGAATCAATATGAAACAATTAAACTATACAGAACACTTATGCAGATTGCTATTAACTAATCTTAAAAGCATTTCTCATACATTTACTCAACTGAGCTTCTGATTTGTTTTGTATTTTTGTGACATGAAGGTTCAATTCAGAATGATTTTTCTCTATTTTTACTTATACACATGGGAACCATTTACGATTCCAAAGCAATTTTTTTACTGTGTCCCTGATTGAAAATAATCAGTTTAGACTGAATAGTTTTTCTGTACCAGCTTAGGTGTTTCAGTTATTGCTTTTTCACAATACAAAATACTGAAAAAGGACTGAGATTACCGAAAACAATTGTACTGGCAAGCAAGGAAGGCAAATTACTAAGCGCAAATATTTCAAGTTTTTAAAGCCAAGTCCTCCAATTACAAATTCTATTTCCAACTTTCTTCCACTTTTCTTTATTAAATATTTTATTATATTCTACCACATAGAAATTTTGTACAAGCATATAAAATATGCTTTAAATGTTTTCCCTCTCTCTATCTTGCATGTTAGGTCAGTTGCCTCACTTCACAGCTTAGCTGAAAATCTGTAATAAAAAAGTTGAAGAAAAATACATTTGAAGAATGCCACAATAAAATATGCAATTCTTTGCCGTTTTAATGAAACTCAAGGAGTTTTTCCACTTGTCACGCTATGGTAAGGGATGTAAGAAAAAAGGATTGAAATCAAGTTATTAACAGATTTTTCCACGTCTGTCCTGTATCTCACTGTGGTTTACAAAATCCTTAGTCATGTTTGGGTTTTTTGGTTTTAGAGTGGTGGTTTTTCAGGTTGCTGTTGAGTTTGGCACAGACAAAGATGAAGTGCCTCCAAGCCACGACCTATTAGAAGTTTTAATATGAAAAAATAAAATAAAAGCTTATTACTAGCTATGTGTTCACTTTAATCTGTCAACAGGTTACAAAAAAAAAGATGAGAGTGAGCTAGCATAAAGTATTATATCAACTAAATTTGACTGATGAGTTTCCAAGGTGATCTTAAAAATTAATACTTTCAGAAAATGTGTATACTGCAGACTTTGTAGTACATACATGAAAATGAGACTATAGCAGTCATTTCAAGACAGAATACAACACAGGAAGGTGGTACTTATGTTCTTATAATGAAGTTATGGACTTCAACAACTTCGTTCCCCTCCTGTCACCTGATGCTTAACAATTCCACCAAAAGGAACACCAAGCAGGCATCCACACTCACTCATTTTTTCATCCATCCATAGCCCACTAATTATCGTAATCTGCATACATGTTAATATTCATATTGACTAACATGTTATAAGCACCTTTCATACACAGCACATTGATGTGAATTTGGGCAAGGACTATAAAAACACTTTATAAAGAAATGTACTAACTAATTTAATCCATGTCTGACAGCTTCACTAAAAGATTTCACTGGAAAAATACAATCCAACAATAGAAATCCTAAACCTAGTTAACCTTAGTGCAGCAGGGCAGAAATAGCAGAAATATTTGTTTTGTGTGGAATGACTGATGCTCTAATGCTTTAGAGCATCTCAACTGTATTAGAAAGGCCATCTCTCAAAGGCACTCACATTCATCATCTACAAAAATAATAATAAAGAAAGCTGTAGATCTCTAATAACTGAAATAAGGATAATGCCAGACATTCTCAAAATCAACAGAAAGACAGGGAAACTAACTACCAAGAAGTGAAGTAACATGTCACAAAAGTCAGTAAAAGAGAAGGAAGAACACACAGTTATACTGACATGTTACATAGGCCCCAGGATGGGAGATTCTACCTCAAAATCAAAAAGTCTAAGTTAGGACAACTTAAATTAGGATTTGTCATAATGCCATTATTACCTATTAAAAAAAAATAAATTCTGGGATTTCTCTGATCCCTGTTTTAAACAAAAAACTAGAATGCTCAGAATTGTAAATGTTGAAGAAGCAATTCCTAAATAGCTTCAGATCTTAAAATGCAAACTTAAAAAGAGCTCTTCAGGCATATTTCATGCTGTCAGTTTGGTTAGTAAGATACTGAAAGCTTAAGAGTAGAAATACTCTGCTGAAGTCAGTGGGACTACACCAACTGAATTCAGTCATACAGGATTTTATCTTGATCTTTAATGCTGATTCTCCAGAACTGCCCATGTAACTACTTTCATGGTAGACAAAGATGAAAAACATAACCTACATCCTTTATGACTGTAGTTAACCATTACTCACTTCTTTCATTCAGTCAAGATTGACTTCTTGATCTACAAAATCTTCTGGTCACCTGTCAAAACATGGTCTATTTTCTCAACTGCTTATTGTTATTAAGGATCTTTCTCAGGAGTCATTTGACCTGCCCCTCATTAATCTTGTCCCTTTCCCTACAATACTTGTCTTCTAATCCATCTAATCTGCCTGGATGAGCTCTACGTTCTCCTTTCTCCATTTCCTCCCCTTAGACTTCCTGACTCTCTTCAGTCTCTTCTTCCTCACTTTTTGGTACGTCCATACTATATCCTTGCGACGCATTAACAAAAAAGGACAATGACTGTGAATACAGGTGCATTAATCTCTCAACCAATCCCACCACTACATTGCTTTGCCTGCTTCTACTCTTCTTACTCAAACAGTATTCATTAGTAGTTGTCTGATTCCTTCTTAGATTGAAACACAGGCAGATCAAGCAGCTGCTGCAGCATTGCCACTGGATTAACTTTTTGGTAAGACTACAGCTGAGAAGACTCTGCTCACACAGCAACTCCACAACGAATAAGAACTACGTCTCCCTTTAGTGGCAAAAGAACAAGCCACTTTTTGTGTGTCATGGAGTACAAGCATTTGTAATGGTCAGAAACTTAACAGATGATGCGCAGCGAACTAACATTTACCTTGATGTAACTTGCTTATATTTCCAAAATGTAAACTCTTCGGGAAAGCTGTTTTAAGTCTTGCTGCCTCATCAGGTATCTTCAGAGCATACATATTCTTCCACTATTAGCTAGTCTACATAGTCAGAGAAACGTAAAGGAATGTTATTGCAAGTGACAATCAAGCCTTTTAAGCTATATGTAACGGAAAATGCTGCAGAACATAATCCACATGATAAAAAAATCCTCCATCTGAGTCAGAGTCCATCAAATGTCTCTAAAAGCCCTGTTTCTGCTATTTAACCTTGCACAATTTTGGTGGGGTTTTTTATATGAACAAGATAAATTTACATATTCTTATCTTATAAATAATGCAACAGAACCACATTGTACGTACACTGTAAAGCAACTATGGATGTTTAATCACTTTTTTCCTAGGATTCTCCCTTAATTTGACATTTCAGAAGTTGTACAGTACATTAGCAAAAATAATGCACCAACGTGAATATTCTGACAAAAACACAGACATCTGCCACTGCCACATTGAAAGTAATTTTTAAACAAATAAAAAGCTACAAGGCCAAAAAGAACATTTAAACACAAAACTATCATTTACTTTCTAATACATCTTTTCATATACAGTAACTAGCCCCCATCTCTTACGGTTGAGAAGGTATTAGACAACCTGGCAACTAGATGACAATAAAACAAAATTTAAAAAAAGTCTGCAAATGTTCAACCCTGCATAGGTCTGAGCATGTGAAAGGTGAGAGGTTCCCCAGATGCTTAATGCTTAACAAGAACTTTCCATATCTCTTGAGACCAAGTCTAAAAGATTTTTATATTTTGGTGCCCACCCATTTAATATAAACCTTTCTCCTTGATTATGTGTATTCTGGGAAATGAGAGCAATGTACTGTCTTTGAATAAATCTTTACCTTTTCAAGCCACACAGCTCTTGGTACCTTTTTAGCCATATACTGCTACAGCTCACTTTGCATGTATTAATGTGACTTTCCTGTAAAAGCTGGCTTTAACATCATAAATAACTGACAAGTGTTAAATAAACTCCTTGTATAGGAAAGCTCAGGATGAGATGGAGATTTCCCTGCAGGCACCCCACCTGGCAGCAAGAAAGCAGAGGCCACAGCAGCTGCTAGTCCCCAACCACCCAGAGCTAACTGGGACATTCCAAGGCAGCAGCTCTTGTAAATATTTTGAATGTTGCACCCACAAGGAATGTAACTGGGCAAACTGAGTGCACCACCAGTATGGAAGTTACTCTGAGAGGATGTAGGTTTTATTAGAGCCAATGCTTTCAGCTTCCCTGCTCATGAAAAACCCAGGGCTAGCATATAGCCAAATTTTCACTGTTTTTCTCTCATTTTTCAGGTGACAGAGCAAAACACACATAGTACATCCTAAAAATAAGGCAGAAGACAAGCAGTTTACAAGCACCTCTGACAGCACTGGCCTAATAAGCCTGTGGTCATCCCTCAGCTTCCCTCAAACTCTACCAAACTGTAGGCCATTCACATTTTCTCTTGAGCAAGTGCAGCAGCTTCAGACCAACCACATTTTCCTGCCCTTCTCACTCTTCTCAGGTTGTGCTTTACATTTGCTCTTACATACCACTGTCTGCCATTTTCCTTAGCCTGCTATCTATCCTTTTTGCCTTTACACCATGCACCAGTACATCAGCCCTTTCACCTCCACTCGTGTGTGGTGCCATCTCACTGCATCTATGTGGAAACCTACTGTGTCCTGGCTCCCTAAACCCCTACATGTATGCAACCCTGGTGAGGGCAGAAGGAGATCAGGAGGCCTGAAGGGAACCATCAAGGACTGCTCTAAAAGATGATTAAGCAACACACATTTCCAGCATAGCTGCTCTGTGCGTGCATTCACCAGGTCCAGGGAGATAACACATCTGAGGAAGATGGAGTCTCCTCTGGCTGGGGAGGCTGTCTGGAGGAAGAATTACAAGGCAAGGACAGGACTCTTCTCCCTCAGCACTGGGCCTCTGCCAAGACAAGGCAGTGAGATGAAAGGACTTGACCTCTGAAACTTGCCCAAGAATTAAATGAGCTTCTTTACATTGCGTACGAATGCAACTGTTTTGATTGTGGTTTGCCATCCTACTAGACTGCAATAGGAGTTTTTCTCTCAGCATAAACCAATTACATCAACAGTCCAAGGCGTTGTGGGACAGCACGTACATGCACACTTCCTCCATGAGCATCTCCTCTGTGTGATGCACAACCATGGCACCAACCACTCTTCTTAACAGGAAGGATCAACCCTCCTGGCACAGGCAGGGCAGGCCATCACAAGGCAGATCCTTGCTGGATACTGTCATGGTGCTCAGTCAGATCTATATAAAAAGATATATTCTTATTACATGTAAAAATTTAGTATGAGAAAAATCCTTCAAATAAGTCTTTAAAATGACCTCATTCTCTTCCCTAACATGACTGTCATCAGTGGAGTCTTCTCAGAGTCTAACGTGAAGATAACAAAGGGCTCCAATACTTTTACCAAAGAAAATACAGGTGCATGAGGAGAGTTATTTTGTAGTTTCTAATAATATTGTAAGCAATGGAGAATTAAAAGCAGATATGAAAATACCAACTGATAAAAATACAGCAGTTCCTGAAGAACAAGTACTGATTACCTTAACCCACAACAGATGGGTCTGATATCTTCACACAAGGTACAAGGCACAAGGAGAGAGCATTTCACCTTTTCAGCACCCCACCTCAAACACTACAGTCAGTTACACTCACAAAAATTTACACTGCCATCAGACACTCAACAATGGGTTTCTGTTGTGCTAGGTTCCCACCTCGGAAATGTCTCAGGAGGGAGTTACCCCTCCCACTCATACCATGGCAGGTGACATGCAAGAACAGCAGCACACACTTGGCCATTTACCACGCATAAAGCACATGCTACCTGCTGCCCCTCAAAGGCCCTCTGCCTTACTTCTCAGTATTGCCAGCTGAGGCAATTCCTAAAGCAGAAGCTGATAAAATCTGAAAGACATAGCTTCTACCATCTGGATGATTTAACTGATGTATGCTAGAACAGCCTGTCTTTCACTGAACCTGGTCCTATTATAAACACATCCAGCATAAGAATAATCACATACACTGCCAGGGATAAGAGGATTATGTGTACAGGGCAATCAGCTTGGTCACGTTGAGTGAGACACTGAGGGAACTGCAGGGGAACAAAAAAAGATATAAAGTCTTCTGTAAAGATAAAGTGGAAGAGTTAATATGTCATCTCCTATATTCATTTCATTCTACTAATAAAGAGTTTCGCTGATGGACTGGGGAACACAATCACAGACTCCAGAGAGCAGCTCCCCAAAAGGGAGATAAAAGCTTTCCCATTTTAAATTCCAAGGGGACACTGGCACTGCAATACATTAACCTCTTTGAGCTTCCAAATACCCATTGGGATATTTGTGCTTAGCAATACAACAAAACATTAATGCCTCCCAAACACTAACAGTGTGACACTTCTAGCTACTGACAGTCAAACAAACTCACTCTTTCCCAGCTAGAAAGTATTATTAAGTCCTAGCTTCTAAGAATTAAAGGATAGATAGATACACAGGTACTTAATTCAGTCAAGATGTTTTAGGGATTCTTCTACTGAGAAGTATCAGCAGTTCAGTCCAAAAACTTTGTGCACATCACATAAGATGAATACCACTCACAGCGAGTGGAGAGAGCCACTGTTACAAAAGGAGACTCCCAAATCATTAATCATTCCCACAACAGCATACATAGTCCAGGCACGTTCCCTGTTCTTGTGCACCTCCAAGAGCATACATTCACAGTCCAGAGGAAAGCTACAAAGAAATGACAAATCACCTCACACTGTAAACAGAAATATCTGGCTGACTGGTTCTGAGAAGCGTCCAAATTAGCAGAAAAGTCAGTCTCTCTTTTCTGCTAAAAAGTTCAGCACTCTTCTTCTTCTTCCTCCTTTCCTTTCATGGACTGAAGATGGTTGGTCCAGCTGGTTTTATCTCAGCGACTTCAGAAATGGTTCATTCTCTTGCAACAGCTGCACTCCTCTTCACTGCGGGTACGTATGGCTCATCACTACAGTCTGTAGCTGGAAGATACTGCCAGTCTTCCATGGGACCTTACTACCAATGTAAATACTTTTTAACTCTCAAAGTCCATCACGTTTTTCAATCAAACTAATTTTTCTAGAAGTTATCGAATATGCACTTCTCTGTTCTATTCCTTATTTAGTAGCTACTATGTAAGACCACTTGCTGAAGAACAACTAAAGGCAAGTTTAATTCTTCAGTGTTCTGGTGAACATTTGGAGCAAACCAAGTACCTGCTTTGGAATTTTCATCCTCCAAGGCATCTTTGCAATGCAATATGCAAGGATGACACTACCGCTAAGAGCCTAAAAATGATAAATCCTTTGGAATAAAAAAATACCTACTGTCAGCAAGTCAAGGGGAGGGGGAAGGAGTTTTACATAGGATTTTCATACTCATTTAGTTACCCTGGCTTCAAATACAGAGGTAATATTAGGTATTTTCATCACTGATACAAGGTTTTACAATTTTAAAAAAAAAAAAAAGAAAAAACTGAATTGTTCTTTTGACATCATACTTCCTCTTCAGGCTGGGCTTCAAGGCTTCAGTACTTTTGAGTGTTTGTCTATTAAAGCAATTAATTCTTTCATGTATCGGCATTATACAGATATTAAGTTTTCCTTGCTTAGAGGAAGTGTTAACTGGAAAACCAGGATTATAATTTTGGCGGTCTTCTGCATTCAGAAAGATCGAATTGCATCTTTACATCTGACAAAAAAAATACTTAATGCCCTTACAAAGTTATTGTGGTGTAAAGCTGTGAAGAAAATGTTATAGGTCTTTGACTTCCTTGCTTTTGTTCCAAAACATTATTCCTGTTTGATAAAGATTTTGCAAGATGCATTAAGTCCGCATGCAGGATTTCTTGGCCCTGAGCCATGCATAAAGCTTTCCAGCTTCCTTAATTTTATACACATGAAAACTCAAGGAATGGTGACCTGCAATCCAGCATAACCAAAACAGGAACCCAAGAGTAGTGACAGGTACCATGTCTGCTCCTGAATCTTACTATTTTGTTGGTTTACATGCAAGTTTTTTCCTTAATGTGAGTGAAAGATCCACACTAAAAAGAGAGAAAGCTTGCATCTACAAACCACTCAGGGAAAGTAGGTATGTAATAATAACAGATCTACACTGGCTTTTGAGGACAAGAGCAATTTTCTATGTGCCAAAACCTTTTAGTTACCAGCTCACATTCTGGTGTAAGGTAAGACACAAAGCTACCCACAACAGAGAAAACTTAATGCAGAACCAAGCTCGTGTATTTCTGTCCCCACTGTGTGAATAAACGGAGCATTGATTTCCCCCCTGGGACCATGCTTCCCAGCAGATCACTGCAGTGATGTCAAGCAGCCATCATAAGGCTCACAAGCCAGCCACAGTTGTCAAATGCTGCAGTTAATGAGCATTCAGATTGCCTGTGCTGCCTGCAGGACAGACAGGGCAGGCATGCTGCACAAAGGTACACAAACTTAAGACAAGGTCACCTCTCAGGCTCACATCTCATCCAACCTGCCAGACCTCTAGGGACACTTGGATGTAACACCAGAACTGCCCAGCATACAAGCCAAATACAGCAAGGCCACCAAACTGGAAAACAACTTTGCAGAAGAGTTCCTGGTTCTAAAATTGAGCCAGCAGTGCATTCTCACAGAAAAGAAGGCCATCAGCTTCCTAGGCTGCATAAGCGCACTAGACAAAATGTCACCAGCAGGTCAAGGAAGAGAATCCTTCCCCTCTGCTCAGCATGGTTGAGACATACTTGGAATGCGGGATCCAGCTCTGGAGAGACAGTACAAGAGAGACAGGGACTTCCTGAAGCAAGTTCTCAAGCAAAGGGCCACAAAGATGACTAAGGAACAGGAGCATCTCTCATACAAGGGAAGGTTGAAAGAGCTGGAGAGCAGAGTCTTATCTGTGTGTAGAAATACCTGATGGGGGGAGAAGTAAAGACTTTTCTCTGTAGTGCCCAGTCACCAGACAAGAGACAGTGGGCACAGACTGAAATTCCACTTAAGAAGACACTTTTTCAGTGAGGGTAGTCCAACACTGGCACTGGATGCCCACACAGGCTGGGTAATCTCTGTCCACAAAGACACCCATAACACAACTGGACACAGCCCTGAGCAACCTGCTGTAGCTGACCCTGCTCTGAGCAGGGGTTGGACTAGACTATCTCCAGAGGTACCCTTCCAATCTGAAATATTCTCTGTATCTGTAAAAAATAAAGAGAAAAACACAGATAACTTCTAATCTTCCTGTGGTACAAGTCATATTAGACAGCACTTTTAAAACTAGCAAGAATGCATATACAGAAGTATGGCTTTTTTAACTCATTGAAGCTGATCAGTAGATGCGAGTTATTAATTTCATTCTCCACCCTTTACAGAA
>JAWWLV010000001.1:98296056-98312675 GCA_035041135.1 Platyrinchus mystaceus
GAAGTATGGCTTTTTTAACTCATTGAAGCTGATCAGTAGATGCGAGTTATTAATTTCATTCTCCACCCTTTACAGAAGAAAGAAAAACTGTTTTAATCCCATAAAACTTCTTCTGTCAGACAAACAGAAACTTACTTACAGCTGTTTACCAACCAGGTGAGAAAATAAGTGGCAAAATAGTATTTAAAAAAACAAATTAGTACATAATGCTATTTTCCCCAAACCTTCACTGCCAGTCTTGAATATTTGAGGGCTTATTAACATGCTAATTAGTACATGTTGAAATAAAAAGTACCTATTGTGATAAATAATTACATCCCACAGAATATTCAAAGTTTTTTATGAAAACAAATTTCTTCATAATTCAAAATGATAGCATATTCTTTTTCACTATGCAGCATATGAAAGCATGATAGCTGCTCACTTATACTTCATCTAAATGTGGCCAATGAAAATCAACACCAAAATCAAGAGTTCTCCTCTAGAGGACAAAAAAAAAGTAAGAAGGATGTAATAAAAACATTTGTCTAAGTAACTCATTACCAAAGTACCCAAGAAATTAACACGTTAATAAACCTTTTAGTTTAAATTAAAAAAAAAAGGCATCACACTTAGAATTTACTTCACCTATTCCATGCCAGTGAGGAGGCAGGCTCAAATAATTTAGATTCAACTCTACGTGAAGCTGCTCAAAACTCTGTGTCTAGGGAAGAACTCCAAGGAAACAGTCTGGTCTTTTACTGTAAATCAAAGAAAGCAATTCTCAAAATAAAAACTGCTGCTTATAAAGTCACAAAACTGTAAAGATAAGCCAGACCATTTCTTCCTTTGAGGAGTTTTTGCTCATTTCACTGCCTTGAAATTCCTCCATAGATGAGTGGTGTCTTTCCCTCAGACTCATGCTTACTGACGGGCAGCTCAGTTCAAAACCCACAAATCCTGGCATCTTTCTCATGCTGAGACTCAGTTGGGAACAGCACTGCCCCACTGTCTCTTGCCAGCACTGTCTCTTGCCTTGCCTTCTCTCCAGGAAGCTTTTTCACAAAAGCTCTGTCCCAACTTGATGCCTTCTGACCACATTCTCCCCCACAGACGGAGTCAAATGAGAAGACCTAGCTAACGGCATACTCCATGACAAATGGGGTATGTGACTTTCACTGATGTCAAAACAGCATCAACTATGAAAGTTTACTCAATGTTAAGGAGAGGACAACATGAAAAGGTATCATGAGTCCTTATGCCTTCAACCACCCTAGTGTTCTTTACTGACAGACGTAGAGAGGATGAACTTGTCACGTTGGCAAGCATTTATACACAACTAGATTTAGCTCCATTGTGTACTGTCTGTACAGTGCCATGGCATGTTAATATTTATTAGGAATAAAAATACTCAGAAGACCTATAAAGTAGGAAAGGTTGTTCTGCCCTCCATGTCATGATGATTACAAATGAAGTCAGTGCCCAGTTAAAGAGCCACTATTCAAAGTTTGGTAATAAAGCTATTTCCAGAGGTAAAATAGACTTGGGAATGCTTAAGCAGTGCTGGAGTGTCTGACATACCAGCAATATCAGGGGTGGGGGGGGGGGGAAGAAACAGTGAGAGAAGAAACAACTCCCACTCATGTTAAAGGGATTAGGATGAGTCCTGCAGACAACGCTACACTCTACAAGCCACACAGAAATCAAATATGTTTTAAAAGCTCCATGTATAATAGCAGCAATGCCAAAAATTTTATCAGGATAGATTTCACTGCATTACATTTACTCCTAGCCAGATCACAGCTCACAGCCTGTTGCCCATGCTAGAGAGCAGCCTTGTCTAAGCCAAGGCCATTCCAGAGGAGTTTCACAGATGAGAAGATGCACTAAGGGTTTGACTTAGAGGAATGATTTTAACGTTTTGCTAATCTGAGTGGTACTGCATTAAACCCATGCTAATACCTAAATTAATACATAAACAGGGAAAAGAAAACAAGATTGCTCAAGCTTGCAAAGCCAATGAGCTCATGCCATCAACCCAATATACATTTTATAATAAAGCCAAACCCTGAAGAGGAACAGCATTAAATCTAGTGATGCCTAGTTAAGCACAGTGCCTGGTGGGAGGAAAGTCAGGTGTAGTGTGCAACCTAATCACAACAGCTCAGAAGGGGAAAAGACAGAAATGCAAGGCATGTAGAAAAGAATGAAGTTGTCCTGAAGTAGCAATCACATTTTTCACTTTATTCAAAGACTCACAGGATTTGCCTACTATAAAATAACTGTAAGCTAAGAAAGCACATTGAAAAAATGACAGGCAAATAAGCACTCCACCACTGAGTTGCCATTAGCAAACCACAGAAGCTGAAATCCAAAAAGCCTCCTTTAGCAATTCATGGAAGCCAATTAGTGAGTGCTTGTAAAACACTTTTCACATTCTTGAGACCCTATCTCAGCTGGGTTTGTACAACACTCCCCACCCATGTGAACAAATTTTAAGGTAAAGAAGCCACAAAATGCACCAAACCTCCAGATAATTTTTACAGAGTTTTGCATTTCTGCTGGTATTTCTGGCTTGCATTTCATTCCATTACTTCTCCTATTATTTAATTCACTTATTTAATGATTTACATAGCACCTACATCCTTTGCTATTAGCCATCCTTCCCATATAGCCTTAAAAGGACTTGTTTAGGTTTGCAGGAGGAGGGGGAGAAGAGGAAAGGGGGTTCCTTCTGACCCTGCTGTGTCAAGGTTGTTAGAAGCCAGCAAATTCTGGCCTCCTGACCCATTTTTAAATAGCAAATTATGAAAACAGTCCTCATGCTCTTTCTCACTAAATTCTGTTTTATGATTCTACTCGTAGTGAGAGATAGAAATCTGCATTTTGGTGACAAACAGAATGCGAAGCATTCTATAATTCTCACTTTAAAAGGATGCAAGAATCGCTGGCTCCTTACAAGCTTGTCATACTCAGCACACACACACAAAAATTTAAACAAGTCCTTTTAAGGCTGCATAGCTTCTGTCTTAAAAAAAAAAAAAAAGAAAGAAAGAAAGAAAAAAAAAAAACCCACAACCCTCACATATTTGCTGGACTGGCTTGCTAGCGCTTCCCAGGGCTCTTCTCCATCTCTTTACGAGAATCAAACCATACCCTGTCCCCAGACACAGGGGGACAAAACCGCCCTCATTCCTCACCAGAGGGGAAGGGATGGCAGAGTGACATTTCTTCCACTTGGCAGAAATTGTGAAGTATAAAAAATACGAATAATTTAAAATTACACTACAAATGGTGAAAAAATTAAAGTGGGGAAACTAGAATTTGATTAAACCACTAAAACTAGAAGTTATTTTTCTGTCCCAGTGACACTAAAGCTTGATCTTCACTTTCCTAATGCACTTGACTACCGATCTTTGCTTGCTCAAGTTCTGCATTTCCTGCCTTCATGACATTAATGTACTTTAAAGCTCAGAAGACCAATTGCTACATAGGATTTTATGTCTTATAAAGTGAGCTGCCCCTATCATAAATACATTCCATAATAAAGTCTAGAGATGAAAATATACGCTAACTTTTTCAGTTTTTATGTCCTACAGCATCTTTTGTCTCCATGGATACTAAAGGCTCTATTTTTCATTTATTCAGAGTGGAATATGAGCTTTTGAAAAGATATACACAACACTAATAGTCCTTACACACAAAACCCATCACAAATTCCCCAATGCCAATCTTTTTAATCTAAAATAGTTCTTCTGTGAAAACCAATACGTCTTGAGGACCCCACAAATCCTGGGCAAAAGAGATATTTCCCATTCCAGCCAACACTTCTTAAGAAGGAACATGAGAAGAGGAAGGTGAGCATCACTTGATCGGGAGGTTGGTCGAGAAACATTTGCTTCCATGGAAGAAGTCTCCTAATTGCTAACCTGAGTTTATTTATGTCTATCTTATGATTCATAGCTGTGTTTTAATGGAAAGAATTGTTTCTTTTCTGTTTATTCCCTTGATGAATCATTGACAAGAATCACACCCTTCTCATCTTCCCTTTCACTATGCAAAGTTATTCTCCTCCAGTCCTCAAGACGATAGTACCTCTATTTTCCTGAAATGTTTTTATACAATTTCTCCAGATATTAATCTTTCTGGAACATGGGGCACTGGAAATGTACTTCTATTGTCAGTGAAACTGTATCAATGCTCTTTGCAACAGTATAAACACTTTCTCTACCAAAACGACCTGATACAGACTTGTGGTTAGAAAAATAAAAAAATCCCACACTTCTAAGAAATGCAACTACCAAGAACACCTATCAAATTACTCTGGCACAATCTGGCTATGGTAAAATTATGCTTCATTTTCCTCTCATCTTCCATTCATCATTATTCCTTGTTTTTAGTAATGACGTTCTTGTTCTAAACTCTTTCACACAACAAATGTCAGAATAATCAATCTATAGATGCCCAAGTCATATTTTTCCTTCTTTTTAACAGCAAGAAATATATTTCTTATTCTCCAGTCATATGTGAACAGCTCTAGAAGGACTGAGCAATCAGAAATGCTTGAGATCAGATTTTGTGTCAGACCCCTACAAAATTTTGAGCTGATGTCTGAGACGGCCAACACAAACCTTGCAGAGAGAATAATATATATTCTACAAGAACAATCAATATAGCTAGGGGAATAAAGTATACACAGGGCTTTTGACCTCCAGCCATTATTACAGTCACATAGGGATGGCTATCATATGGTTCTCAGGATCCAGGAAGATCAGACACGTTTTATTCTTAAAACGGAGATTCTATTTTTCAGGTTCTAACTTATACAAATTATCTTGGTTTTAGTATAGCACCTCCAACATTATTACTCAATTATTGAGAGTGGAGGTAGAAAATACCTAGTTTTGAGATCATCTCTGTAGTATTTTTAAGGTATACTACACCCTCAATGAAATCATGACTTCATTTCAATCCCTTTTTTTGTGTCTGAAGGACATGTTTTATTTGCATCAATTTCCTCTGCAAAGAACTCAGCTTGACTTCTGACAATTTACACAGAAGCCTTTAACCTTCAAACCACACCTTTCTTTGCAGGATCTCCTTGCAGTTAATCCTACATTTACATTTCCAAAAGAATGTTTATTTGTGGTTTTGACAGCTTGGGGTCTTTGTTTTCTGAAAAAAAAAAAAAAATCTCCCCTTTAAGTTAATTAATTAAGCAATCTATCTTCCCTTTAAGTTAATTATTTCCCTTAATTTTATTCCCTGCATTTTGTTCAACTTCCATTTGAAATTAGTTAAATTGTCAGCATTTGTTCCAGGACTGTTTTCATAGCCAGCTCCCCCACAAGATCATTCCTACATACCAAAGCCAAGCCTGAAATGGAGTGATCTTTTCATTCAATAACTATTAGAAGAAATATGTTGACTACTACATCCAGAAATATCCTTCCTATCATTATTAATAGCATCTTCTCCAAGGAATAAAAGTTTCCCATAGATATGGATCTCCCAGTAGTATTTCTTTCTCCAGCAACATTGACTTCTAGATGAAAGCTGAACTTGGCATCTACAGCAGACCCAGCCCACTGCATCTCACACCTTAAACCTATCCAGAAATAGTAAAGCAGGAAAAGAACAAGTGCTCAGGTCTCTGCTCCATGCCATCAACCAGGAGGCCTTCCGGGCTACCAGCAACTGGAATAATCTTCTCACCACCCCCAGGCTGTTCTGGCACTGTGTGAACAGGCTGGGAAGCACAACTGTTGTGTATTTCATACAAAACTCGCTCAGAATCCATTTTTTAAGTAATTCTAATGAAAGAAAAATTTAAAGATTCATAAACTCTGACAAGCTTTTTACAACTTCTAAGTTTGTGGATCCCTTCTGCTAGAAAGTATCAGGGAATTAGCCAATCTGACCCAACAGGATATTCTTATCTACATTAGACAGATGTTTACAGACAGACAAGTCTGAAGACAATTTAATCCTAATTTGGCATTTCAGAAGCACCTCTCACCTATGTAGTGTAACAAAGACAGTTTTAAGTAACTTGAGTGAGGTTGTATTTATTAACACTTTGCATGACTCACCACTCCCAAATGCCTTATGCTGTCCTTAAAATCATATTGGCATGTAATTATCATATTGGCATTTGAACATTTTGCGAAGTGCTACTAAAACTTTACAGCCCTGGGGAAAAAGATGTAGGAGACAGTTGGCACACTTACACTTAAAACAATGAGGCATATGTAGATATGTTCCTCTTTACCCCATTCAGATTCATGACATGCAAAAAATCACCTTGACTTAATGTGATATCATCTGTAAAATTTTACAAGTATGAATTACATTTCCCCCAGAAAATGTAATATGCACAGAGGGCCACTGCTTAGCACAAAGATAATGATTTTAAATCTTAAGTGCAGCCACTTAAGAGAGGGGGGAAAAAGCCAATATGAATTTTAAAATTAATTTTAAAAACAAATAGTTTTCCAATAAATTCTGTTTAAAGAGTATGTACTGTTCTGACTTTTTAACCTTGTATTTTCTGTTCTCAGAAGTTTGGCAAAACAGAAAGAATAGCACCAGTGAAGTGAATAAATTAGGAAAAGGAAGAGGATGGAAGAAGTTCACATTACTTCTTTTTAGTTGTTGTGGTCATTTTTGTTAAATACATATATATGTTCCAGGCAGAAGGGTATTTTTCCCATTGACAATGTATCCATAACCATCTACAGGGAAATTCAGAAGTTGGAAGTTTCCTTCAAATTAAGCTATCCATACGGAAATTAGTCTGGCATAGAAGTAGCGATGCAAACAAAAGAAATCTATTCATGTGAGCAGAGAGTTTGCCCACTATAAATGAACATCTGTTTCCCTTACTGTGGTTTACTGTGGTAGAAATGCATCCAGGAGCATCTTCCACAGTTGCTGCTCCAAGTGCCAGGAGTTTTTATACCCTGTGGGCCATGCTGCAGATACTGGCAGAAGGAGACAGGGGGCTGCAGTGGCTGCAAGAGATCAGTGCTTTGGCTGTGCGCTGGCTGCCAAACAAAACAGCAGCGGGGTCACCTTATCTGTGCCCTTCTCCCTCTCATCAATAGTTTGCAATTCTCCTTCCTTTTTCATCCCCGTTATCTACAGTTTGCTATCTCCCAACTCCACCTCTCCCTCTTCTGTCCCCAAAACCATTAACAAATACATTTCAAGAAAAACTCTAGTAGAGTGAGAAAGATGAGGTTATGTGCTCAGCTTCCCTCTTCTCCGCCTGCAGAGGCAGCAGATCTCAGTCTCTGAGAAACTGATTCTTCTGAGGAAATGCAGAATAAAGCTGATTAAGGCAACTATTCCAAAGACGGGAAATTAAAAAAGTCAACCATCAGTTGAAAAGGTTGCCAAGGGCAGTATTCATCTAAAATGAAGAACACTGCAATGTTGATGTCAGCTGCTAGGCTCAGGCTCCATTTATAGTTGGGGTGAGGAAGGATTTCTGACAGAGGACATTTTCTCTTTGACTTCAGGCCATGATACGAGCTTCTGTCACTCTACTTTCCCCAGTGTGTGTGAAGTTCACCCCTGAAGAAAGCAACAAGTGCAGAGGACAGTTTCTAGGCAGAGATGCAGAATAAAGATGTCCATTACAACAAAGAGTCAGCACCCCTTCCTCGGGCAAAACAAAACAAAGGGAGAAAAACCTGGACGAAGAACTGGACAGCAAAAGTGCAGTTTCAGCTAAAAGCTCATATGCACATGTTGCCCCAAGAATAAATTTAAGCCAACGATGACTGTCAGTCACAGGGCTCTGGAAGAGCTCTTCAGCTGCAGGAATGAACTGAAAAAACCATCTTACTACTGAGACACAGATCCTGCTGTGTTTACGTAAGAGATTACACATAGCTGAGTGTAATAGAAAGGTACAGGGATCCACAGTCCAAGAGGTCCCCCACATCTTACATTCTGAGATATTGGCCAAGTGGAATTTTACTAAACTTCTCAAATATTTTCCTTCTAAAGAAATCCCTTTCCGGCTTCAAGCAAGTATGAAGAGTTACAGGCTCAAAGACTGATTTCCTTATAAAAAGTTACGTTAAAACAGAACAAATATGCTTCTGTGAAAGCTTCAGTAAAAGGATCAGTCCCCTAATTTGCCAAACACAAAAGTAATAATTGCACTAGCATGTTTCCAGGGTGCTTTTTTCTGGTTGCTATTGCCATTCTTTCTGAAGAAGAAAGTGATTCTCGGGGGAACAATAATTAATAGACTCAGTCGGGAGATCATTTCCTCTGGTCCCTCTGCAGTGCTAAATCGCATCAGTCTCCAGGAAATAGAGCAAAGTGAACAATCTAAAAACAATCTAAGCCTACTACAAATGTGAGGAAGACTTCTACCAAAGCAATGGGGGTCATGCACACATTTAAAGGAGCTCCAAAAAGCTGTTCTTTCTTTCTCTCTCCCACCCCCCCTTTCCTTAGTGCAAAAGTTGTACCTACAAAGATTTACTAAGACTTGAAGTACATTTTCCAGAAGTTATTTAGGAAGCAATTTAAATACATTAAAGATTACATACACATAAAACTAGGGGAAGCATAAGTGAGCCAGGAAACTACCAAACACTCCTGACACAAATATAACAAATTCATGACTAAGAGGTGTCCGGTAGGATCATCGCAGACTCTCCCCAGAACGAGGCTAAACAGCAGGCACAGTTTTGATCCCGAATTAGAGAGGATGCACACGAGCATCAAAAGAAGCCACCAGAAAGCAGACTGTCAAAACTATTATATGACCTGAAAAACTTCTGGATAAAATATTTTTATGTAAGGGCAGCTGCGAGTAAAAGTCAAGTGCATCAATGTAAATACTTTAAGTTCACCTCTGCTTTACCAATACATATATTTGGGCCCTTACACTTTTCTCCAAGTTGGTATATTGTTCATTCCAGGAACTAACGCAGTTACTTCTGCTGTCATCAAAACTGCAACTTTTTTTTCTTCCTTCTTTTTATTTTATTTTTGTTGAATGACAGAAGCTAACACTGAAAAGGCGCTTTTTAAGGAAAAGGATTTCTGAGAAGTAATTGTGCAAACTCACGGGTAAGGTTTCAGTAACACCAACACTGAAAATACCACAACACTCCATACTCACAACTGAGTATTAGTCCAGCAAATCTAACCTCACATCAGAACACGGCAGGCTGCTCTGTGTTTTACAACATGACTGTACTCATAAAAAAAAACCATTTCAAAATGGATAACTGAACTTGGTCCTGAAAAGGTAACTTAAGCATCTTTTAGCAAGAGTGAATGAGCTTTTGTTACAATCTCAAAAGGCCAACCAGCAAGACTTGCTCGCTCTCTCGTGTGGTGGCAATCGATGCCAATGGCATTTGTTAAAGACCAAGTGTAATATGGTAATTGGGTAATCTTGTGGATAACCTGAGGTGAATACTTCCAGCAGTGAAGAAATACAAGAATGGTATATAGAAGCATATGTAACTAATGCTTTGTAATATACGTACAGAAGAGGAAGAGAGGCTGTCATTACAAAGGTCTCTGTTCCCAAAGGAACACCTTTTGAGCATTGCTCCTCGATAACATGATGGTTTGGCCTTCACTGAGGTGGGTATGTCAGCAGGGCTGTTTACAAGCCAAAAATATTTATGTGAACGTCTAACTCAACGTTCAAGTGCTGCTCTTCAGTGACATCAAGCAAACAGAAGTTGAAGCTGAAGTCTGAGAGAGCACACAACCCCCAGGACTAATGAAAATCAAGACACTGGTAAGTAGTTGAAAAGACTCAAGATTCACCAAACCCAGGAAGATAGGGGCTTTTTTCAGCCCTTTTTGAGTGTCAACACAGCTTCTATGCAAGGAACTCCTTTCAAGTGTTACTCTGACAGAGCATGCATCAAACACTGGTGCACGCTGGCTAAAGGGGCAGTGGTCTTGCAGCAACTGGTTGCTGCAGGCAGGAATGGAGCTCAGGAAGACATCCAGCCACACAATCGGTAGGACTGTATCTACAGTGCCCCAAACACCACATTACTTTTCTTATTTGAAACAAATGTGAACACTTCTGTATCTCAGAGAAGGCCAGGAATAGTCTGACCTTCAGTCTTCACTAGGTTTGCTTGTTTATAATCATCACTGGGGCTAAAAGCATCACTCATAAGGCTGGGACCATCTGAACTGTGTGTGGCACAACATGGACAAAAGGGACAATCCCAAATGCAAAGAATTTGCATCATAAGACATAATTATAATGGGTGGCAGGAAATGTAGAGCCATTCGTTTTCCCGCTTCTGTTTCAAGCAGAGAAGCCCTGAGGAGATTCAAAAAAAGTTCACGTAAAAGCAGCCTCATTTGCCTGATGAATGCAATCCAAAAGGTCTGTTTCTTTATCTGCTTATTTGCAGCCAGATTGAGAAACTGCACTTAGAATTAAAGCCCTGTCTAAATACCTAAATACACACTGTGATGAGTCATTTATTGTTGTCTTGCTCCAAACACCCCGTTAAAGATGCATTCAAGTTTGCTTTAAAAGGGATCCACAAAGATAGCTAGAGGCCAGTTCAAGCAGAATTAAAGAATATGAACAGTGAGACACATTAATTCCTCATGGCAACTCCATTAACTGCAGATATTTATCCCAGAATAAATGTGACCTCCTCTTTTCCCCCTCGCTTTGCATCCTTAATAGATAAATAGAAATTCTATTGAGTTAACAGAAAACTGAGTAGTATTATCACTAGTGGGGAAAAACAAAAGCCTAATGTGAGAAAACACCGAGATGAATCACCAAGAACATAACAAGGTTATTTGTGAAAACCAAGGACATATGTACACACTATATAACACACTATTACCTCTAAATGCATTAAACACTTTACAGAACAAGCTGTACACAAACTCTGCTCTTGTCAGTTTATAAATTTGATTTCATTAAACACTGAAACCATCCTCACCCTTCTAAAGCAGCCATGAGAATGCTGGAATTTTCAGAAGCAGTGACTGAAATCTGCTTTCAGTTTGGAAGTTTATTTTACTCCAGACGTTGGTGTGAGCAGAGCTGCACCATTTCAGAAAACTTCAGATAGGGTGTTTGTAATATACACTGTAAACAAAACATTTATCCATGTAAAACAAAACCTTGACCTAGCCTGGTCTAGCACTCTTACAAAGAGGAACAGTATCAGACAAGAGATCAAACCTACAAGTGCCTCAAACAGCAAGATTAACACACACAATCCAATGACAGTCCATGCAAGACAAGGGGGAAAAACTAAGAGGGAATCATTTAAACATCAGTCTTCTACATCTTTGCAGCTGAAGCCCTTCATTTGAATTTGAAGGGTTCAAAACAAAGCCCCATCTTGCAAAGTGACACCAGCAAAATTAAAGGAACTATAATTAACAAATGCGAACAGCATGAAGATCACAGTTCTAACAACACTATCTTGGGAGAATATGTGTTAGCAAATTACACACATAACTTGGAAGAAGTGAAAAACCCTGGTATTTCCTGTGACTTTTAGTGAAAGGGACATTCTAATCTGCAAGGCCTCTCACATTAAAGTAAATAATTACCAATAGCCAACTGCACTATATTTAACACCAAGAAGATGTAGAAAAATTATTAGAAGGTGTAAATATTCCACCAGAAACAATACAGAATGAGTTGGGCCGATAATGTGCTCTACACAGTGTTTTTATTAAAAATTTTTGTGGATGACCTACAGAGCATCAGTATTTCATGATGATTCATCGTCTCACTTTCTTGCAAGAGACAGAATTTAAGAGAACTTTAAAATAAGCAATAAACAAAAAAACATACTCAGGAACACATCAGTAAAGGAAAATAATTCAATTACATTTCTTCAGTTGGAATTCCTTTTTCAGGCATGAATTCTACATAAAAGGCAAGTGATTTATACAACTGGTACAAAAACACAGCAATATATAAGTAAACTCTGCTGAATATTACATGTTAGTTAAGGTAACAGGTACCATCTCTGCAGTCATAGATAATAACTGTAAGGGCTTTCTGGCAGTAATATTTCTTCCAAACACTTCGGAGATAAAAACAACCCAGCAGCTTCCTGCTCATCAGATTTGCTCTCTATGTGCTTTTCAATTACTCTCAATTTAAGCTAGAGACAGAAATATTGTCCCTTTCACCTTTCTCAGTCTTGCTGAGACAAAAGTAGTTGCAACAGCATAGGAAGAGTTTTGCTGCACAACAATTACTGAGTATTTTGTACTGGCAACACCAGATAATGAAAAAAAGCCATAGCTCGAGGCTTCAGCTGGCCAAATGAACAGGGCTGGCTCCTAGTAAAGGCATATTTTCAAATCCAACTGTATAAATCTAAAAGTCACTGAAAGATGATAACCAGCAAAGTCATTTTTTCCCATCATTTCATAGAAGATGACTAAATGCCCCTATGACATATTGAGGGGTACAAAAATAGGTCTTGCTTACCTGGGTTTGAAAAAGCCTGCACGAATGCAAACACAGAATGACTTTAAATGGATGATAAAAATGCATAAAGGAAAAGTGATACAAAATGGTGTGACACAGTATTGGAAAAAAATCAGTCATACCACTGCAGCAAGGGCCACAATCTTGACTCAAGTTCAGCCTAATTTAGAGACTAGTAGGCACACTATGGCAACTTTAACTTATAGCCAGAAGTGCTGTTCTAGCACTGAAAGATTTAAATACTCTCCAGACATTATGTATCTTCTCCAGGAGTAAAATACATTATCCTGTTCAGCATCACTGACAACAAATGTCCAGAATCATGCAGCAAGAAGCAGTAAATGGAGAATCCCAAATTTCTCATATCAAGGACAGCTTTCAAGACTACAGCACTGTCAGAAAATAAAGATTTGCAAGGACCACTTCCAGTGCCATGAATCGCCAGTACTGGGACAACTATTGTCCATTAGAGAACTCAGCAGGGACAATGTCCTCCCAAAAAAAAAACAGTTGGCAGAAGGTAAATCATCAGCTAATCAGCATTCAGAAACGACAAGAGCATCTCTTCTGTAAATATATGTAAGCAACTCACACTCTCCTTGTTAAAATATAGTAAAAAAAAAAATAAAATTGACAGATGTACAAGTATGGGGAAGGACTGCACAGTTTGCTCTTTGTACCCCTTTTCTCCTCTGTAATTCTGATGGAGATTAACTCTGTCCTGCTGCAACATTTTTATCATCCTAATTTCCTATAAACACAGAATCTTACATTGCTTCACATGGGCTGTGCATTCGTGCATGGAAAATCCTGACTGAAATGCAGATGCATTTTGGAAGAAGACAGGTAAGGGGGCAATAAATTTCACAACTTTGCATTTCATTAGTCTGTTTTCCTGTGGCCTTCGACTGAATTTCAGATTTAAATCAATTTAAATCAGAACTCATGAACACATTTCAGGGCAAGACATGCAAAAATAATGAAAAAAAAAAATCCACAAACATTTATAGTGCTCTACCCAGTGTTTTTATTAAAAATTGTTGTGGATGACCTACAGAGCATCAGTATTTCATGATGGTTCTCAATAACTCTGCTGCTCAATATACTCAATAACTTTGATGCTCCTCAATAACTCTGAAACCAAAGCTCATCACTAGCAACTTCAGTAATTCCAGCCACACCATCCAACTGTGGGCTCACGCAGCCACAGGAAAACAAAGCAGCCCAGAACGATGCACCAGCAAGATCCTTGCCAAACTGTGTGCCCTGAATCACAACAGACTGAGCAGGAGGTCACTTTCTGATGAAGAACAACGGTGAACCACCTCTGGAAAGCCCAGTGGCTCTAAATGCAATACTGCCACGCAATGCTGAGAACAGGATTGACTCAAGGGCTCGTGTGACATCGCTGTTTGCTCCTGGACAGCTTCAGCATCACACAGCTGTAAGCGAGGGATGCAATTCTCAGCTGCTCACGGTTCTGTATCTTAGGTAGCAGCAGTCTCCAATGTTCCTCCAACAGTCACCCCAGGCTGAGAGCTATGCAGGTGTATGTCAGATATCTCTCCAGTGAAAATATGTCATTGAGATACACATCTGATCTACAGATCTGAACATCTTGCATCCCTCACTGTAGGGGCAGCCACTGAGGCTCATATGTACTTCTCATGGGTTGAAACAAACACCTCCAGCCATTGCTCCTACCTGTACCTTTCCAGAACACTGCAGAAATCACACACAGTAAGAGATTCAGCAGCTACAACTCTGAAAGACATCCACCCTCCAGTAAAAAGCCAAACTATGCTCTTTTTCTCTTACCACCTGTTCCTACCATTTGTCCAGATGTGCTCAGATGCCAGAATGGGCTGTGAACCCAAGTATGAAAGCACTCACAAGGAAAAGACCACAGAAACAGGCATCTGGGAGGGAAAACATCCATCTAATCATGAGATTCCCCAATTACTCAGAGATCTCTGCTTGCAAACCAAAAAAAATCAGATATCCTACCGCAAGTTTCTCAGTGCAGTATTCTGCACTAAAATAAATCACTCACTTTTATTTCAGATAGCTTTCATTGAAATGGGGAATATTTACAAAAGCTGACATTTAAAGGAGAACATAATCACAGTATGCAAATTTAATGACAGGCTGCAGTGATACAGGACAAGAACAATTTACCACAGAGGAAAAAAAATAAACATTTAAGGTCACAGTACCAATTAAAGGATGTTTTGCCCAGAGGGTCGCTGGAATGTGAGACAATTTGCCAAGGGAAGAGGAGGGTGTGGCCTCTGCACAAAGCTGGACTCAACATCTGTTTCAAGAGCTGGGATATATTTCAGCAAGAAGAGGACCAGGCTGCAAGTACCTAAGGTTTTCTTCCTGCACAATTTGTTTATGGGTTTGGTTTTCATATAGATAGCACTACATACTGTGCTCATTCAAGACCCCCACCTGGAAAGCAAAAATACGTTTTCAAGTTTTTAAGCAAGCTTAATATCCATCTATCAAACGATGATCTTCAGATTCTTTTCCACAGCTTATGTTTAAACAAAGTGCTTTGCAAGCCTCAGGATATTTATTAATAGGACCAGACTGGAAAAAATACAGTAATCACACAAATGAGAATTTCAGCCTGCAAGGATACTGAATCCATATGCCAAGTCACGTATAGATGAGCATAACAGGACCTTTTACAAACTAACAGGCAAAAGGAAAAAGTCATCAACATTAAACACCACCTAATTTAGGTCTTTAAATCAAATCTGGCACTCCAAACAATTAACTGACTCTATAAATGGATAAAACTTTGCAAATATTACACCCTTATCAACATCAAAACAAAATAACTGCAAGTTTCAGGAGATAAGACACTCAGGACAAAGTTTTGGGGCTAAACACCAGGTACCTATAGGCATACTTAGCTATTCAAGATGCTTGATTTCAAAAAAAACCATCTACAGTAAACAAAAACAGTTAAGACTAATCTAGAAAAATTACACAGCATAGAAGTAGTTATAAAATCATAGGATGATATATCTTCACAGCAGCACAACAAAAGTGACCAATAACCAGATTCACATAAACTAATGCACAAAAGTATGAGATATTATTTATAAGCAAACAATTCAATTGTATGATGAAATATCAACAGCCTCCACTATAATTTCCACAGCTTCATTCACCTGCTTCAAAAATGTAAAGCACCCAAGTACGAAACAACAGCAGACTATCCTGCAGGTAGTTATGATCAGCACTTACTCTTCCTGCATACTTGAAGGAACCGCAGCCTGAACAAACCCAAACTTAACTTAGGTTGCCCTTAACAACTGAACACTAAATACAGTGTACTTAAGTACTGTTGTAATACTCAGTGTTCCATCAGAAATTCCTAACATTTTTTGATTTAGTAGAGGATATATTCAGAAAATCCTTTTAAATGTGCACTATCAATAACACTTAGACAGCAATCATTAGAAAGAAAAAATATTACCTATATCTCTTTTTGAGTCAGCCATGCCTGATAAGATCCAGGTATCTCCCAATGGAGCACTAAGATTTGACCTCCTTTAGGGAAACTTAATGTGAACCATATGGACTTGTCAGCCAAGGCTTGTTACAGAAAGGTTGTCAGATTCTTTATGTAAGCAACACAATGCATGCACACCTCTTTTATTCCCTAGGAAAGAAAAAACCATTTCACTGCATGGAGTGAAATGTGTTTCTATATTCTCAAATGTCACAGAAAGGCAGGAATAGTGTGGGATTTGAACTCTGAATACGTCTTTTACAAGTCACTAAGAGTTCAACTGTATTTCTGCTGCAGGTACAGGCATTCCATAAGAACAAGAGCAGCAAACAGCCCTTGCTCAGGAACACTCCTTGGTGAATGACAGAGGAGCTTAGCAGACAAACCTTAGAAGTTCAAAGATCTCTGTTTACATGATGACATGTACACCAGAGTGTTTCTTAGGTGTAATTTTCATTTGAGATTTAAATTCTAAATACAAATGAAATCTTGAAGAGCTGTGGCCTGTATACTGAAAACTGTACAGAAACAAATCTCCCAAGTAAGTAATCTTCGCACTACTACGCAGACACTCGAGCATAAAAGGCAACCCATTTGCAACTGAAGATAAATAAAAGTAGAACCAAC